>JAINUW010000574.1:0-421134 GCA_020205615.1 Panax quinquefolius
TTTTGATCTGCATATCTCGGGTTTATCTTCGAGATTGGAAATTACATTCCCGGTGTGTGTTCCGGGTTTGGAACTGATCTTCCGGTAGTATCCGGGTTGGAACAAATGTTCCCGGGTTGTGAGCTGTCTTTCAGGGTTATCTCCAAAAGATGAATCTACCCTCCTGCAATGTTAGGAATAGGAGTGCATAAAATTTTGAGTGTCTACAGATGCCCCTCTTTATCATATTCATGCAATGCAAGGCATGGATAGGATAAAGAATCCTAGACACTTGAAATGCAAGCAAGATGAACATGATGCATGATGCAAATGTATGATGCATGATTGCCATGTAATCCTGTTGGGATGATAATCAGTGATGGCTTGGACATGCGATCCAAGTTGACGTTGGGACTACCACCAAAGTCTTGAATCCTAGACACTGGTTTATACTACATAGAGGTACCTCTTGTATGGAAGAGATCTGTGGAGATAAAGCTGTCTGTTTTGAGGATGTGTATAACATATTCCCTCATTCTATCGGAGTTACTGCCAATAGTTTTGTTGCTGTTAGGGTTGCCTGACCTTCGTTGATGTGTGTATCACCAGATGAATCCCTACTGGGTGCATTGTCAAGGCTGCTTGACCTTCATTGATGTGTGTGTCAATGGTAGCATTGTGTTGTAGCCCTTGCTGGGGAAAGTTGCTTCAATGGGTTTAATTGCCATTGGTTGATATCACGTTAAGGCTGCTTGACCTTCATTGATGTGTGTATCAATGGTGGAATTGCATTGTAACCCCCGTCGGGGAGACGTAAATGTTTGAAGGATGTGTGTTGTGACCCCCGCCGGGGAGGCATAGATGTTTAGATAACTTCGGCATTGTAACCCCGCCGGGGGAGGTTTGATATTCCATGGTTTCACGTTGTAACCCCCGCCGGGGAGGTTTAGGGTTGTAACCCCGCAAATGACGGCATCGTACCTTTGTGGGGTATTGCCGAGCATGGTTTATGAAAGTTGAGCTCATTGGTATAATATACCCTGCATTCAGGCGAATACCATTGAGACGACGGGAGTTTAACTCTGACCGACAAGAAACCAGGATTTCAGGCTGTTCCGCTCAATCGTGTAGCATTTTTATTCCTGATTTGGCCTTTTCAGCTTGTGAGACATCCTTTGCAACTCTAACTAGAGCAAGCCGGAGGTGTGGGACCCATGTAGAGGGGCCGCAGGTGTACCTACATGTGAGACCCCAGATTTTATGAATAAAAATTTAAATTTCTCGAAATATTTTTTAAATATTATGGTGTGGATATAATATAATGTTATAGTTGTGGGTAATATTTATAAATTTTGCAAAGTATGCAAGTTGTTATATAATATCCAATTGGTCAAGGAATATTCGTTTTAACGGGGAATATTCTTTTTGTAGGGGAATAATCGTACAACGACACAATCATTTGTGGACCCCACAACAGAAGTATTGTCGTAGTAAAAAAACGACATAATTGTATTTTTATAAAAATAACGGCGGAGGTTTTACCGTTAATACTGTTGAACTACCCGGTAGTAAAAGTACAAGATGTCTGGCGTGGTTGCATAAGTAGTAACACCAGTATTGATTATTGATGCTTACGTAAGAAGTCACTCAGTTATACTCAATTATTGCTACAGTAATTGCTGCATCATATCTCTCATATTATTGATTCGATTATTGTCACAGTATCATCTGTATAATATGATATATTATTAGATCAATAATTGAGACGACAAAGTTATTCATATTATTAAATTGCAATATTTAAAATGTCTAGAAGTTACATTAAGGAGAGGTTTGGTCACCTAATTGCGGCATGATAGGAGAAATCCTTATCGAAAGCCCCCTTTCACAGGAATGACACCGTTGATAAATATTGCGAGTTATAATATCAATAATGAATGTTATTAAATTGAAGTTGTGCTCGGAGTTGAATTTGGAGACGCGGACGTGATATTTGAGTCCGGAATGATGAAATTAGTAAAAATAGAATATTAACACAAAATTTGCCAGTTTTTACTATTTGGTCAAAAAGTCAACAATTGACTTTTTCGGGAAAAGTCAAACTTTGAAATTTCAAAATTTATATTTTTGATAAAAATAGTTTCATTGTGTTGTAATTATTTGTGTTAGTAAAAATCGACATTTATTTCGATAAAAATTGATGTCTGGAGGTTATATTGACCAATCAGGTATTTAACCGGATAAATGAGCAATTGATTGCTATTAATTCACATGATTATAACTATTTGTTCACATGTGTATACTATTGTTTCACATTTTTGTTACTATTAGGGGAGTTGGTGCAAGATTGATAATACTTGCATGACTAAGTTAAAAATGGAGGTATAGATGGAGGTACTATACTGTAATTCGTATTTTCACTTGTCTAGAACTATTAATTCACATGATTTACTATTAGGGGAGGTGGTGCAAGTTTGATAATACTTGGATGACTGAATTAAAAATGAAAGAAAAGTTGGAGGTATTGTACTGTAATATTCTGAGCCCTAAAACGTGCAATTATTGAAACTATGTTTTTCTATAAATAGAAGCTCATTCTTCCTTCATTTCTCACCAATTCACTAAAGCTTTAGAGCCATTATTATAGAGAAAAATTTATAGAGAGAAAGAAGAAGAGAAGTCTGCTCCCTCACTATTCCAGTATCCAGTCTTCTTTTGAGGTAAGGGATATTATTTGTTGTACCTGTAAGGGGTATTATTTCTTTCTTATTCATGAAGAGAACTTCTGTTATTCCATCCTTTATTATTCTGTTGGAATAACTTGTTATGCAAAGTACCGTATACATGGTGAAATTCTTCTATTATTCCATTCATTATTATTATGTTGGAATAACCTGTTTATACGAAGTACCGCATACATGGTGAAATTCTTTTATCATTCCGCATTTATTATTCTCGTGGAATATCTTCTTCTGTATGCGTTTCTATGGGACACGGTTCCATTATTTATTATTCGCATTTATTATTACATTTGAATATCACATGCTGTCGCTTCGCCTTGGGACTGGTTCCATTATTTATTACTTTGTTGAGAATAACCTGTCTGTGCGGTCTCTATCGCATGCATGGTGAATCCTTCTGTTATTCCATTCTTTATTATTCTGTTGGAATAACCTGTCTATGTGAATTTCCACATGCATGGTGAATGATCCTTTGTATTCATTCTTAGTAAATTGTGGAAATGATCTGTCTAAGTGGATTACCGTATGGCGGACGAAAATCCATTTGCAGATTCATATATTCTCTTATACTCAGTTGGTTAAAGCTTTAACTTCTATACTCCATGAAATTAGTGGAATATCCTTGATATTTGCGCTTCATCCAGTATCTTTTCATGGAAATATTCTTCTGAGCATTCTTGAATTTTACTCTACAAAGAAGTATCATGTTGACAATTTGGACGTTATTGGTTCCTAGTTAAATTAATTCGTGAACTTGTTTTATTGAATTATTATGTCATTGTCATGATAAGTTATATTGGTTATTATGTGAAAACATGAAAGTTTCTTAGAAATCACAAAGGGTTGAAAATCAGATTTTGGTAAAAATGAAACACGAAATTCAATTAACCATATCTCCTGTTATATTTCGAATTTTTGAGTGTGGTCAAGTCCTAGAGTGATATCTATGAGTTTTGTAGCTTATCCAAGTGGAATCACTGGAAAAGGTGTTGTAGATTTTCGTGTGGACTGATTTTAGCAAAGGAGGCAAAAGCTGCCAATTTCGAAAAAGGTATTGCCCATGTTTTTAAAAGGGCTGTTTCGGCCACTTAATTTTTTAGAAAAATTCTGGCCTTTTGGGACATGAAAGTATATGGTATAAAGAACATCCTTTCCAAAAATAAGCTCATTCTGACTTAAAATGAGCAAGTTATGACCATTTTAATATTTAGGTTTTTTCGACCAAAAATGCTATAACCGGAGTTCTATAACTCCGATGACCATGAAATTTAAACTGGAAGCTCACGTTAATATGTGTAAGATCCTGCCAAGATTTGGGAATTTTTGGAGTTAAAATTAAGGTAGCTAATTTCTTAAGGAATTAATTAGAAATTGATTTTTGAAAAATAGTAAATGAATTTTAAAAATTTCGAGAAAAATATATGTTCAGTATGGGACTATATTATGCCAAATCCCAGAAAAGAAATATTTTTGGGACTAATTTGGTATTTTTCATGAAAATGGTTTAGTTACGAACATATGAGTTAAATATGTTATGTGAAGTAACAAAGTGGGAAAATAGGATTTTATGGCTTGGAAATCCTATATAAGGTATATGTAGATTGTTGATAAAGGATTTGATCATTGGTGATGAAATCTTACGAGGATGGCATTTTTGAATGATTAAATGCATTATTTGGTAAAGTGTAAACAATTGAAATAAATTATTTATAAGTTTAAGAAGTGATTAAATATTGTTATGATATTAATAATATTAGATTATGAATTTATTATGTGATTGATAATATTTGGATAAATTTAAAGTATTTAATATTTATCCTTGTTTTTAGTTGATTAATGTTTATATCATTGTCATCATCCTCATGCTTATATGGCGATAAAAGTTATCTTTGACTTACGTGTGAAGATGGACTGTTGATTATTGAATTGTATATCTTTGGCTTACGTGCAAAGATGGATTGTTGATTATTGGTTTTATTGTTGTATATCTTTGGCTTACGTGCAGAGATGGACTGGGTATGATTATGACCAGGGATTATTCGGTATAGTCATGACCATTGATGATTTAATGAATGTCCTTTGCCCGTAGAGCAGGGATGATTTGATGATGTGGTTTAATTATTAAGCTGAGTCTCAGCGATAAAATTTGATGAAAACATTTTTAAATCATAGAAGATAGTAGGTTTTATACTCTACTTGACTTTTCTAATGGATTGCTTGTTCTGTTGCAGTTAAACTTGATGTGTATTGTATTTTATCAGTTTAACATTGTTGAGGACTATTGATAATTTATTATGTATTATCTTAGTCATAATATTTCTTACTGGGCTAGTTGAGCTCACCCTTTCTTTCACTGTTCTCTTCAGGAAATGAGAATATAAATTGGGACGAGTCTGGGAAAGGAGTGACTATCGAAGATAGCATTAGTAGTCCTCACTATTACATTAAATAGTGTGACAATAAATGTAATGAGGACTCCTTTGAGTGTAGATATTGTCTAGATGACAATATTCCTATTAGAACTCTCAGTTTATGTATTGTCGTATATTACACGACGGTTGTATAATTAAGTTTGTATTTGTATTCTGTACCATGTATTTGGTGACTCAGAATAGGTGATGTATACCTATTTTGGGGGCGTCACACTACAGAAGCCGCAGGTTGACCTCCGGCCAGCCGTGCCTATATATAGGTCGCTGGTTGCTTTCATAATTTATTTTCAAGTTACGCAGCGAAAGAAATCCGAGAGCTCTTCTTCAGATCTACTGAGTTCGGGCAACTTTCTGCATATTCTGTCACCGTATAAGCGTTCTTCACTATCCTGGTAACACATGCATGTATTTTTTTCCAATTTCGTCTCATTGAAAATGACTTATCGCATGAAATGCATTTAGACACATAGTAGTAGTGAATATGCATGCCGATATGACTTAAAAAATATTCAACATAGTAAATGTTAGTATTAAACCATCTTTGAACATAATGATGTGAAAAAATTTGACTTTTGAAACAGTCAAATTGGCACCTTTTACTGTCATTTCTTATCCTATTTGAGGACAAATGAGTAAAGGTAGAAAGTAAAATAATCCTGGTAATTATGAATTTTTACTGTGATGTGATGAATGCATACAAGATGTATATGACTGTGTACAAGTGTGCTACTGAATGGCCACCTAGTCATGCCTATGTGCATGTGGATAGTCCCATTTACAAAGGGGCTATGGCAAAATTTTCCCAAAATGTAGGCATTGGATAGTTATGCATTTTAAACTCTACAATAGATGTATGTTAAAACAATGCATGTATACATGTAATCATGGAATGCATTCTGAAAAAGACTCCAGGTATGAAATTACCACACCCTTTCTGAGGTGATTTGGAGACTTGCTGTCCAGATATTATGGATCAAGATCAGCCGAGCAGTTCCCGCAGGACCACTTCTGGTGTACGGAGGAGGGCTTTTGAAGAGCCTCAGCGCTGTTCTGTGAGACAACCTCGTCGTTTGGTGGAGGCGGTGGTACGTCCTATTCGGGTTGAGGTGCCGAATGTCGAGGACGAGGAGGAGGATGTACCGTTCGAGGTTCCTGCTCCTGCTGTACGTGTTCTCCGTAGGGAATTACCAGGTATTCAAGTGGCGAACCCAGATCTTCTGGGTGAGTTGAGTAGGCATCCTTCAGTATACCTGCACATAAATGAGGTATGAAGTTAGATCTTTAGTCTTCCTTATTTCCTATTGATGAGGAGTCAACGAGTCTGATGTTGATCTTCATTTGATGTAGGTTCCCGGCTTCACACAGCCTCGAGGGAACTGGTTTAGCATCCACTCTATGTATCAGGCCTTGCATGATGACTATAGAGCGATCGTCCATGGCTGGGGATTCGGGAGGTTCTTCTCCATTCTACCCCATCATTTGTCCTTGGGGTTACCTCGGGCATTGTAGCGGTGGTTTCACTGCATCGATCCTCCATTTCTTTGGATCTGCGAGGTGATGATGATGACGCCGATGGATTGGTGGTTTATCATAGGTATGGAGTTTGGAGGGGGCGGTGCCTTGCGTCGGATATCACCCCACCGCCGTTAGATCCTTGTTGGGAGTTCGATTGGAGGCGCTTCGAGGCGTGGACTGCTCAGACAGTCCTTTGAGCGTAGATGCTATGAGCGGACTATTGAGTGAGCCTATACCCGATGATATGAGAGTCAGGGATCACATTCTTCGGCGATTGTTCCTGATGATCATTAGGGGCTGCTTCATAGTAGATAATTCCTCTACGGTGTCCTTCGCTTTGATTAGTGCCACTCGACACGTGGACTGTATAGGAGAGTATGATTGGGGTTCCTACACCTTTGCCTACTTCCTCAGGGGAATGCACATACGATCACATGTCTTGACCGAGGCGTGGTTAGGATTCTACCCATTTCTGCTGGTGAGTGTTTCTCTTATCTTTTCCCATGTATAGGTTAAGAGTGTTGACTGACAGCAGATGTTTGCCTTTGTGTTGGCAGTTTTGGGCCTATGAGAGGCTCCCTTGTTTGTGTCCTATGAACGTGTTAGGTTTAGACACCTATCCACGAGGACGGAGATGGCATCATTCTATACTGGCGGAGGTCCCTATTGTTGAGGGTTTCACTCATTGTTGCCTACAGTTGGAGCTATTGACAGCAGATGTCATCACATGGATTCCCTACTCTGGAGAGCATTTAGGAGTTGGCTTTGAGGATGGGTACCCCACTGGAGTAGAGTACGTCATTTCCACCCGTAAGATTCCTCTCTTCACAGATGGAGGATGGGAGCTCTATTTAGGAGAGCGTGCTATTAGAAGCACTACAGGAGAGATCTGGATGCCGATCTTGCCTCCTGCCAAGCGTTATTGGCCTGTTTCGCAGTCACCCGTCACTGATATCCCATTGATGGGGATTGACGGTTTTACATTGTCAGAGGGCCCCTGTTCTCAGGAGATGTTCCAGCATTGGTGGATCCTCATGACGATTGGAGCTCGCACCGCGCCACACACGGTTTATGGGGATATGGTTCCAGGTTCCGTGATGATGACAGATTGGCTAGCCTGTGTCAGAGATCCGACTTACGTGACACAGATTGAGAGATTGACTCGGCAGCTGGACCAGTCACATCTTTTCATTCGGCATTTGGGCAGAGATCCTGTAGAGGTAGATACTTTTGATCCTTCCAACTCTGGCGCTGGTCCCTCGGATGACCCATTTGGTTTTGCCAGCGCAGATCCTCCTTTGTATAGGCCTGACATCCTTGTAGATAGAGATCCAGTGACTCAGAAGGAGTTACATCAGGTTAACAGCATTGATGATGTGGACATCGACACCATTGACTTTTTCTGATGTATTTCTTTTGATAGGCCTCATAGTTAGGCTGCTTTGGTAGCTTCGCCCCATTCTCGCTATATCTTTTGATTTGCCTCTGTTAGATGTTGGGTAGCTTCGACCCATTTCCCTGTATTTTAGCTGTACAGAGATGTATTAGATGATGATATACTTAGGAATGTATGCACAATTTTCCATTCCCTATATCATATTGCCATCTATTGTATTATGCATGTTATTATTATGCATATGTATGTATGTCCAGAGATATTCAGCATTGACCCCTGGATGGTCTTATGACACGGCCCGTATAGATGTCTTCTTCGACAGTTAGCCGTATTGATCATACCCCACCATTTGCGGTGGTAGCTAGTATGCGATCATGGTATGATAGTATATCACCATCAGACATGGTGATCGTAGATGATTTGTTGTAGCATACTATGACCTTACTGATGTTTCAGGTTAGGATTTATAGAGAGCATGCTAGAGCACTGGGTACCGGACAGACAGGTATTCCGCTTTGGGACCCGTGAGTTGACTCCTACTTTGGAGGAGTATGCACGGTTGACGATGCTGCCGCTGGACAGACCTTACATGCATATGGTGATGGGAGACATGAGTAGACAGTTCATGACTCTCACAAGATTGAGGCACAGAGTAGTGCAGGATGAGATTACATCCGGCCATGTGATATCCCAGCGTTTCCTGATTGATACGTTTGGCTCTGAGGACAGCTATGCATGGCAATCCGGGGATTTCACCACACCAGAGGATCATTGGCGTTCAGCTAGAGTAGATGTACTACTTCTGTGCGTATTATTATATGTATACATGCCGCGATACATGGATGAGTTGGATATCGGCGTCATCATGGTAGTGAGAGCTCTCATGGAGGGTCATACCATCATTCCGATGATCATCACAGAGACCTTGAGGTCGGCTATATACTGCTGCACTTATCTGGCAGAAGTGTTCACAAGTAGCTCACTTATGCTGTATGTGTGGTTCATGTCACACTTGAGACCGATTGGCACATTCAGACATCATGGATTTTGTTTCACCCATGAGGTAGCCATGTCATACTCCTTTCAGCCTGCGGGGTGTACAGATGTCGCATCTTTCGTCCGCTGGTAGAGATTGGAGATCCGTTTGATATTGCCGTGTTCGTGGCTTAGCTCACCCTATGACTTCATTACTCATGCTCGGGCATGGATTATCTCCCCTCGGGCTGGTTTGAGGGCATGATTACTTACCACCCATCGCCGTGATGTGTCGGGTTTGATCGGGGCCAGGACTTCCATCTCGTATGAGGGGGCGGTGGTCGGTCAAGGCTTGCCGCATACCGCTTGTCGATGGAGGATGATCCATTATATGCTGTTGGGATCGGCCGAGAGTCGGTTGAAGTTTTCTGTCGATTATCCAAGTTGTTCTGCGAGTATTCCGCATGGATGGAGACAGATCAGATTGATTGCGGCAGTATCCACAGCAGGTGAGAGACCGATTTCGACGATGAGGAGCCTATAGAGGAGGCCATCATTCCCATCGATGACTTGATCATTGGGTGCAAAGATTTGTGATAGATTCTCCCACCCCCGAAAAGTGCTGCTGTTACTCAAAGATTCTAAGACAACATTTGGATCGAGCTTACATCTCGATGACCTATGATGAGAGATCAAAGCTAGGGTCGCGATGTTGACAGCTCTTGATGAGAGAGATACCGCTCTGTTAGAGAGGGATGAGGCTAGATCAGCCAGGAGATGCATCGATAGTTGAGCGGGATGCCACCTTTTCTGCTAAGGATGTGGTCATTGCAGATAACACTTAAGTGAGATCCCAGATAACGGCCAGTCTGGCCGATATGAGTCCCTACATTGATGAGCATTCCGCCACCATGCAGTTAGCCTCTGATCTGCTAGCTCGTGTAGATACCCTTGGGCAGGAGCTTGCAGCGTTACATCCGTCTTTAGAGAGGGATGCCATGTTAGATCTGATAGTCCGTATATATACAGATCTATAGATAGCTTTGTATTTTCCTGCAAAGACTAGCTTAGCCATTTTTGTCATGTACAACACAGATGTATATATCAAATAGTATTATATATGGTAGGGAAATATATTTTGATTAACTTCCCTTTTAGTTATGCCTTGATACTTGCTTGATATTTGCCTATTTCTTCAGGGCCTTTGATCTTGATGCATTCTGAACTTATCCTTGATAGATGGACATTGAGACATCGCAAGGTACTCAGAACGGATCATTGATTACTGAAAATCCCTACCATGTTTGGTATCTTGGGACTGGTATCTGTATGGAAAAGTGGAGAGGAGGGTGGTTTCTTCCTCTCTGAGATTGACCGCACCATAGATGGTCGCCAGTACTTCTATTTGTGAGAAGCCTAGTTAATTCCATCTCTTATGGGTTGGTATTGCTCTTTGAGGCACGATCGCAGCTTAGATGGTCACCGCATCTTCTATTAGTGAGAAGAGGTTGGATAATTCCATCCCTTTGATGCGAAACCATAAAGTGGGGCAATTTGAAGGTTGATCCCAAAGACTGTGATAAGTATATTTGTTCGGTAGGGGTTAGATCGCACCATGAATGGTCGCCACGCTCTCTATTTAAAAGGAGATCAAGTCTGCGTAGTTCGAACCTAGTGTAGGAGGTTCAACGCTGAATGTGGAAGCATAAAGTGAAGAAATATTTTGTTATTTTGTTGTTTTTTTTTGTGAAAGAAAGGGCGAAATGTTTTGTTATTTTTTTCTTATCATGACCGCCATATGTAATATGGTTGCCTACGCACCCGTGCATCGGGGAGATCAGTCGACGTAGTTCGCCTCTCGTGACTAATCAAATTGAAGAGAAGCGTAAATCCCATATGCAGGCTATATTGCGGAGAGAAAAAAGTTTAATCCCATAAAGGGGATAAACTGCAAGTGTGGAAAAAGTTTAATCCCGTATTGAGGATAAATTGCAGGAGTGAAAAGTTTAGTCTCGTCTTCAGGAGAAGCAAGTGTGAAAAGTTTAGTCTCGTCTTCAGGAGAAGCAAGTCTGAAAAGTTTGAAATGAAAGGAAACCAGGCTGCTGGTTTGAAGTGTAAAGAAACCAGGCTGCTGGTTTGAAGTGTATGTTTCCCTGAGGGGCCGAAGAATTTGTAAAAAGGAGAGAGGGTTCAAAACCGGAATGATTGGTGATTCGAGGATCAAAACCAGGATGTTTGTTTGATGGTAACTTCAGACATTGTACCGTTTCACGGTGTCTGAGTTGATAAGCTGTGGAAATTCATCGCCATCCATTTCCTGCAACCTGAGAGCACCTTCTGTCAACACTTCCTTGACAATAAATGGGCCTTCCCAGTTAGGAGCGAATTTTCCCTTAGATTGATCTTGGTTGTAAATGATCTTCTTCAAAACCAAGTCATGTTGTTTAAATTGCCGTAGTCGGACTTTTCTGTTATAGGATCGTGCAATCCTTTGCTGATATAACTGACCATGGAAGATAGCCGCGGTTCGCCTTTCATCTATCAGAGATAATTGGTGATACCTGTCTTGTACCCATTGGTCTTCGTCCAACTGAGCATCCATCAATACTCTGAGGGATTCCATTTCCACTTCTATGGGGAGCACCGCTTCAATCCCATAGACTAGCGAGTAGGGGTTGCCTCAGTGGAAGCACGCATTGAAGTTCTGTAGGCTAATAAAGTTGGGGCAAGAGGTCAGGCCATCCTTTGTGATTGGCAGATATTTTTTGCATGATCTTCTTGATGTTTTTATTAGCCGCTTCAACAACACCATTCATCTTTGGTCGGTAGATGACAGAGTTGAGATGTTTGTTGTGGAATTTTCTTCATAATTCCTCCATCATGTTGTTGTTGAGGTTTTTAGCATTGTCTGACACAATGACCTCTGGTTGTCCATATCAACAAACAACATTGTTTCTGATGAAAGCAATGATGACTTCTTTAGTAACCTTGGGGAAGGAAGCTGCTTCAACCCATTTGGTGAAGTAGTCGATCATGGTGAATATGAATCGATGTCCATTACTGGCTTTGGGCTCGATGGGCCCGATCACGTCCATTCCCCACATTGAGAAGGGCCATAACTCATATGTGGAGTTCCTTGGAGGGGAGTGGATAACATTCCCATGGATCTGACATTGATAGCACCTCTTGACGTGATCATCTCAGTCAGCTTTGAGTGTAAGCCAATAATGTCCCTGCTCGAGAATTTTTCGACAAGTAGGGGTCCACTTATGTGAGGGCCGTGATACTCCACCATGGATCTCATCCATGAGTCGCCGAAGCTTGGTCTTTGTCCGGACATCCGAGGAGACCTAATCTCGCATCTCTTTTGTAGAGTGCATCTCAAAGCTCAGTAGAATTTCATAAGAAGTCGATGAATCCGCCTCTTCTCAGTTAGGCTTGCCTCAGCGGGTGTAGATCCATCTCGTAGATACTCCTTGATATGTTGATACCAAGGGTTGTGGATGGGAGGTAGCTCATCCGATACTTCTCCAATGTAATTCCCATAGACTGGGGCTTTTTGCATAGCAATCGTGATGCTTGGCACGTTTTCCTTATCAGGTATGTAAATCAAGGAGGCCAACGTTGCTAATGCGTCTGCAAAGTCATTCCTATTACGAGGAATGTGTAGAAAGGAGATTTCTTCGAACTCCAAAGCCATCTATAGAACTTGCCGATGGTAAGGCAATAAATGTAATTCTTTGGTTTGATAGATTCTTGTGGATTGCTTTATTACCAATTCGGAATCTCCAAAGACAATTAACCGCCTGATACCCATTGAACGGGCAAGTTTGAATCCCATGATACAGCCTTCATACTCACCGTGTGTTGTTGGTGTCGATAAACCGCAATCGATTGGACGGCGACGGATACCGCTCCCCGCATAAGATATTAAAGCTCGCCCGGCCCAGAGCCTTCTGAGTTAACAGCTCCATCAAAATACATTTTCAACGAACGGCATGTATCGTACTAATGTGGTAGCTGAATTGCCATTACTCCTTCGTCAGGAAAGTATGTTTCTAAGGGTTTGTAATCCCCTGCAGGTGCGGCGGTTAGTTGATCCGCAATTCCTTGACCTTTGACCTACTTTTGAGCCACATAGACGATGTCAAATTGCTGTAGGATCAACTGCCATCTGGACAGTCGATAATTCAGTATGGGTTTGCTGAACAATACTTAAGAGGATCCACACGTGATATGAGATGGGTTGTGTGACCATGGAGATAATGCTGTAATCTCATGGAAGCCCATGCTAAAGCACAACAAGTCTTCTCAATCAGAGTGTACTTGTGTTCACTGATGCTGAATCTTTTGCTGAGGTAATAGATAGCTCGCTCTTGGCCTCTATTGTCTTTTTTCCCCAGCATACAGCCCATAGCGTTGTCATTTATGGACAGGTACATAAACAGGGGAACATCATCCCTGGGTGGTACCAAAATAGGAGCGTTAATCAGTTGCTCTTTAATTGTGAGGAAGGCTTTTGACACTCATCATTCCATTTCATGGAGGAGTTCTTCCTTAATAATTTGAAGATCGCTCACAAAGTTCTTGTGAGTTGAGAAATGAATCGCCTAATGCAGCTTGATTCTTCCCAAAAATCCCCGTAGATTTTCTCTCGTCCGAGGAATGGGCATTTCCTTAATGGGCTCGGATTTTGGTAGGATCCGATTCAATCCCTTTGTGGTCGATTTAGAAACCTAGCAATCATTCTCGACTTAACACCAAAGGCGCACTTGGTGGGATTTAACTTCAAGTCAGACTTACTTTAACTCTTTGAAAAGTTTTGTGAGATGGTCTAAGTGGTCCTCCTCCTTTCTGGATTTGACAATGATGTCACCCACGTAGATCTCTATCTCTTTGTGCATTAAATCATGGAAAAGAGCCATCATAGTCACCGATAGGTTGCCCAAAGATTGATGAGGCCGAATGACAACCGTCATAGCAAAAGGTTCCCAAGGCGTGATGAAAGCGGTTTTTCACGATCTTCCTCAGCGACCATAATTTGATGGTACCCTGCCAAGCAATCAAAGAAGGAGTACATGCCGATCGAGCAAAGATTGTCAATAAGAATGTGGATAAAAGGCACAGGAAAGCAATCTTTAAGGCAAGCTTTGTTCAAATCCCGGTAATCCACGCAGACTCGCACCTTTCCCCTGGTTTAGGCACGGGAACAATGTTGGATATCCACTCTGGATATGTAGACACCATGATGATGCCAGCTTGAAATTGTTTCACAATTTCCTCTTTAACTTTCAAACTCCATTCAGGTTTAAATCGCCTGAGCTTTTGCCTAACTGGCTTAAATCCTTCTTTAATGGGAAGGCGATGAAGAACAATGTCAGTGGACAATCCCACCATGTCTTCATGAGACCATGCAAACACATCCTGGAATTGGGTTAACAATGCAACTATGTCATTTCGCTGATTTGTGGTAAGGTCTGAACCAATTTGGATTAGCTTAGGGTTGTCTAAGGTTCCAAGATTGAAAGGAGTGGTTTGATCAAGATTGGGTTTGGGTTTGTCGGTGACCCATTCCTTAATCTCTTGAGGTGTCTCAATCTCCTCTTGGATGTCCATCAAGTCTGAGTCCAACTTTGCATCAAAGTTACAGCCTTTGTGGAGAGAATGCACCTCATCAACAAGTACATGCACATCTAAATTCAGAGTCCTGAAACAAAATATGCTTTCACTTAATATATGAAACTGTTTGATCATACCAAAGTGTTAGCATGTACGTGATAAAATAACTGTTAGTGTTGTAAAGGAAATCAAGCAATTAAAGTTATCTACAGGCGTAGGGATTTTTCACTTTATTTTACCTCGTCGACCAATGCATGGAGTGCTGCTCCAATTGTCGAGGGCAAAGTCCTGAAGGACTGCAGTGATAGAAGGATCATCAGCGTCCTCCTTTTCCTGAATGATAACCATGACATCTGGGCAATCATCGTCTGGGGTGTATCTATTTGTATGTTCATCATGAACAATGACGCGAATACCTGCCATCATCACGACAAGGTCATGTTTACGTTTTCGTTCCTTTTCTTCTGCCATGGGATCAGGAATCAGTACCTCTTTAGCTTTGATTGGCACTGGCTTCAGAAACAACATAGCCAGGACATGGGATGGAATCTTTACTGGAGACTGTATCAACTCATGCGGTAAAGGTGTATAAAATCGCCGTGCGGCGGAAGCTTGAGGAACCTACTTATGCTTATGAGGATTCCTGTGAATGGAATTAGCAAAATAGCCTAGTCCGGCTGTCCCAATTTGACTGGACATTTGGATGGGGTGCTTAATACCCTGTTGATCCTTACCAAGCCCTTGTCCAGGTTGATAACCCAATAGCATCATTTCTTGAGTGGCTGACATAACCTCGTCAAAAATTTTGGGTACGGGAAGTGGTGCTCCAATAGAATGGTATTGCGTGTTACTCACTTCCAAAGTATGGAAACTGGCCGGCTCAACTTCTGAATTAAAGCTGATAATTGGTAGAGTTCCTGGTCTAGGACATTTCGGCTCAGCATTGACAGTGACTAGACTATTGTTGATGATGTATTTGAGTTGTTGATGTACGGTGGAGGGAACAACTCCAGCCATATGTATCCATGGTCTCCCCAATAGCAGGTTCTATCCCGAATCTATCTTGAGGACGTGGAAGGATACGTTGAATGTATTAGGACCAATCTTAATCGGCAATTCAATCTTTCCAACGGAATTTTGCCAAGATCCATCAAAAGCTTGGATGATCGTATGGCTATTTTGTATCCGCTTGAGATTGATATTCATCTTCACCAAGGTAGTATAAGGACAGATATTTAGAGATGAACCTCCATCTATCAATACTCTAGCTAGCATGTACTCGGAAGACAACACTACGATGTGCAGTGGTTTGCAATGACCGGTCCCTTCGGGAGGTATGTCGTCACCAGTGAAGGTTATCACATTGTTGTTGAGAATGTGATCAACCAAATGTTGAAATTTTTCCACATTCACTGATTTTGGCAGGTAGGCTTCTTCCAAAACCTTTAGCAAGACCTTCCGATGCTCCTCGGAAGAAAAAACCAGGTCTAAAATTGAAATCTGGTGTGGAGCTTCTCGCAAGCTTAAAACCACTTTGGCTTCATTGTGGCCCATAGTACGGAGGAATTTTTCAATCTTCTCCATGGGCAACTTCCCCTTTGCTTCGCAAGTAGGTTTGATAACCCGTTGAGGAAGGTACAGTGGATTCTCTTTTGATCTATCGTAGAAAGTTAGTATGAGACGTGGATCCTTGACAAATTTTCTCCATAATTCCATGGAACTTTATGTGTCGACAATAGGATGTCAGAAGTAGTCTGCAAGGTAAAGGAATTGGCTCTAGTGCGGCCACTTTCAAAGGATTGTCAGCTCCTTTGAGTTGAATTGGTTATATGGGAAATACTTTAACAGTCTCATCATCCACTTCAGATATAACTGCTACTGATCCCTTCCATTGGGTAGGGCATGTATTCCCACCCTTGAGTTGTACGGTGTAATCATTTGCTACTTGCAGGACACCACTATCAATAAGATTCTGAATGAGAAGGCGGAGTGCCCAACATTCTTCTGTGCTGTAACCGCCAGAATGTGAATGATATTGACACATTTCATCAGGATTGAACCGCCCTGAACGGGGATTGATTGGAGGTAGAGGGAATGTGATTCTTCCTTCATTGATTAACATTTGAAGTATCTCCTCCATAGATTGGCCCAGATAGGTGAATTCCCTTTTATTGATGAAATCCCAATGGGCTTTAGCACTTGCTCGCTTTGCAACCTTATCCTCCATAGCTTCGCTTTTTGAAGGTGTTGATGAAGCGTTTATAACAAATGGAAGGAGATAGGCATGCTCCTGCTTGATTAATTGGCGTGTGACTTGATGATGGTGTGTCACCAGTCCTGCCAATTGCTCAATTTGTTTGCAAAGAGCTTTCATCTTTCATTCCATGGTAAACTGGAACTTTGCATAATCCCATTTGTCAACACCGTCTTTGATGGGTTGGGATGATTCACCAATAGAATTGGAACCATGTCCAGTGCTCCAACTGATCATGTTAACCTCTTCTTCTTTGTGTTGAGGGAGAGGGTTGTCTTGCACATGAGGTTGATCTCGCTTGGTGACCACGATCTCACCATTGTCTATCAGATCTTGGATCTTATGTTTCAAGGCCCAACAATCTTGAGTATCATGTCCGGGTACCCCGACATGGTAAGCACACTTCCGAGTAGCATTAAAACCCTTCCCATTAGGGTTGGCTGGTGGAAGAAGATGTGTAATTTTCTTCTGAGTAGTCAGAAGAACAAGAATATTCTCGAGCGAGTCCCCTAAGGGTGTGAACGTTCGAGGTCGCTTTACTTCTCCACTTTTAGGCAATGGAGGGTTTGAAGATTATGCTGGAAAAGGGGAGTAGTTTCTCTCTCCGTGACAGGCATGCTTGGATTGCCTTTTTGTCCTTGGAGTATCAAGGAAACATCCTCCTCTTTCTTTTTATGGACCTCCAGGGGTTGTTTCCATAAGATCCGGATCGATGTGCTCAAAGAATGACTTTAAGAGCGATTTAGGTCTTGAATTTTATCGACTTCAATCCCATTTCACCATCTCACCGTGTTTGATCATTTGAGTAAAATGGTTTGCCAATACACTAGAACTCTTTCATAGAAAGGAGCTTCTCAGATATCTATGAAAGTCATGACCATTTTCGATTCATCATGGAAGGAATAACTTGAGCAGTAAATCAC
Source organism: Panax quinquefolius (assembly GCA_020205615.1). Lineage (NCBI taxonomy): Eukaryota > Viridiplantae > Streptophyta > Magnoliopsida > Apiales > Araliaceae > Panax > Panax quinquefolius. Next base: position 17,835 of record JAINUW010000574.1, read on the forward strand.
CTCCACCTTTGAGCATACTCTCTAAATGACTCATTAGACTGTTTCTTGACCTTGGTAATTTGGTACCGGTCAGAGCCATCCGAGATTGAAAATCAGATTGAGTGAGGAAGGCGTGAGCCAGCTCTTCCCAACTATGGATCTTAGAGTTGTCTAATCTGGTATACCATGAACGGGCTTCTCTAGTCAGACTTTTCTGAAACAGCTGCATTCGGAGCTTTTCATTCTCAGCATAAGATCCAAGTTCTCCAATGAACACTTTTAAATGTGTATAAGGATCCCCTAATCCGTCATAATTCTCAAAATCAGGGGTTTTAAATTTCTCTAGATAATGAACACCAGGGAATATGTAAAGGTCTGTATATGAAACACTGTCATGAGTTCCAATCCCTTTAAGAACACGAATGGTTTCCTCCATTTGAAGAACCTTTTTCCTGATGTCATCGGTGTCTGGATCTCCTTTGAAATGGGTGCCTTCAGGGTCTTTGTTGGTTGTATCCAATTGATGTTCTGGAATTGTTTTTTCCAGACCTTGAACTCCTTGTACAGAGGATTCTGTATGTGTAGGTATCTTCGTACCCTGAGTAGACTGGTGTAATTCTTTTAGTAGAACATCCAAGTTTGTGATTTGTTTACTCAATCCGTCAAATTCTTCTCGGAAATGAGATTAGATCGCGTTAAGAAGAAGACATGATTGGTCAGAAGCTTGTGGCCTTTTTGGATTTTGAACGGGTAACAGGCCCAATTGCTTCCCTACAAAAGACTTATGTAGTTTAGTCTTAGGGAAATATAAATGTTATCATAACATATCCTTTTTAGGAATTTGTCCTGCAAAATCGGTTTGTTAATTGATAACATGTCATGCACAGATATTCTTCATATTTTCCATTATAGATGGATGAACATGGAATAAAATTACAGGTAAATGCTTTTACAAGTAATTGAAAATGGAGAGCATGAAGAGACTTTCCTCCGCGTTTGGTTTATCAGAGGTTAACCTATCTTAGGGTTACTCTCGCGGCTTTTCGGCATGAAGGTTCCCAGATCATCGCAATCTACTCGACGAGAAGTTAATCCGGTCTTTCAACTGGAGCAGATCTGAGTGGTGCCTTTCCCGAGCCCTGGGGAATTATTCTTCCCACGGGTCCAGTAATCAAACACCGATAGGATAGCCTCCTGGTGGAGGTGTTAGGTTTGTAATATTTATGAACACAATCAAATTGCACAATTAAGCGGAAACGTGTAAAAATCAGAGTTTAAAAATTTTACAAACCATATACCCGGATCACCCTTTATGCACAATTATTAATTAAACGAAAAAGAAAGAACAAGAATCATACCCTTGAAGATTCGAGCTTCCTCAGGTACAAGTTCACCTCCAATCCTTTTTGCGTTCAACTTGAATCCACTAGGTTTGGTTCCTTCCTTTGATCAACGTTAGCCACCCAAGTGTTTGGCCTCTAGAGGTGATCCACCAAGGAAGAAGAAGGATTTAAGAAGATGAGTGTTTGGCAAAACCCTAGTTTTCTATCTCTATAGAAAAGAACGTACTCTCCAACTTTTGGAATTGCGTATATCTGATATATGCTATAAGACTCCTTTTATAAAGATATCAGGTAACCCTATTTAATTAAAATAAGGTATTATTTAATTAAACTCTTTTAATTAAATGAGCTCCCTAATCTTATTAGGGATAATTAATTAAACTCCTTTAACTAATTTTCCTCCTAATCCTATTAGGAATAAATGAGAGTATTTTATATTAAATTAATTCCTAAACTCTTTTAGAAATTAAAATAATAATAATTGTAATAATATTAATAAGACTCCTCTTATTAATTTATATTTAATATTTCTAAAATATTAAATAATAAATATTAAGCTATTTAATTTATTCTAACACCATATATTAAATTAAATATACTTAACATATTATTACGATTATGCCATTAACTTCTTAAATAATTATTCTTCCTTTTATGGTGTGACCCTTTAGGTTCTCCATATTAAACCGGTTGTGAATAAATTAATTAGAACAATTCTAATCTTATTTAAATAAATAAATTAAATGATTAATTTATTTAAATAAATAATATTTATTCTACAATAGGGATAAGCCTCCCTAGCGATCAACGACTTTCCAGATAATATAGATTTCAACATTAATCATAAAAGAACCTTTGAGAAAATAGTTACTTAAGTCACAATTCAATCCTTCCACCATACAATGTCCCAATTAAATATAAGACATGGAATTACTGTTAAGTCTTATTATATTTAATTATATGTATTTTGATCCTTAAATGCACAACCCCAAATAATGCAAATTAGAAACACCTTTCTAATTTTATTCTGCCTTGGCCAAGGACTACTGAGTTGTCATTTATCGAATCACATAGGACATTTCTCTTCTTTTACTAGAAGTGGTAGATTCTTTATTGATCATACATTATCTCTATGTACAACTTATTATACCCAAGCATACCCTTTGATATACCCTAAGGGTCTTAAGGAATAAGTCAAAGTATAACTCATCATACACAAGATACTATGATGATCTCAAGTCCAAGGATCACTTGACTACTATCACTTCAGAATTCCTATTAATGTGCAAGTAAAACTCCATTAGGTATTCCTTAGCGAGCCACGTCAAAGTGAACTTATTCTCCAATAAGCACCTACATACTTGCTTTAATGTCTCCACACAAATGATCATGAGATCAATCATCCTCATCCAATGAAGCAAGCAACGATGTACTCAATCTATCCGGATTCACTAATCCCCAATTTAGTAATCCAACGATTGGGAACTATTTTAGTTTTATGCTTTTTAAGAATTTAGATCTCATTAGAATGATCATCATCATTATTCTAAAAGCATTGCTTAAAACTATTGGTTTATCACATATTGTAAAACAGCATCATGTAGATAATTTAAAAGCCTTTAATACTTATTATTAATAAATGAATAAGATTGTTACAAAGTATATGCTTTATCATCAAACATGATTGGCTTGTATGCATACTACTTTCAGGAGGGACCACACAACATACATTCACATACAACGTGTCTCACTGTTTATGCAAAATGATGACATGTGCGAAGCACTAATATGTACGAAGCACTAATATCACAGATAGATATTTAGCTGTGCAGTAAGTAAGATGCATTTGTACACATTCATTAGAAATGTAAATGCAACAATCACACACAAGCATATAACAATTTTGAAAAGCTTGTAATAGCGGCTTAAGCCCTCTTACTGGAGTCCCCAGCAGAGTCGCCACCTGTTAACGTCGGGATTTTTGAGTGTCCCTTTTCGTTACTTGTTCTTTGGTGTTCTCATGTTAATGTGAGATTTGTTTGAAAAAACAAGTAAAAAAGGTCCAACATGTATAATATCGATGATTGACTTTAAGAGTCGCTAGTTGGTGTATTTAACTGGTTGCACCAATGCAACCGAAAAGGTTTGCACATTGACCCAGTGTTTTGACACTGCTAAACGGGTCTGTGAAACGGAGATTCATTAAGGGTTCGGGGGCTTGATTATGCAGAGGGAAGGTGTTAGGCACCCCCCGACATTCGTGTTACCACGGTGACCGCCACTCTTCAAAGAAATTGTTATATAAATGTGTGTGGATCAATGTGCAATTTATTTGAAAGTAGTGTGAGGCCTCGTTCGCACCTATATACAAGGGTTTGAATTTTATTAAAAAAATTCAATTTTAACCACAATATAGCAATGACATTTTTGGAAAAGAGGTTTTTCAAACCCTGTGCTCAATAGGAATTGAGACCTTTTCATAATTCCATTTTATTATTAAATGTCCGGCTTGTTTGCTTTTATTTTCGAGATAAGAAGCATCTTTGAGAAAATAATGTACAATGATCTTAGAATACCTTATGGCAACGACAAACCATCCAAGGAAACTCAGACACTATAAAATAATGTACAAGCTGCTTACAACTAAAGAAAATGTCCATCATGGGAACCGAATCTAGATTTAGTAGACTGAATCTGTGATCACATGATTCCCAGGCTCACATGATACTGCAATTTGTATGGAAAGCAGTAAATAGTTATATATATAAAAGTCAGAATATATATATATATATATATATATATATATATATATATATACATGATCAGCCACCACGAAGCAACTCCATGGGGGATCGGAAATGTAAATATATAAAAGCTATAAATATATGTATATGAACATGATCAACCGTCACGAAGTAAACTCCAAAGTGATTTAAATGTAAATAAAGTCATAAAAGCGATCAAACGCCACTTAAGTAAACTCAAAGCGAGATGTAATGTAAATAAAAGGTTGTAAAAGGCCACGTAAGTAAACTCTGTGTGCCTGACAGAAATGTATATATATATATATATATGTACAAATATATATATAAAAGCAAGAACGCATATAGGATGTAAATCAGGGCTCATCTGATATGTCCACAACAATTATATATATGTATATATATATATATATATATATATATATATATATATAAAAGTTTAGTAAATGCAATGGATGTAAAATCAAAGCTCATCGATATGTTCTGCAACAATTATATATATATATATATATATATATATATATATATATATAAGCAAATAAACGCTCTGCATCAAGTTCAGCTCAATCGAGGCATAACTCGATCTCGTTAGTCCATATATATGAAATATATACATATATTAGTATATATATCTGCACAAAAATGAAAACCACTTGATCAAGTCCGCAAACACACTCACACGACTATCAACGTGTATAACAAGGTGTGTGATAATAGGAGAAAGAGACTTTATAGAATGTAAGAAGGTTTACAGTTACGCCAAAGTAGACTTCTTAGACTTTAAATGGATAAACACTCAGCTCCCGACGGATAAAAAGTAGCTATATGTGAGCTAACTAGTGTTTAAAGAAGAGGAAACACTCAAAAGATGTGTATGCAGAGTAAAATATACAGGGTTTCCTCGCCTTTTTCCTTCTCTCTCTCTCTCTTCTCAAATGGCTGACCCCAGCCTATATTTATAGACTGATGGCCACAGGTATACCTGCGGCAGCCGCAGTTGTACCTACGGCTGGTCGTGGTGGGCCCGGGCCTCGCGGGTCCCGTTGTCTCGTAGTACATGCACTCATGCACTTTAATGTCCGCTCAAACTTGCAGAACTTCAATTCGAGCATCCAAACGAAGTATATCTGTACTTCTTCGGATCACTTGTGTCAAGATTTACGTAATGACATGGATTAGAGGTTTTACGAAGTCAGGAAGAGGGGTCTATGCCAATGGTCTTCAAGCTTCAAATTCTATCCAAAGTACTGCCACACGTAATAGTCACTCGGGATTGTCAATCCTCGGCTCTTGTGGGACATTGTTGTATGTATGTATGTATGAAGTGTTGAGACGACCTGCCATTTATCGGAGGAACAAGATGATGTATGACTCCTTGTTGGGGTTATCGTCGGGTTGAGTTGAAAGTAGACGTTGCTCAGGGTTATAACTGAGATTGGCCCACTTGTTGGTATGCTGCGATATCATCTTGTTGAGACATTAAGATGACATGTTACTCAGGGTTATGTCTGAGATTGGACTTCTGCTTGTTTGTATGTATCATTGTCATCTGTGGATGTTCCTGTCTGCCCGTTTGTTAGTCCCATGACTGAGGTGTATGTGCCTCGACAGGATGTTTGAGCCTGAAGCTGATCGCATGTGTTTGAAACAAGCATTTTTGAGGTTATCGCCGGAACTGCAATGGCATCCCTTGGGGCTATCACCAAGGATGGGTTTGCTTACTCAGTGTTGTTCTCTCTAGATCGGAACCGAACGTCAGTGTTGTTGCTTTGAGATGTAATCGCCCTCTCCGGTGTTGTTGTCGGTCTTTTGATCTGCATATCTCGGGGTTATCTCCGAGATTGGAAATTACATTCCCGGTGTGTATTTCGGGTTTGGAACTGATCTTCTGGTAGTATCCAGGTTGGAGCTAATGTTCCTGGGTTGTGAGCTGTCTTTTAGGGTTATATCCAAAAGACGAATCTACCCTCCTACAATGTTAGGAATAGGAGTGTAGAAAATTTTGAGTGTCTACACCAACCAATTGGCATAGGATAACGTTATCAATACTATATCGAAAGACTTGTAAACAAATCAATCAAACTCTTAAGATTGGTCTAGCCGAGTTAAAATTGGCATCAACTCTTTTGTAATACAATTCATGCATATTATAATATGAATCACAGAAACTTGGCTAACACGAAGGTTAGACAAGCATTAAGGAAACTTGCCTTCAAGCGACTTCAATTAAAATTCAACAGTTCTTGGTCTTTACAGTTTTTACATGATATATTCACATAGCATACTGGAATTAGCCACCAAACAATCTAATCACATTGTTTTTACTAACTTCTTTCTCTTCTATAACTTAACCGAATTTATTTCATTAGTAATATTTGTTTCAAGTTACTTATGCTTCCTTATGTCTTATTAACATTCTTACATCACTAAACCACCACTCAACAACCATTGGTTAAGTACAATAGTAGTTGAACCCTAATTGATTCATTAACTCAGATGAATTGCTCTCGAATTACCTACATCGGACTCCTTATAGTACATACATAGGTTTTACCTTCACTTCTTATCATTTACGTATTACGTATATCTATTACGTAATGTATAATATTAGGACGTGCGTTAAACTTGAATATGATTAACGAGTTACGTTCTTGTACTTTATTCTTAATCAACGATAAATTCCTAAGATCATCATTATCCATGTTATTTAGGAATTATCTTTTCATGTTTATTAAGTATATACATGCTCCATAGTTATCCTATAAATAGTTGGGTTCATAAATAACATAGTCAGACGTTTTCCTTTATTGGCACTGCAGCGCCAGCTTCAAGTATACAATTGGTGCTGTGGCACGAATTAGCAGTAGCTAATCCCCCGTCTCAGTCCTGCTACACCAGTTTCATAGGCTTGGGAGGCGCTGCGGCCGTAGCCCTGAGCCTTTGAATTTTTTTGAAGTTTTTCATTTCAATTCTTTTCAGGCTCGTAACTTGATCGTTATATGTCAGAATTAGCTCGTTCAAAAGCCGTTATCTTATATATCTCATATACTTCGATTTCATTCAGACAAAAGTAGTTTTTAAATCCATTAACAATGAATTTACTATTTAACTTTTCTATTACGCATTCATTTTAATGTTCGTGAACGTTCATAACTCGATTCTTCGTTTTAAGTCAGAATTCGACCATTCTTGAGTCCATAACTCTTAATCATGTTATTCTACGATTCTAATGATTATCGTCTAATCTCGTAAATTTTGCCATTACTTCGTTACTCGGGATTTATACACCAAACCAAATGGATCCAATCCATTGATTTGTTATCTATAACCTAACCAAGTAATATGCATATAACCTATACTTGATGGTTTTCAATTTGTCCATCAACATCCAAATCAATGTTTTAATGGTTTTCTTTGATTAAAACTCACTTAGACGCTTATGATTCTTACTTATACATGGCTTATTAATGTTTTAATTCACTAATAGTTATCCTTATTACTCTAGAAGAGACATGCTCCACCAATTCATACTTCTCGATGAAAAAAAACAAATAGAAAAGAATCGAAGACTAGAGTTTACGTATTGTTACCTTGATGGTCTTTGCGTTTTTGGCTTAAGCTTGAATATTTTGCTTTGATTCCTCTTGATTGCTTGTTATTGCTCTTCTCTCTCTCTCAATATATTGTTCAATATTGGTGAAAACAACAAATGAACTAACATAGCTTCTCTTATATATAAAAACCAAGTGGAGGGTAATTTGGTCATAAGGGCCACCTCCTTACTATTCATTTCTTTCCCACCAAGCTAACCACTTTACTTGGTCACCAAGTGGCCAGCCCACATGCCCTTTGGGGGTCCCAGATGGGTTGCCCCATGGGTTTTACGCATCTGATGATCCATCGGTTCGACCCATGGTTTGGTTTCTTGGTTTGGTTTTAGAATTAATTCATATTGGGCTTATCTTGGGCTTGATTTAATTTAATGTTGGGCTTGACAAAGTCTAAGTCCAATTACTAAAGTCCATTAAGAACTAATCGTATTCTACTTGTATAATTCTATTATTCTCTTCGTATATAATTCGTACGACATTCGTATTATACGTAGTAATAATCTGTACACTATACTCGTATAATAACTAGTATCATACTCTTACTTCTCACATATAATAACTATAATTATTATACATAGTCATTTAATTCTCGAAACTCACTTTTCCTAACACTTAGGTTTTAAGTCCCGAAGCGAAAACTTCGTTTGACATAACTGAAATATTATTGGATATTCCATCTCGTCTTAGAATTCTATCATTACACGTTTCTCAGAAATTCATAATTAATCCCCGAGCAGAAACTGATGAATAGTGTTTTTACGAAAATTTCTCAGAAAACTTTTATTTTTCGTCTTAGAAATTTAAAATAATTATTCCTAGCACATAGCCAGAATCCTAACCACATCCACACATTATAGGTCATAGAACGACCTTTCAACAGTTTACTCACATAAATAAATAATTAAATTCATTTAATTCAAATAATTAAATAAAAATTTAATTCACATAAAATCCAATTTTTCTCTGGCGTTATATTCTTCCTCCCTTATAAGGATTCTGTCCCCAGAATCTTGATAAAATTACTTAAACAAATGGGGAAAATTTTCCTTCATTTTACTCTTGAGTTCCCACGTTGCTTCTTCGGTATTGTGGTTCCTCCAAATTACTTTCACCGAATTTATAATCTTATTTCTTAAAAGTCATTTTCTACCTGAATAGATTCATACTCTATTACGTGTTTGTAGTCTGGTTTATAAGGACGCAGTACCGACTCATGAAACACATTATGCATTCGTTTCAGCTTTGGAGGTAAAGCTACTTCATAAGCTACCTCTCCTACCCTTCTAAAAATTTTAAAAGGTCCTATAAACCTTGGACTTAACGTCCTTTTCTTTCCAAAGCGTATCTTCCCTTTCCAAGGCGACACCTTCAAAAGACATACGAGCCGACCTCAAACTCCCTCTTCTCATGGTGAGGATTGTCTGCCATTTGTTGTACCATTTTAGGTCCCAACATTCAACGTTCACCTACTTCATCCCAGCACAGTAGAGTTCTGTACTTCCTCCCATATAACGCTTCGTAAGGCGACATGCCTATACTAGTGTGAAAACTATTGTTATAAGCGAATTCCACCCAAGGCAGATGTTCATCCCAACTCCCTTTGAAATCCATAATGCAAGATCTTAACATATCTTCTAATGTTTGAATTGTCCGTTCACTTTGTCCATTAATCTGAGGATGATATGATGTACTCAACCTCAACTGCGTTCCTAGTTGCTCTTGTAAACTCCTCCAAAAATTCGATGTGAATCATGGATCACGATCTGACACAATCGAAACAGGTACTCCATGTCTTAAAATAATTTCTTTGACATAAAGTTTAGCCAATTGCTCTAGATTATACATAAGTCCTATCGGTAAAAAGTGAGCCGATTTCGTCAAACAATCTACTATTACCCAGAAAGCGTCGTATCTCTTCCTCGTCATTGGAAGTCCCACCACAAAATCCATCGTGATATGCTCCCACTTCCACTCTAGAATCTCTAATGATTGCAATAACCCATTCGGTTGTTGGTGTTCGGACTTAACTTTCTGACAAGTTAAGCACTTACTAACATATTCTGCTATCTCTCTCTTCATGTTTGGCCACCAAAAGTTTTGTGTAAGGTCTTGATACATCTTAGTACTACATGAATGTATCGAGTACCTCAAAATATGAGCCTCTCTCATTATCTCTTCTTTTAACTCGGAATTATCCGAAACCCAAATTCTCCCTTTAAAACGAAGTAATCCTACTTTATCACGGTTATACCTAGTCTTCTCTTCATCCTCCATTCTCTTCTTCATTTGCTCGTACTCCTTGTTACTTAGTTGTACTTCCTTAACTCGTTCCACTATCATTGGTTGAGTGTCCATTGTGAATAACATCTCTACCGATTCACTTGGTAATTTAACATCTAGCTCAATTCTTGCCATCTCCATTATTAACTCATTCTGAGTCATTTACATTGATTGCTTTTCCCTACCCTTCCTACTTAACGCATTGGCCACTACGTTTGCTTTCTCTGGATGATATAAGATATCAAAATTGTAATCTTTTATCAATTCTAACCACCTTCTCTGCCACATATTCAACTCCTTCTGTGTGAAGATATATTTTAGACTTTTATGGTCCGTGTATATCTCACACTTCTCCCCGTATAGATAATGTCTCCATATTTTTAATGCAAAAACTACTGATGCCAATTCTAGGTCATGAGTAGGATAGACCTTCTCATAATCTTTTAACTGGCCTGACGCATACGCAATGACCTTGCCATGCTGTATGAGCATGCAACCCAGTCCTTTATGCAAAGCATCGCTATGTTGTCTTCTTCTTGACGGTATTTTCTGATTAAATAAATAGAATTTCATTATTATCTATTTACTTACTTACTTCGTTATTATTTGCCAAATAGCAACTCATACCATAACAAAGCATATTAAATGAAAACTTCATTATATTCATATGCTTCTTCATAGTCAAAACTATTTACAATTTGCTTTACATAGCCAAAAGCTATTACATTTCTATCTCGTAATTAAACTTCACAAAAAATGGGATTTACAAGAAGACTACCCTTCTATACAAAAGAGGGTTTTACGTCACTACACACATATTCATTACTCTGGATTTCTAATAATGCATAATAGCGTCCTCGTGTTTCTCATTCGCAATTATCGCTACAGTATCCCGACTAATAGTATGTCGAGTTTGTCCTGACTCTATAGGATGACAAGCAACTTTCAGCTTGAAATCCTTATGAGCACTCCTATGGACGTAAGACATCCGTGCTATCTTCCGGTCCTTCTCCCCCAATTCTTTACGAAGCTCATCAGCCTCCTTCTTAAAATCCCTAGCCTTATTTATCATGAGCACCTTCTCATCATGCTCGGACTCAAAATCTGCTTCTGCAGACTCCTTCGCTACATAAAGAGCACTAATCTCTTCATTCTGATTTTCCACAACTGTACTTAGTTGCACATTCCTGTCAAGCACTGCTAGATACAATGATCTCATTGCATCTGGAGGTGATGACTCTGAGGTAGGTACCATTATACCAACCGATGTTATCTCTATTACTTCCTCCTCATCGCTCGTCATACTAAGGTATGATGCTATATCCATTTCTCCCTCGAAGTAGTTCTCCTCAGAAAAGTACTCCTCTGCCTCCGACTCCGCTAGAATCACTAATGGTACCTCCGCCACTGGCATAGCTACAAGCTCTACTCTGTTCACAATTTCTTCACTCACCATGTGTATATCTCTATACATTAAGCTATCGTTCGACATCCTATCAAAACAAATAATATGTTGATTAGTACATAACATATAATAGTATAATCACAAATCACATTTAATCTATTTAGGGTTACTTTCCATCTTTTAAATCTTTCGGTACTGAGTTTCCTCAATACCTTATTAACTCATTCGACTGAAGTAAAGCTTGAGTTTACTTCCTTCGGACTTTTCCTTCCTTAACGAGGTTATTAGCCTAAGGTTCTTCCCCCCTTAAGTTTTATAACCTAATGCTTTGATACCAACCTGTGACGCCCCCAAATCTGGGTATATTCCAACCCGACAGATGGTGTTACATGGTACTCATAACTGTACATTCATTCTATTGAAACGACATCAAAATGTGTGTATCAATGACATTCTTATTACATTAATAATATTACATCCCGTTCCTAGGTTCTAAAACCATTACTTTCTTTGTTCATCATACTATAATATATACAACTTACTAGTTTATTACAAGGTAAACTAATCGTTCATCTTCGTCTTGCCTTTATCCTTGTCGTATTCCTCGGTTCGTTCGGTCCTAGCTGCATTCATATGGTTCAAGCAAGAGTGAGCATAACAAGCTCAGCAAGTACAACAATTTCTTTTAAACAACATGCATGAAACATAGGAATCGTATATCTTCAATAACTGGATAATAGTTACGAAGTACTATCAATAATTCAAAATAACATTTCTTTTCCTTCAAAATGTTTTATAATAACAATATTCAGTAAAACATCAATTCTGGCTCAAGACCATGAGCGTTTCATAATTTCTTTGAAAAGGACAACCCGACACTAAGTCCGTAAGTCCGGCATATCTTACGAGCACTTCTGGGTGATCAGCCCATAATACTCTATGTTGATCAACACTACATCTTTTAAACGTATGTACGTTTAAGTTTTGGCAACCTCGCGTGCCCATCGAATAATCGATGAAAAATACATTTGTTTATTCATACTCAAAGCTTACCTTGAATCCGCATCAAACAATCGGGCGTAGGATAGTGTTATCAATTCTATATTGAAAGACTTGTAAATAAATCAATCAATTCTTCAAGATTAGTCTAGCCGAGGTAAAACTGGCATCGACCCTTTAGTAAAATAGTTCATGCATCTCATAACATGAATCACCGAAAACTTGGCTAACACAAAGGTTAGACAAGCGTTTAAGAAAAACTTGCCTTCAGCGTCTGCTACAGTAAAATAACTTTTCCTTTCAGTCTTTACGGTCTCTACAATACATAAACACATAACATACCACATTAGGTCATGAATGAACATACATGGTTCCTAATGAATCTTACCCTTCTTCTCAATCTAATCATATATTAGATTTTTTACTATTGGTTCTGGCTTGCCATTATATTTTACATTATTCTTACCAACTTCTTTCTCTTCTATGTCTTACATGGATTTACTTCATTAATCCAACTCGTTTCGAGTTAATCATCCTTCCTCACGGCTTACTAACATCCTTACGTTATTAATCGAAACTCGATCGTCATTTGTTAAGTACACCTTATTGCATACCATTTACGTTCACATATTACTTGACAACTTTTAGTTGTAACTCTTAACGTTATAGTCCTTATCATTATTGAATACGGTTCACGTTCTTTATACTTTACGCTCGTCGTTTAACTACTCATTAAATAACATTAAATTCCTAAAGTCATTAACAAAACAGTGATTTAGGAAAGGTCTTATCATGTTCATTAAGCAATTACATGACCCATACTGGTATTGTAAACCATTGGATTCATCATCAACTTGGTCAACAAATTTCTATAAGCAAATGCCATGCGGCTGGCATCCTTTCAGATTAGTAAGGCCAAGCCGCGCCACTTTCCAAAGATCCTATCTAACGTTTCATGAAAATGCGGCATGAAAGTGTTATTCCTTCGAGTGACGCTGCAACGCGACTTTGCAGTGTCCACTCCTTCGCTCTCGGTGCCGCAGTGATAGCGATTCATAAAAGCTTCATTCAGCCATGCACACAGATTTCGATCCCGTAAAAATTTGATAGATAAATTTTTATGTGAGATTCCCGGGCTCATAACTTCTTTGTTATAAGTCCGAATTGGCTCGTTCAAGAGCTTACGGTTCACAAATTACATATTTTCACACTTCTCAGTCCACACATACTTTATTGACTTCCTCGTCAAACTCGTCAATGGAGTAGCTATTTTAGAAAAGTCCTGGATGAACCTTCGATAGTATCCCGCTAACCCCAGAAAACTCCAGACCTCGGTTGGTGTTTTCGGTTGTTCCTAATTATTAACTGCTTCCACCTTTGTTGGATCCACAAAAATGCCATCTTTATCAATCACATGTCCTAGAAACTGCACTCTTTCAAGCCAAAATTCACACTTAGTGAATTTCGCATACAACTTCTCCTTCCGTAGTGTTTCCAACACTATAGTCAAATGTTCAGCTTGATCTTCTGGCATCTTAGAATAGACTAGAATATCATCAATGAACACTACGACAAACTTGTACAAATATTGTTTGAACACTCTGTTCATCATATCCATAAATGCGGCTGGCATATTAGTCAACCCAAAAGACATAATTAGAAACTTGTAATGACTATAACAAGCTCTGAATGTCATCTTAGGTACATCCTCCTTCCTTACTTTCAGCTGATGGTACCCCGTACGCAAATCTATCTTAGAAAAATACTTTACCCCTTTTAACTAATCAAATAGATCATCTATCCTGGGCAATGGGTATTTATTCTTAACCGTTAACTTGTTCAACTCACGATAATCGATACAAAGTTGTAACGATCCATCCTTCTTCTTTACAAACAATACCAGTGCTCCCCACGGAGACACACTCAGTTGAATGTACTTCTTATCTAATAATTCTTGTAATTGAACAATTAACTCATTCATCTCTACCGGCACCATCCTATATGGTGCACTAGAAATTGGTGTTGTAGCTGGTAACACATCAATCACAAATTTAACCTCCCTATTCGGCGGAAGACTTGGTAACACATCTAGGAATACATCCGTGAAGTACTATAGGTATTTGTTCCAAATGCTTCCACTCTCTGGGTATCCATAACATGACACAAGTATCCTATACACCCCTTCATCAACATCTTCCTAGCTTATGTCATGGTTAGACAACAAGAACGTCTCGGTGATTTACTACAGTAGAACACTACCTTGGGTTTCTTAGAAATCTGAAGGTTGACACTTTTTCTTTGACAATCTATTATAGCTCTATGGTTAATCAACCAATCCATACCGAGAATTATATCAAATTCTCTCAACCTTATCGGTATAAGATTTACCGATAATTTGTTACCTCTACTATCTACGAAACAATTTCTATGAATATGTTCAATGGGAATTATCTCTTTATTCACGCCGTTGTACGAATATTCCCTGCTAAAATGAATATTCCTCGATCAATCGAATATTATAAAACAACTTGCGTACATTGAAAAATTTGTAAATACTACCCACAACTATAACATTATATCAAATTCATTCAATAATATTCAAAAATGATATTTATAGAAAAATCATCTTTATTAAAAAGTTGGGGTCTTACATTGACCCTTTAGTAAAACAGTTCATGCATTTCATAACATGAATCACTGAAAACTTGGCTAACACAAAGGTTAGACAAGCGTTTAAGAAAAACTTGCCTTCAGCGTATGCTACAGTAAAATAACTTTTCCTTTCAGTCTTTACGGTCTCTACAATACATAAACACATAACATACCACATTAAGTCATGAATGAACATACATGGTTCCTAATGAATCTTACCCTTTTTCTCAATCTATACATATATTAGATTTGTTACTATTGGTTCCGGCTTGCCATTATATTTTACATTATTCTTACCAACTTCTTTCTCTTCTATGTCTTACGTGGATTTACTTCATTAATCCAACTCGTTTTGAGTTAATCATCCTTCCTCACGGCTTACTAACATCCTTATGTTATTAATCAAAACTCGATCGTCATTTGTTAAGTACACCTTATTCCATACCGTTTACGTTCACGTATTACTTAACAACTTTTAGTTGTAACTCTTAACGTTATAGTCCTTATCATTATTGAATACGGTTCACGTTCTTTATACATTACGTTCGTCGTTTAACTACTCATTAAACAAAATTAAATTCCTAAAGCCATAACTAAAACAGTGATTTAGGAAAGGTCTTATCATGTTTATTAAGCAATTACATGACCCATACTGGTATTACAAACCAATGGATTCATCATCAACTTGGTCAACAAATTTCTCTCACTTATTGGCCAGCAATTGGCATCCCTTTAGTACTTAGTGGTAGCAATGGCCACTTTTCAAAGCATCCTATCCAACTCGTTTCACGGCGCCGCGACGCGAAAGTGTTATGTTTTCGAGTGGCAATCGCACGCCTTTCTGAAGATGTCCACTCCTTCGCTTTGGCGCTACGACGTGGTTCATAAAGTTTTGTCGGGCGCTGCGGTGCCAGACTTCAGTCCCAGAAAAATTTGACATACAAATTTTTATATGAGATTCCCGGGCTCATAACTTCTTCGTTATAACTCTGAATCGGCTCGTTCAAGAGCCTACAGTTCACAAATTATATAATTTACATGTTCATGCAAGAATTTTATCTATTTGACTTTGTTAGCTAAAAATTCACCTATTAGTCCATTTTTAATGAAAATGATAAACGTTCGTGAACGTTCAACGCTCGTTTCTTCGTTCTAAGTCGGAATTCGGTCATTCTCGAGTCTGCAACTCTATAATACTAAATAAGACTTGCCTCCATTGAAAACTAATGTTTCCAAGCTCAATATCAAAATTCAACTTCCATTCCGAGAATTTCACGAATTCGACGATTATCGTCTAATCGTGTGAATTCTGGCAAAACCTTATTACTAATGATTTGATCATCGTTTCAAATAGATTCAATCCATTATACTAGCATCTTGATATACATACTTTATTAACTTATAAACATGATAAGTTATTACTTGTTCTTTGTGAGTTTATAACTTATAAAAGTATAAACTACTTATGACTTCCTTTCTCATGACTTATTATAGATTAAGTCTTTTAACCACCATTCTTGCTTCTTATTATCATACAATCTTATTAAAGTAAACGTATGAGTTGTTCATATAAGCTCTTCATAAGTTCATAACTTAATTAAGTTTGAATTACTTATTCATGATTTATACGGCTTAAGTCCATTAATTAATCATTCTTATCATTCCTTAGCATACATGTTCTACCACTACCCACTTCTCTAACAATGGAAGAGAAAGAAAATCATGGTTTAAGATTGCTTACCCTTGAATATCACTTGGTTAATCTTTGATCTCCTTCTTGCTTCTTGAAATATGAAAGACTAACTTCCTAGCTTTTCTAGCTTATTTCCTCTAACAAATAAACTCTCAACTTGTTGGATGAAATGAACAACCAACAAAAATAAAATACAAGCTTGCTATTTATTGGCAAGTCTATGTTAGGGTATAATGGTTATAAGACCACTCCACCTCCTTAGTAAACCTCCATACTATTCATTACTTAAACCCTAAGTTTACTTGCTCACCAAATAAGTTACTTGGCCATCACAATACTTAGCCATTAAGTTAACTTGTTAATCACATAAAAGCACTTTGCTTGCTCATCACACATAAGCACTTTACATAGCCTTTAAGTTACTTAACTTATCCTTTGCTTAACCCTTAAGTCTACTTGCTCATCACACTTAATTCTTGATCACCAATTCAACCATGGGTTGCCCCATGGATCAAGCTTTACCCATTGGATCTTATCTTGGGCTTTACATTCAATTAGCTTAATTAACTCATCTTATACATTGGGCTTACACTTAAACAAACACTTGGGCTTGTTCAATAATTTATATTGGACTTATCATTATAAATATTTGGGCTTTAACATTAATTCGTATTGGGCTTTAGTATTATCCCAATTGGACATTACAATCTTCTACACATCCCTACAAATTCAATACATTTGGCTTAACGTCTTATAACGTATAATCTACGTATTAATCTCGTATCCTAACTTATATACTTATTCAATATACGACATTCCATCATTTATACATACTCGTATAATACCTCGTATTATACTCGTACTCATTACCTCGTACACTACTCATGTATTATACAATCATTGCTTTAATTCATTATACTTATTTAAATTTCTTCTCGAAATTCATTTTCCCTAATTGTTAGGTTTTAAGTCTGCATGCGAAAAAATTGCGTTTGCCATAACTGAAATATTATTGGATATTCCATCTCATCTTAGAATTCTATCATTACGTATTTCTCGGAAGTTCAAAAATGATTCCCGAGCAGAAATGCGTGAATAGTGTTTTTCAAAAAATTTCTAGAAAAGCTTTTATTTTCGTCTTGGAAATTCAAACACTTTAATTCTATCATGTAGCCAAAATACTACGATGTTCCGACATATCTAGGTCATAGAACGACCTTCAATTAGCTTACTCCCATAAATAATTAATTAAATTTATTTAATCCACATAATCAAATAAAAATTTTATTCTCAAAAAAATACGATTTTTCTGGGGCGTTACACATATAATAGTAAAATTTTGGGCATGTTATAGATCTCATGACATAGTATTTTAGAAAAATTTCACACCGCGAAAATGGATTACGGAAGCTCATAAAAATAGCGCGCGAAAAGGAATTCAAGCAAAGATCAAGATAGCCAGACCAGGGCGGCAAGGCGATGACAATATTCTTTTTGCTATGCCTATCATAAGCATCTTGAGGCAGCCACTTTGCGATTTTGTCACGCATTACTCATAACTACGATTAATCTAATTTTTGGATATGTTATACATGACATACCAAAGTATTTTTAGAAAATATCACCCAGTAATTTCGGACCTCTTAGGCAGCCTAAAACAGGCCCTAAAAATGTCCACTGGCAACAGTTTTCATCCTTTTCCCTGATTTACCTTCTTTCGCTAAAACAATCATAATGTTTTTGTTTGAAAACATTTTTAGGTGATTCTTGAGCCCACGCGAAGCTAACTTCTGGGAATACAACTCTTCTATACTGACTTGTTTCCAGATTCCGAACATATCAGCCCAAATATTCCGTTCAAGTGGACTGCACTGCACTTGTTGGATAGTTTTGACACTACTACTTTGAAATGTCATAACTCTCTCCTCCGAAGTCGGATTTAGTCCGTTCTAGAGTCTATGGAAAGCTTATTGAGTGTAATATATCATATCAAAAGCCCAGTATTTTTAGAGCAATCTAGGTAACCCCGAATTTTCTATTTAGGGGCAGCAGTCCACTAGTTTTTTTTTCTAGGTTTTAAAAACTGTTTTCATTTTTCTTCTTTGATCAAACTCGTTAACATAAAAAAATGACTAGATCTACACATAACAAACTCTAAAACATATATATCTATGATTTTTAGAGTTCAAGATCATAACTCAAGATTTGATTTAAACAACTAAAAATAACTTTGATAAAAGGTGTTTATACCTTTGACTTGTGGCTATACTTCCTTTATCTTTCAAAGTGGATGATGATTTTGGGTAGAATGAAGATCAAAACCTCCTCCCTTCCCTTCCTTGCTCCAGCCGAAATGGCCCTCCCCACTCTCTCTCTCTCTCTCTTTCTTTATTTTCCTTTCTTAACTTTTATGGAAGAAAATGAGAAGAAAGCTTGTGTATTAATGTGATGAAGGCTATATATTATTAATAAAAGTATATACATACAATTATTACATGTATATATTATCTCCCAACTTAGCTTGCTTCTCTTTCTCCCTTATCATCTAAATGTTGCTTGCACACTTGGTTAAAAGAACTGGCTTCACCCAAATGGTGACTCACAAGATTTGGCAAAATCTTTTACTTAAAGTTTAAGAAAAAGGGCATTGTGGTCATTTCGCATCTGCTAAGGGCAATTTGGTCTTTTCCCCTATAACTTGAAGGGAAAATTGGACATTTCCCTTTTATTCCATAACTTATAACACTTAACCATTTATACTTCTCTTTTGAATTACCAAATTAGGGTTTTGAATATCCGAATTAGGGTTTCAGATTCTAGAAACTAAAATTAAGGTGTCCGATCCGATCGTTAGGGTTTCTTACAATTCGTTAGCATTTTCTAATTTAAACATGACGTTCTTAACCCAACTTTAGGGTTCACTAAAGTTATAACTTATCAAATCAATTCCTTGATGGATGAAATGAACAACCAGCAAAAATAAAATACAAGCTTGCTATTTATTGGCAAGTCTATGTTAGGGTATAATGGTTATAAGACCACTCCACCTCCTTTGTAAACCTCCATACTATTCATTACTTAAACCCTAAGTTTACTTGCTCACCAAATAAGTTACTTGGCCATCACAATACTTAGCCATTAAGTTAACTTGTTAATCACATAAAAGCACTTTGCTTGCTCATCACACATAAGCACTTTACTTAGCCTTTAAGTTACTTAACTTATCCTTTGCTTAACCCTTAAGTCTACTTGCTCATCACACTTAATTCTTGGTCACCAATTCACCCATGGGTTTCCCCATGGATCAAGCTTTACCCATTGGATCTTATCTTGGGCTTTACATTCAATTAGCTTAATTAACTCATCTTATACATTGGGCTTACAATTAAACAAACACTTGGGCTTGTTCAATAATTTATATTGGACTTATCATTATAAATATTTGGGCTTTAACATAAATTCGTATTGGGCTTTAGTATTATCCCAATTGGACATTATAATCTTCTACACATTCCTACAAATTCAATACATTTGGCTTAACGTCTTATAACATATAATCTACGTATTAATCTCGTATCCTAACTTATATACTTATTCAATATACGACATTCCATCATTTATACATACTCGTATAATACCTCGTATTATACTCGTACTCATTACCTCGTACACTAATCACGTATTATACAATCGTTGCTTTAATTCATTATACGTATTTAAATTTCTTCTCGAAATTCATTTTCCTAATTGTTAGGTTTTAAGTCCGCGGGCGAAAAAATTGCGTTTGCCATAATTGAAATATTATTGGATATTCCATCTCGTCTTAGAATTCTATCATTACGTATTTCTCGGAAGTTCAAAAATAATTCCCGAGCAGAAATGCGTGAATAGTGTTTTTTAAAAAATTTCTCGAAAAGCTTTTATTTTCGTCTTGGAAATTTAAACACTTTAATTCTATCATGTAGCCAAAATACTACGACATTCCGACATATCTAGGTCATAGAACAACCTTCAACTAGCTTACTCCCATAAATAATTAATTAAATTTATTTAATCCACATAATCAAATAAAAATTTTACTCTCAAAAAAATTCGATTTTTCTGGGGCGTTACACATATAATAGTAAAATTTTGGGCATGTTATAGATCTCATTACATAGTATTTTAGAAAAATTTCACACCGCGAAAATGGATTACGGAAGCTCATAAAAATAGCACGCGAAAAGGACGTCAAGCAAAGCCAAGACAAATTTTGGACCAAGCGGCATGGCGCTAGCCGACAAAGGCCAAGCATCGCTATGCCTATAAAGATCTTGAGGTAGCCACTTTGCGATTTTGTCACGCATTACTCATAACTACAATTAATCTAATTTTTGGATATGTTATACATGACATACCAAAGTATTTTTAGAAAATATCACCCAGTAATTTCGGACCTCTTAGGCAGCCTAAAACATGCCCCAAAAATGTCCATTGGCAACAGTTTTCATCTTTTTTCCTGATTTACCCTCTTTCGCTAAAACAATCATAACGTTTTTGTTTGAAACATTTTTAGGCGATTCTTGAGCCCACACGAAGCTAACTTATGGGAATACAACTCTTCCATACTGACTTGTTTCCAGATTCTGAACATATCAGCCCAGATATTCCGTTCAAGTGGACTGCACCGCACTTGTTGGATAGTTTTGACACTACAACTTTGAAATATCAGAACTCTCTCCTCCGAAGTTGGATTTAGTCCGTTCTAGAGTCTATGGAAAGCTTATTGAGTGTAATATAACATATCAAAGGCCCAGTATTTTTAGAGCAATCTAGGTAACCCCAAATTTTCTATTTAGGGGCAGCAGTCCACTAGTTTTTTTTTTCTAGGTTTTAAAAACTGTTTTCATTTTTCTTCTTTGATCAAACTTGTTAACATAAAAAAATGACTAGATCTACACATAACACACTCTAAAACATATATATCTATTATTTTTAGAGTTCAAGATCATAACTCAAGATTTGATTTAAACAACTAAAAATAACTTTGATAAAAGGTGTTTATACCTTTGACTTGTGGCTATACTTCCTTTATCTTTCAAAGTGGATGATGATTTTGGGTAGAATGAAGAACAAAACCTCCTCCCTTCCCTTCCTTGCTCTAGCCGAAATGGCCCTCCTCACTCTCTCTCTCTCTTTCTTTATTTTCCTTTCTTAGCTTTTATGGAAGAAAATGAGAAGAAAGCTTGTGTATTAATGTGATGAAGGCTATATATTATTAGTAAAAGTATATACATACAATTATTACATGTATATATTATCTCCCAACTTAGCTTGCTTCTCTTTTTCACTTATCATCTAAATGTTGCTTGCACACTTGGTTAAAAGAAGTGGCTTCACCCAAATGGTGACTCACAAGATTTGGCAAAATCTTTTACTTAAAGTTTAAGAAAAAGGGCATTGTGGTCATTTCGCATTCACTAAGGGCAATTTGGCCTTTTCCCCTATAACTTGAAGGGTAAATTGGACATTTTCCTTTTATTCCATAACTTATAACACTTAACCATTTATACTTCTCTTTTGAATTACCAAATTAGGGTTTTGAATATTCGAATTAGGGTTTTGGATTCTAGAAACTAAAATTAAGGTGTCCGATCCGATCGTTAGGGTTTCTAACAATTCGTTAGCGTTTTCTAACTTAAACATGACGTTCTTAACCCAACTTTAGGGTTCACTAAAGTTATAACTTATCAAGTCAATTCCTTGATCTTAAATCACAACTGTACACATAAATTCACTGATTTAACCTTAACGTTCTCATTATAATTTTGGGGTTTATCACCAACGTAACTTATCTGATCAAAATTTGACCCTTATCCACAAATTATACACATACAAATTTACTGTTCACATATATGATCACATATATCGGCTCGTATGCACTTAGATACATAACCTTGATAATTCTTCACAAGAATTTTAAATCCACCAAAATCTTATACTTCATTACTAGACTATCACTTACAATCTAACAAATTATTTAAGTCTTGTCCAAAAATTTTGAAATCCTTGAAATTTCTTTAGAGAACTGACAATTTCATACACTTATTTTCTGTCTAGGTCCTAACATTGAACCTTAAATCAATTAATTATGATTTTAAAAAAAAAATTCTAAATTCTCGGGTTGTCACATTCACTCCTTCTTCTAAGAATTTTGTCCCTAAAATTCACCTTACACCTTACACCTTACACCATACTATGACTCCCCCAAAATTAGGTATACATCACCCATCTTGGGTCGCCAGATACATGGTACAGAATACAAATACAATCTAATTATACAACAGTCGTGTAAAATACAACAAAACATATGCTGTGAGTTTTAATACAAATATTGTCATCTAGACAATATCCACACTCAATGGAGTCTTCATTACATTTATTATTACACTATTTCACAGAATAGTGAGGACTACTAATGCACCATCTAGGACCATTGTACCATTCCAGAATTTTTAATTATTTTATTAAATATTTATTAAATTATTTAAGTATTTAATGGATGTGTTTATTGTTAAATAAATAATTGTTCAAATTTGATTCAATTTGGTTAGCTATTTGTTAAATAAATAATTAAGGAAATTAATTATTTTTACTAATTTAATTTAATTATTAAGTTAGAAAGTTGTGATTAAATAAATTATTATAATTAAATTTGAAATTGTAAATTAAAAGGATGTGTTAGTGGATTAAATAAAGTTATGATTATAAAGAAAATTATAATTTTGTGGTATTGATTTATGTGTTAAAGTGATTTAATAAATTATTTTTAGAATTAATTTAATTAAATTAAAGTACGACAAATAACCATGTTATAAAGGAGTTACTAAAATAAATTAAGGGAGTTTAATTATGTTTTTACCAAACAAGGCATAAGGATTAATTGATTATATTTTTAGTGGTTAGCCAAACAAGCCTTATGGCTTTTGATTTTCAAAACTCAAATAACTGATATTAGTTATATGTTTTATATTTATATTATATAATCAATATATATTATATCTATATACGTTATATCATAAGACGTAAGAATAGAAGAGAGAGGTTAGAGAGAAGAAAGAAACACTCAGAGGAAGAAGAAGAGACGAAGAAAAGAAGAGAGGAAGAAAGGCTAGAGATTGGAGAAGGAGAGGCTTGAGAATAGAAAGGAATAGCCATATCATCTTCTTCAAGGTATTGTTCAATTCTTTTTAGTTTTAAAAGTTTAGTTTTTCTCTTCCCAAATTCTCTGTAGAATCCTTGTGTAAGCATGAATTTTTGTTGTTATGTGGATTTATATGTCATACTAGTGATGTTAAAACTATTTTCATGAGTTATAATCAATGAATTGATGATATGTATGTAATTTGTGAAGAAAATGTTTTTACAGAGAGTTTTTGTGAGTATATATTGTTTAGCTTAAAGTAGAAATTGAGGGTTAATTAGTTGTTTAATTGATAAATTGATCATTTAATTTGATAGAGTATGTATAATCATTGATAAAGACAATTTGAATTAATGGTTTTGGTTGAAAAACAAAATTTACAGTGTTAATTTTCATTGAAATATCAAAAAGTGAGTTTTTATCAAAAACAGTGAAATTGGATGTTTTAAATCCGTGGTTTATGTTGTTGTATGGGTAGAAACATGTTAGGAGTTCTTAAATTATTTTTACATGAAGTTTTTGTATGAATTGCATGTGAATTAGTTTGTTAGAAACGAGCTTGTAGGCCAAAATTGTCTTTTTCTGTCTTTATTCTTGTCAAGGTTGTCAAATTAAAGCTGCAGATTTCGCATATATGTGTGCTTACCCAAAGAAGATAAGTTAGTGGCGCGCATAACGCCATCTCCATGCCGCAGCCATAATTTCATGATATATTTATCAGACAATGACACGCTTATCTCCACCTTGGCAATGTGCGACCCATGATGTAAATCGTAGCCATGCATGTGAAGTTAAGCATAATGGCTTTGATGGTGTTGATTTTGTAATCAAAATTTTAAGGAATTGTTATGTGATGATAGTAGGACTGTAAAATGTTGATTTTAATGTTTCTATTCCTAGAATGAACATGTTATTAACAATTAAATTGTTTTGTAACTTGATTATGTGATTAAAAATCCAATTTTTAAATGATGAACGTACTTAGTTATGTTTGTAAAGTGGTAATGGCTAACTATGTCATGATGACATATGTTTATAGGATATTGTGATTCATATTGATTCGGTTTAGCCTACGAGCAAGGCAAGTTTTCTAATCCTTTATCTTGTTGAACTAATTATGGTTTCCAATTCGATTACCTTATAAATGATGCAAGTTCTCTAATCTATTTTATTGTTGAATCAATTATTGTTTCCAATATAGTAATGCAAGGTTTCTAAACTTTGTTTTTGATATTGAACAAGTTATTCTTGTATTTAACTTGTTGTTTAGCATGCCCGAATATATTTGAATAGTTTATCGTTCATATTGCCATGCATGCTTAGTATTCAATTCTAAATAACCTTGGCTTAATATTGTTCAAGCAAGGTGTGTTATAGTTATTCATGTTGTGTGCTATTAGATTATTCCTAAAGTATGATTTTAATTTACCATGATGATTCAATTACGAGTATTCTGTAATATGATGTTATTAGTATTAATTCAACCAGTCCTCTAGTTGATGATCGTTGAACTTCAAATTACCCTTGAAAGCTTATCCAAACCAAACTCTCTTTGGTGCGGACTTGTACTCTAAATACTGAGATGAACAACCCTATTATTAGGGGATAACTTACGCGTAGCGTTAAATGTTTGTGCACAATACATAGTACAAAGGGCTGATCCCCCTAAGTACGAGGAGTTCTTATAGTCTTATGACTGTTAAAGTTGGAGTTGAAAGATTACTCGCAACTGTGGACATAGTTCATGGTCTTATGACCCTCGGTTATGTTTATTCCATACTTTGGATGTTAGTTCCTGATTATCATTGTTAGAGTACTATCTAGTTTTGATGAGCCTACTCATTGGCAGTTATTATTGTTATTCTTCTGTTGATTCATTTTTATCCAGTGAGCAATTGTTTTGCTCACTCTTGCGTATTTATAAACTCATTGCAGCTAAAGTGGAGAAGGTTGATGAACCTTCAACTAGCAAAGGAAAGGGAAAATTATACAAGTGATGCTGATTTGTACTTTTATTTATTGTGATGATCTTAGACTTCTTAATAATGATGTTATGTAATAATTTTAATTCCGCATTTGAATGATTGTATTTAAAGGTTAGACAACCTAGGAGATTTTTATTATGTAACCCTTTAATGAGAAAGGTTTTATTTATCCAGTTTTATTGTGATTGGGTAGTTAGATATGAATGTTTGATTAAGTGAACACCAAATCCTGTGGGAATGAAGTACCTGGATTTGGGGGGTGTCACAACCATCACTCTGTTCCCCGACTAGTCCTAGCTATGTTCTCATTTCCTGAAGAGAATAGTGAAAGAAAGGGTGAGCTCAACTAGCCCAGTAAGAAATATTATGACTAAGATAATGCAGAATAAATTATCATTAGTCTTCAACAGTGTTAAACTGATAAAATACAATAGACATCAAGTTTAACTGCAGCGGAACATGCAATCCATTAAAAGAGTCAAGTAGAGAATAAAATCTATTATCTTTTATGATTTAATAGGTTTTTCATCACTTTTATCGCTGGGACTCAGCTTAATAAATAATCCACATCATCCATGCACTACGGCCAAGGATATTCATAAGTATCACAACCACAATTACCCATGTACTACGGGCCAAAGATATTCGTGTATTCATCAATGGTCTTGATTATGCCAACAACTGTCCATCAATGCACTACGGCCAATGAGGACTTTTACCACATCATTTGTAACATTACGGTCATAATTACACCGAATAATCTCTGGTCATAATCATACCAAGTCCATCTATGCACTACAGGCCATAGATGACTTTCAACAAAATATAAATATGAGGATGATGACAATGATATAAGAATTCAATAAAACAAGTTCAAGAATTAATTTATTTAGGAACTAATAACGTACAAATTGTCAACATGATACTTCTTTGTAGAGTAAAATTCAAGAATGCTCAGAAGAATATTTCCATAAAAAGATACTGGATGAAGCGCAAATATCAAGGATATTCCATTAATTTCATGAAGTATAGAAGTTAAAACTTTAACCAACTAAGTATAATAAAGAAAGGAATAACAAAAGAAATCACCATGCATGCGGTACTTCACATAAACAAAGTTATTCCAATGTAATAATAAATAATGAATCCGTATAAAAGCGTATCACGCACCGGCTGGGATATTCCAACAGAATAATAAAGAATGGAATAACAATGAGAAATCACCATGCATGCGGTGCTTTAGATAGACAAAGTTATTCCAAAGAATAATAAATAACGGAACCAGTCCAGGACGTAAAACGTCTGCACAAGATATTCCAACAGAATAATCAAGGCGGAAACCAGTCCCGCCAGAAACGCATGCATGAGGATATTCCAACATAATAATAAAAGGCGGAACCAGTCCGTGCCAGAAATGCACAGAATAGGATATTCCAAATGAATAATAAAGAATGGAATAATGAAGAATTTCACCAAGTATAGGGTAAAACAAGGCGTGTACAAAGTTATTCCAATGAATAATGAAAAAAAATGGAATAACAGAAGTTCTCTTCATGAATACGAAAGAAATAATACCCTTACCTTATAAAGAAGAGTACTCCAACGGTAGGGCGGAGATATACTTGAAGAAACTTGCACTACGCTCAAAGCTTTCTTAAACGTTAAAGAAATTCGCTCAAGATAGAAGAATAATTCTCTCTACAGTTTCTCTCTCTAGAGTTTCAGTGAATTCGTAAGAAATAATGAAGAAATGAACTTCTATTTATAGAAGAATGGACTGAATAGTAACCGATCCATGAACGGTTTAGATCGATTTACTTTAAACGGAAGGTCCAGATTGGTTTACAATAAAATATAATATATTCTATTTATAATCTAATAAAACGAATAACTTTTAAAAAGATTTTACTATGCAAACACTATGCAGGCACTATGCAAACACTATGCATAATAAAATATAATATAATCTAATTATTGTCTAATAAAATAGATAACTTTATAAAAATATTCTGTTTTATATAAAAAGATTTTACTATTAGCCTAATAAAATAAATAACTTTATAAAAGTATTCTGTTTTATATAAAAAGCTTTTCTGTTTTATTACATTAATAATACTAATAAAACAAAACTGAGTGACTTATCACGTAAGCATCAATAATCAATACCGTGTGCTACTATGCAACCACGCGTATTACTGTACTTTTACTACCGAGTAGTTCAATAGTTTTAACAGTAAAACTTCCACCGTTATTCTCATAAAAATATTTTTGTCATTTTCTCAATCCGACAATAATTTCGTTGCGGGGTCCACCAATGATTGTACCGTCGTATGGATATTCCTTGACAAAAAGAATATTCCCCAACCAATCGAATATAATATGACAACTTGCATACTTTACAAAATTTATAAATATTACCCACAACTATAACATTATATTAAATCCACACCATAATATTAAAAAAATTATTTCGAGAAAATTAAATATTAATTCATAAAATCTGGGGTCTCACACATACTGCTTACACCATACATACACATCATCACATGCTACCCAATACATTCCTCACAAGAGTAAAAATTTTCAAGTTGTGCTGAGGAGTCATATAAACTATGAATTTTCATTTTCGCAAAGGTTTTATGGAAATTCATCCGCAAACCGTCTTACCCTGAAGACACAGAGGGTGTTTAGCCCGGTATGCCTGTGTCCGCCCAAGATGTCTTGGTTTGATCATTTTCTCATCTTCGCTATAGGCACAAAAATTTTACCTCAGTCTTATTGGATTCCGCACCAAAACAATTTGGTTCGGGAAATTTCTTTCAATGAACATTTAGAGTTTTCATAACATTAGTCTAGCTGAATCAAATAGCATAGACTTATATCAATAATTCAATTTAATCGAATTATTTAGGTGTAGCCAAACCCCGTTGGCAAATTAAAATTTTTGAAAATATTTTTGAGAATGACATCATGATGCCGTATTGTATTAACAGTCCGTTTGAGGATGCCGTCATCGTATGACTATATCATAACACATCATACAATAGTGGGATAATGATTTTTGGATCTTGAAAGATGTTGAAAGATGTTCATGAAATTCAAGCGTTTCTTGAGAAGTTTTGCCAAACCAAATTGTTTTGGTGTGGATTCAGATGTTGAAAAGCTGAGATAAACAACCCTTTTATAGAGGATTACGCGGAGGCGTTTAGATGTTTATGCACAATACATGGTACGAAGGGCTGATCACCCTAAGTACGGGGAGTCCCTACAGTATTATTGTTAAGGTTAAAGTTGAAAGATTACTTGTAACCATGGACATAGTTCGTGGTCTTATGACCCTCAGTTACATCCCTAAAATCTGAGAAGAACAACCCTATTATGGGGGAATTATTTTTACGTGATGCGTTTAGATGTTTGTGCACAATACATCATACGAAGGGCTTAACACCCTAAGTACGGGAGTCCCTATAGTCTAATGACTGTTAAGGTTTATGTTAATAGAGTACTTATAACCGTGGACGTAGTTCAAGGTCTTGTGACCCCTCGGCATGATTTGGAATCTTTTAAATTCTTAAGTTATTCATACTGCTTCCCAATTATTGAGCAATTGTGGAA
This sequence comes from Panax quinquefolius, assembly GCA_020205615.1. NCBI lineage: Eukaryota > Viridiplantae > Streptophyta > Magnoliopsida > Apiales > Araliaceae > Panax > Panax quinquefolius. The sequence goes on from JAINUW010000574.1 coordinate 47,342, forward strand.
GATTCTTGTTATTTTTAAAGGCGAATGTGGTAAGGATGATATTCCTTAGAAAGAAGTAAGTCATAGAATGCGACATTGAATGATGAATATATTAAATAAGTGAGAAAAGAAATTTTGAAATGAGAATAAGATGAGTTATCAAAGAATAATGTAAAACTTTTAATAGAAAAGTTTAATAATTGTAGAAAGATCTTTGTGGAAAGAAGTGGTTATAGAATCCAATGAATGAATAAAGTAATAACATAAAATCTATTTTGATAGATTAAATGAATGAAGAGTAATAAATAAAATTTTGAGGACGAAATTCTTAGAAGAAAGGGTGAATGTAATATCCCAAGTGTTTATGATAACGATCCTTAGAAAAGGAAATGAATGGGTTAAAGAATATATAATATTTGATATATGACTGTGTTTAATTGAAGGTTATGTAATAAAACCTAAAAGTTGTTGAAGAAATGAATGAAGTATATATATATATGTAAAACTTTTTGCTAAGTTAACGTGTTGAAGTTATTCAACGATAATTGTGAAAGAGATTTTGCGAAAACCGAGTAAGGGAGGTTTCGTTGATTCCGAGAACGAAATCCTTATAAGGAGGGAAGGATGTGACATCCTGAATTTTTTAAGAATTAATAAATGAGAATTTAATAAATAAAATTCTTATTTTAAGATGTTTAAGTACGAGTATGTGTATATGTGTTATATATTATGAAATATGTGAATTGGTGTGAAGAGAATTGAAATATTAATTTAACATTTATTGAAGTAAATAAATATTTTAATTGAATAATTTTTTGAGATTATGTGATTAATGTAATTAAGTGTATTATATTAATTAAATGATTATTTAATATTTAATTAATATGTAATGATTTTATGGTATAATTTAATTGAGATAATGTAGTGATGTGGTAATTGTTATATGAAGTTATAATTAGCGAGTAATTATAATGTGATAATTTTATGTGATTAATTGATGTTAAATTTTTAATTAATTAAATTAATGTTAAGATTTAATTAATTAAAGGATAACATTAAGAATATGTGTTAAATGATCTATTAAAAGAGTTAAAAGAGTTTTTAAAATCGTTTTCACAAACAAGCCCTTACTTTTGTTTTAAACCTGTTTTACCCAAACAAGACCTTAACTATTAAAAACCTGATTTTAAAATAATATGGTTTTGCCAAACAAGCCTTAGGGCTTTTAAAATTCTAATTTTTGTAACTTATATATTAAATTGATAATTAGTATATGTAATTATATTGGGAGTTACATATTCTATAATTATATGTATTATATGTATATTGTATATACACTAAGTTACGTTAGTTTTCTAAACCTAAGTCTAAACTAAGAACAAAGAGAAGAAGAGAGAATATAGAGAAGAAGAAGAGGAAGAAGAAGAAGAAGAAGAAGAGAAACCTTGAGAAAACAAAAGAAAAGCTTTCACCATCTCCATCTTTTCTCCTAATTCAACCTAGAAAGGTATCAAACTAACCCTTATACTAAATTAAGATGTTTTGTATTTAGTCTTTGAAAAATTAGGTTTTCATGATTATGAATTTATATGTATATATGGTGTTCATATGTTTTCATATGTGATTGTATGCCGCAAAAGGATTTTCACAATACAATTGTTGTAAAAATAAGTTTTAAAATCATGTTCTTCTATGTTTTCATAGTTTTAGAGTTCTGTGTAAAAATCTTTTGGTGAAACTTCATAATTTTGATATGTGAATGGGATGTGTGTGTGTGTATATATATATATATATATATATATATATATATATATATATATATATGAGATTTTTATAGTTGTTCAAAAGTTTTAATTCACAAAGATATGATGAACATGATGAAATCATGTTCATAGTGTTTGATTATAAAGTTATGTTGAAAATTATTCTTAAATCTTTGATGTGAGCATGCGTTATATGTAAAATTGGTGATGGATTATGTTAATACGATAAGAAATGAAAAGAACGCAAGTTGAATGAATATATTTGGTTGTAAAACAAATTCACAATGAAGAATTTCGCTATGAATGTTAAAAGAAGAAGAAATAATAGAAATAGTGAAATTTAAAGGTTGTAATCTTGATGTTTATGTTGTTTATATGATTAGAAACGTGTTAGAAACATTAGTTTATGTTTCTGTAAACATATTACACATTGGGTAGGTTGGTATGGTTGTTAGAAAGGAGTTTGTAGGCCTAATTTGGCTTTCTGTAGTGTTCGAGATCATAATTCACGAACTTGCAGAAGGTACCCCTGCCCTTGCGGCCTACCCTAGTGTAAAAACCCTGCCCCAGCGGGGGGGGGGGGGGGGAGGTGGTTTGTTTTTGCCAAATTGTGAAGAAAAAAAACTAACCGGACATTTTTTACTAAAATGAGCATAGCTTTTTCATATAAACTCTGATTGAGGTGATTAATGATGATCTAGAACGAGGACGAGTAGACCTACAACTTTTATTCTTTAATGTTTTCAATTTGAGGTCAAGAACAGAGGTCAAAATGGCTATCTTTAGGACTGTTGTGTTTTCGGAGGCAATCAGAGGGCGTCGGGCATGCACGCATGCAATTGTAGTGCTCTTGACGATAAAAGATGTTGTTCTAAGTTATAAAACATGAATATTAGTAAATATAATGATGCTTAACATTAATATAATGATGTATTAGATAAGTTATATAAGCATACTAAGCACACACAAGAGAGACAAATCGGGCGTGTGACGAATGAACGTCGAAACGCCGTGATAAGTGTTAATGAACGTAAAAAGTGTTTTAAGTCAAATAAAATGAATATTATAAGATATAAAATAGGTTTAATATAAAACCTATAATGATTCCTAGCAAGACTTAATCAGTTAAATGAACTTCGAGTATGAAATATAGTGAGAAATAAGTCGAAAGTAAACACAATCAAATTGAACATTGTGTATTAATTAATAAGAAGGGTTATGGGATGTAGAGTAAAGTTTACATTACAACTACTATGTGTTGTTATGTGACTAATAGTTGATGTGTATGATTATATAATTGTGTAGGGCACGTGAAGTGCAGATAGCAGTAAGTTGTTAATCTGTTATTGGTAAACAACGATCAAGGCAAGTCTTTCGGTTCCTATTTTCTACGTGGACTTGATGAACTATTTTAAATTGCATGATATGTTATATGTGCTGTAAGCGAGCATAATATGTTATACATGTTGTAATCATGAAATGTTAAAGTAAATTTATGACTACATTATTTTGGTTAAATAATGATGATTGAGTAAAGAACTCAATCTTTATATTTGCTATGTGAATTAAAGCATGTATGCCATGTTACTTTAATTATTAGGATATGTATATTGAGCATATTATTATGTGCTATGTGATACATGAAAACTGTTAGAACTTGCTGAGCTGTCGAGCTCACCCTTGCAAATAACCATTTTTGCAGGTCAAGATTTCAAGGTAAGGATATGTGCTACATGAATTATAAAGATCCATATTCACGAAGATTACTTATATTTTATGAGAAATGCATTTAATATTTTGAATGTAACATGTTGTTGAATTGTAAGTTGAACTATCCGGTTTATATAAGTATCTATTTATGATGTAAGACTTTGTATAGTGATTTTGTTGTAACGATTCATGATATAAATTTTAATTGAAGAGATGTAACATAAAGGTTGCGATTTAGGGCAATACGAAAGCAAATGTATAAAATTTTAATTATTCTGCAAATTTCAATGGTTGTATTATCGTTTAATGATGTAAAATTAGAGGTTGAATGTATTGTTGCCAACCGAAGTTGATAATTAAATTGTATGAATTTTGGGGTCGTTACATCCATTCCCCAACAGAAACGACGAGAGCAAGCAGTTATCACATCCTGTTGGAAATCATTCCAAAAACAACATTCAGCATAACATCGCATCATGCTGCATGACATTTGCATCATCTTAAGCTTGTCATATTTAAAGTGTCTAGTAGTCTTTATCATGTCCATGCCCTTACATTGCATGAACATGATAAAGAGGGGCATCTATAGACATTCAAAATTTTGCATTCCTGTTACTAACCATACAGGAGAACATAATCGTCTTCCAGAGATAACCTTGGAAGTCAAATCAGTTCCAACCCTAGAGATAACCCCTAGAGATTCAGTTTCTAACTCCGGATATAACCCCAGGAAAGTCAGTTCTAACCTTGGAGATAATCCCGGAGGATCAAGTTCAAAGCCAAGAGTAAACCCCGGGAGGTCAAACCAATCTCAGAGACAACCCTGAGGACTGTCAAAGTCAACAACAGACCAATCTCGGAGATAACACTGGGAAAAGACTGTTATAACTGTGTCAAAGTCGTAGATAAATCTGGGAGGAGAAAAATGATCATTTTCCACCTCAATCTCGTCTCAACACATTTCAACTCAAACTGCGCCACAAGATGTCCCATAAGAACTATAGCTAAAATCCCGAGTAACAGCTGCACAAAATAGCTCAGCGGATAAACATCGAAGACTTGGATATCTGGTCATGGACCCATTTTCTCGGATTCGGACAATGTCTAATCTCATGTCATTGTGTAGCTCTCGACAACAACTTTCTAAAAAGGTACAACACGCCTCCATCGGATGCCCATATTGAAAGTTATGAAGGTTCGAGCGACAACGCAGCGTGGCGAAAAGTGCACATAATTCGAGATTTAAAGGATCCGCAGAAAGCCGAGGGTAGCTCTGGCAACAAGTGGATTGACCAGCGGCATATTTGGTCTATAAATAGACCCCTTCATCAGCTCATAAAGAAAAAAAAGAAGAAAAAAGAGAAAACTCTGTCCATTTCAGCCTTTAACCTCTTTTAGAGTGCTCCAAACAATGTGATTCTTCTTTCTAAACACTTGTAAGCTCGTGTTCTACAACATACTCAAATTTAACCGATGGAAACCGAGTTTTCAGGCCCTAAAAGCTATCTAAAGTCTTCTTGGCAACCTACTGTATGATTTTTCAGATTTTAAAGTTTTCTACTACTTTAATATATATATATATATATATATATATATATATATATATATATATATATATATATATATATATATATATATATATATATGAGATCTCGAGAATCTCATCGAGTAGTTACACATGACTTTTTTTCTTTTCTATATATATATATATATATATATATATATATATATATATATACTAGAACTCGAACTCGAACTCGAATAGTTGAGCTTGGATCTAATATATGTGGCTTTTTACCGCTAATATATATATATATATATATATATATATATATATATATATATATATATATTTCCATTCCAAAGTCCTCGCCTGGATTCTAAATTCGTGGCAGTTGATCATCTATATATATTTACTGCTTTTATATATGTATCTGCTTTAACTGCTTTCGCAATGTAGATATTTAATCTTTCAACCTGTAGACTAGATTTATCTAAATCTAGCTATCTCTATCTTTAACCAGTTCAATAGTGACTAAACTGGAACCGTTAAATCTAGAATGGTTTAGATTTATTTAAATCTAGTTTTCTTTCTATCTTTTGTAATTTTAATCTATCATGTGAGCTTAGGAGCCATGAGATTGAAGATTCAGCCTGTGAATCTAGATCTGGTTCCCACGATGGACGTTTTTCAGCTGCAGCCAGCTTGTAAATTATCTACGGGGTCTGCATATCCTTGGATGGCTCTCATGCCCATAAGGAGTTTGGCACTTTTATGTATCTTATTTTCTCGAAGATGCTTCGCATCTCGAAAATAAAATCAATCAAGCCGAATATAGAATAAAATGGAAGTATTAAAGGCCTCAATTACTATTAAGCATGTAACGCCCGAGAAAATCGGATTTTTAATGTGAATTAAATTTTTATTTGATTATTTGAATTAAATGAATTTAATTGTTTATTTATGTGAGTAAGCTATTTGAAGGTCGTTAAATGACCTAGAATGTGCGGATGTGGTTAGGATTCTGACTATGTGCTATGATTAATTGTTTTGAATTTCTAAGACGAAAATAATAGTTTTCTGAGAAATTTTCGTAAAAACACTATTCATCCATTTTTGTTTGGGAATTAATTATTAATTTTTGAGAAACGCGTAATGAGAAAATTCTAAGACGTAATGGAATATTCAATAATATATTAGTTATGGCAAATGAAGTTTTCACCTGCGGACTTAAAACCTAAGGGTTAGGGAAAGTGAGTTCTGAGAAATAAAATAATACGTATAATAATTAGGGTTATTATACGTAAGGAATACAAGTATGATACTAGTTATTATACGAGTATAGAACGAAGATTATTACGACGTATAATACGAATATCGTATGAACTATATATGAAGAGAATACGTGAAGTGAACGCGTAGAATATGATTAGTGTTAATGGACTTTGAGTTTATGGAATTTGTAGAATCCAATTGGACTTGGATTATGCCAAGCCCAATGTTAAGTAAAGTCAAGCCCAAGATAGGCCCAATATAATTTACGCTAAGGCCCAAATTAAGAAACTAAACTGCGGATCGAACCGATGGGTCATCAGATGGTTAAAACCCATGGGGCAACCCATGGGTGACCCAAAAAGCTAGGTGGGCCGGCCACTTGGTGGCCAAGTAAAGTGCATTTACTTGGTGGCTAAGTAAATGAATAGTAAGGAGGTGAATAGTAAGGAGGTGGACCTAATGACCAAATTACCCTCTATTAGGTTTTCCTATATAAGAGAAGCTAGGTGGTTCATTTTATTATTTCACCAACTCTAGATGATATATTGAGAGAGGGAAAAGAGCACTAACAAATAATCAAGAGAAATCCAAAGCAAAACATCAAGTGTTAGTCAAGAACGCGAAGAAGGTTAAGGTAATATTTCGTAAACATTAGTCTTCGATCTTTTTCAATTTATTTTTCATAGAGAAGTATGAATTGGTGAAGCATGTCTCTTCCGGAGTAATAAGGATGGCTATTAGTGAATTAAAACATTGATAAGCCATGAATAATTAAGAATCATAAGCGGTTATGAAAGTTTAAGCGAAGAAACCCAATAAGCTTTTATTTGGTTATTGATGGACAAATTGAAAGGGTATGTGCATCTTATTTGGTTAGGATGTAGATGATGAATCAACGAATTTATTCCATTTGATTTGGCATATAGAACACGAGTAACGAAGTTATCGCAAAATTTACGAGATTAGGCATTAAACGTTGAAAACGTAGAAATCTCGGATTAGTAGTTGAAAGTTGTGGTGTAACTTGGAAACTTTGGTTTTCAGTGGCGTAACGTGAAATAAGGTATTCAAGAGTCGTGGACTCGAGAATCATCGAATTCCGACTTAGAATGAAGAAACGAGCAATGAATGCTCACGAGCGATAAACAAACGCTCAATGATGAACTAATTGGTGAATTCTGTGTTAAAAGATTAGAAAATTAAATATTTTCTAATGAAATCATAGTGCATGTGATTTAGGAGATAATGGCTTCTGAATGAGACAATTCGGATGTAAAACGAATAAGTTATGAGCCCGAGAATTTCGTAGAGTAATAAAACTCTCAAAACTATTTGAGGCTCAGGGTTGGCGCCGCATCGCGACCCCAAGCTATACACACCCACGCCGTAGCACCGAGTGGAGGGGCTAGACACTACAGAGTGGTCCCACAGCGTGACTCGTAAGCAGAAGTCTCGCGCCGCAGCGCCGAGATTGAGGATTAGGTACTGAAGTATGGCGCCGCAGCGCCAATGTTATGCATGAGTATGGCGCCGCAGCGTCAAGACATGGGAAAAGTTAACTTAGTTAGTTTTTAACCCAAATGTTGCAATACCATTATAGGGAAAGTGTATATACTTAATGTACATGCTAAGACCATTCCTATGTTACATATATCGTGATGACCTTAGGAATTAAACGTAAGTTATTAGTAATGAAACAATGAACGATAATAAGCCGTAAGGGCGGATAAATACTTAAAACGGGTTTTATTAATGAAATAAATTTGGTTAATTTATAGAAGAGAAAGAAGTTGGTAATAACAATGTGATTACATTGTTTGGTAGCTACTTTTAGTGTGCTATGTGAATATATCATGTAGATACTGTAAAGACCAAGAATTGTTGAATATTATATTCGAAGACTCTTGAAGGCAAGTTTTTTAAACACTTGTCTAACCTTCGTGTTAGCCAAGTTTTTTGTGATTCATGTTCTAAGATGCATGAATTGTTTTACGAAAGGGTCGATGCTAATTTTAACTCGGCTAGACTAATCTTAATAGAATGATTTATTTACAAGTCTTTTAATATTTAATTGATAACACTATCCTACGGCAATTGTTTGGTACGGATTAAAGTTAATCCTGAGTATGAATAAACAAATGTATTTTTCATCAATTATTCGACGGGCACACGAGGTTGCCAAAACTTAAACGTAAATACATTTAACGGATAAGTGTTGATCAACATAGAGTACTATAGGCTGATCACCTAGAAGTGCTTGTAAGATATATCGGACTTACAAACTTAGTGTAGGGTTGTTTTTTTTATGAATGGAAATCAAAAAGAGAATGTTCATGGTCTTTTGACCTACTCAGAATTTCTAAGCCACTATGTGTACTTCAAAATTATTTTATGAGATGAGAAGTGTTATTCAATGTTTCATAGTACTTCGTAACTACTTGTTCAGTTATTGAAGAATAATCATATGATTCTCGAAGTGATATTTATATAATATATTGTTTGACTTGCTGAGCTAGTTATGCACACTTCTTCCTTGAATTATATGATTGCAGCTAAGGTCGAGTGAACCGAGAGTTCTAGTAAAGATAAAGGCAAGGCGAAGATGAATAATTAGTTTATCCTGTAATAGACTAATATGTTTGTATGTATTATACTTATGAACAATGAATAATGTATTCGGTTTCTGAACTTGGGAAATGATTTATTATAAATGTAATAAGAATATAGCTAATACACTCATTGTGTTGTTGTTTCAATTTAATGAATGTATGATTATGAGTATCGTGTAGCACCATCTATTGGGTTGGAAGATACCTGGATTTGGGGGCGTCACAGGTTGGTATCAAAGTATTAGGTTATAAAACTTAAGGGTGGAAGAACCTTAGGATAATAACCTCGTTAGTAGATGAGAAGAAGGAGAGAATGAACTCTAGTTGAATGAGTTAATTAAGTATTGAGGAAACTCAGTACCAAAAGATTTAAAAGATAGAAATTAACCCTAAATAAATTAAATGTGATTTGTGCTTATACTATTGTGTATTATGTACTAATCAACATATTATGTGTTATTGTAGATGTCCATCGATAGCTTCATGTATAGGGATATTGGTCGATGTAGTTGAGGAGGTGGAGGTAGCATCATTTAATACCGTGGTACCTGCACTAGAGCCAACACCTCCAGAGGCAATGAGGGCATTGTTGTTAGGTTTGTAATATTCATGAACGCAATCAAATTGCATAAAAAGTGCGGAAGCGTGTAAAAATCAGAGTCTAAAAATTTTACAAACCATATACCCGGATCACCCTTTATGCATAATTATTAATTAAACGAAAAGATAAAGAATAAAATCATACCCTTGAAGATCGAGCTTCCTCAGGTACAAGTTCTCCTCCAAATCCTTTCGCGTTCAACTTGAATCCACCAGGGTTTTTTTCCTTCCTTTGATCAACGTTAGCCACCCATATGTTTGGCCTCTAGAGGTGATCCACCAAGGAATTATAATGATTCAAGAAAAAGAGTATTTGGCTCAAACCCTAGTTTTCTATCTCTATAGAAAAGGGTACTCTCCAACAAATTGGAATTATGTCGTTGTAAAATTCAACAACCCCCACCACCCATAATAAGACTCCTCTTATTTATAGATGTGGGCAACCCACCTTAACAATTAAGGAATTGGGATTTATTTAATTAATTAAATTCTTTTAATTAATTAAGCTCCCTAATCTTATTAGGGATAATTAATTAAACTCCTTTAACTAATTTTTCTTCCTAATCCAATTAGGAATAAATGAGAGTACATATATTAAATTAATTTCTAAACTCTTTAGAAATTAAAATAATAATAATAATTGTAATAATATTAATAAGACTCCTCTTATTAATTTATATTTAATATTTCTAAAATATTAAATAATAAATATTAAGCTATTTAATTTATTCTATCACCATAGATTAAATTAAATATACTTAACTATATTATTACGATTATGCCATTAACTCTTAAATAATTATTCTTCCTTTTTATGGTGTGACCCTTTAGGTTCTCCATATTAAACCAGGTTGTGAATAAATCAATTAGAACAATTCTAATCTTATTTAAATAAATAAATTAAACAATTAATTTATTTAAATAAATAATATTTATTCTACAATAGGGATAAGCCTCCCAAAGCAATCAACGACTTTCCGGATAATATAGATTTCAACATTAATCATTAAAGAACCTTTGAGTAAATAGTTACCTCAGATAATTCAATCCTTCCACCATACAATGTCCCAATTAAATATAAGACATGAAATTACCGTCAAGTCTTATTTTATTTAATTATATGTATTTCGACTCTTAAATGCATTAACTCCAAATAATGCAAATTAGAAACTCCTTTCTAATTTCATTCTGCCTTGGCCAAGGACTACTGGGTTGTCATTTATCGAATCACATAGGACATTTCTCTTCTTTTATTAGAAGTGGTAGATTCTTTATTGATCATACATTATCTCCATGTACAACTTATTATACCCAAGCATACCCTTTGATATACCCTAAGGGTCTTAAGGAATAAGTCAAAGTATAACTCATCATACACAAGATACTATGATGATCTCAAGTCCAAGGATTACTTGTACTACTATCACTACAGAATTCCTATCGATGACAAGTAAAACTCCATTAGGTTTTCCTTAGCGAGCCAACGCTCAAATGAACTTATTCTCTAATAAGCACCTACATACTTGCTTTAGTGTCTCCACACAAATGATCATGAGATCAATCATCCTCATCCAATGAGCAAGCAACGTATGTACCAATCTATCCGGATTCACTAATCCCCAATTTAGTAATCCAATGATTGGGAACTATTTTAGTTTTAAGCTTTCTAAGAATTTAGATCTCATTAGAATGATCATCATCATTATTCTAAAAGCATTGCTTAAAACTATGGGTTTATCACATATTATAAAACAAAGATCATGTAGATAATTAAAAGCTTTAATAAATTAATACCTTTTATTAATAAATGAATAAGATTGTTACAAAGTATATGCTTTATCATCAAACATGATTGGCTTGTGTGCATACTACTTTCAATTGTATCTAGCAGTGCTTGACCTGAATGTGCAACTATGCACTGTTGTGAAGAACTAGAGGAAAGAGATTAGTGATCTCCATGAAGCTAAGGTGTCTGCAGAAGCAGATTTTGAGATTGAGATTGACGGGAAGGTGCTCATGAAGGATAAGGCGACGGATTATAAGAATGAGGCCGATGAGCTTCGTAAAGAACTGGGGGAAAAGGACCAGAAGATAGCATAAATGTCTTACATCCATGAGAGCACTCATGAGGATTTCAAGCTGAAAATTGCTTGTTATTCCATTGAGTCGGGACAAACTCGACATACTATTAGTCAGGATATTGTTTAGATTCTTGCGAATGAGAAAAACGAGGATGTTGTTATGCATTATTAGAAGTCTAGAGTTATAAATATGTGTGTAGTGACGTAAAACCCTCTTTTATATAAAAGGGTAGTCTTTTTGTAAATCTCAACTTTTGTGAAATTCAATCGCGGGATAGGAATTTGATAGCTTTGGCTATGGAATCAAATTGTAAATAGTTTGAATGAGGAAGTATATGAATATAATGAAGTTTTATTTAATATACTTTTTTATGGTATGAGTTGTTGTTTGGCGAATAATAACTAAGTAAGTAAATAGATAATAATGATCTTTATTTATTTAATCAGAAAAATGCTGCCATGAAGAAGACAACGTAATCAGGAGGCTGAGTCTCATAACAATAACCAGGGGGGTCAAAACAACCCTATGCAAGAGTTCGTTAATTTATTAATGGCTGCATTTAATCAAACTGGGGGTAGAGCACACATAGTCCCTAGGGTAGCCAGAATGACTACCTTTAAGGAATTTGAAAGTGTAGGTCCGTCGGAGTTTAAAGGAACTACGGACCCAATTGAGGCCCAAACATGGGTAAAGGAAATAGAGAAGGTGTTTGTTATTACAAACGTAGGGGAGGAACAAAAGATTTCTTTTGCGACCTATATGATGAAAGGAGAAGCCAACTTCTGGAGGGAGGCTCACCAGGGTGGGGCTAGAACAGATGCAATTACGTGGGAACAGTTCAAGAAGGTATTCTTCGAGAACTATTTTTCTACTAGCATGGAGGGGAGAATGGAGATTAAGTTCCTAGAACTTAAACAAGGGGACACGATGGTTCCCCAATACGCGGCCAAATTCAATGAATTGGCAAGGTTTGCTCCACACCAAGTGGACACTGAGGAGAGGAAGGCTCGTAGGTTTGAGTAGGGCCTGAAACCCTGACTCTATAGTAGGATTTTTATTTTCCAGAGTGCCTCATATGGGACCATTCTGGAGAAGACGATCATTGGAGAGGGTGGTAGTCTGGCTTTGAGCCAATACCACAAAGAGAGGATGAATAAGGGCAAAGGAGAAGGAGGACCCATGGTCGAAGGAGCTAGTGGTAGTGGAAGTCTGTCCAAAAGGAAGAGTTTTAACTCCGAGAATACTAGAGTGGAACAAAGGGATCCTAAGCATAGGATCGAAGCTTGCAAGACATGCGGAAAGGCCCATCTAGGAGTCTATCTTAAGGGGAAGTTGGTTTGTTATACCTGTGGACAAGAGGGTCATATATCACCCAATTTTCCTAATCATAAGAAGAACTAAGGCTGTTTTGTTTACGGGTCAATGGACCACATAGCAAGAAATTGCCCAAATCAGGGGTCACAGGGTAGCAAGGATACTAGTAGTGGTAAGTTAGCCATTACTGGACTAACACCATTGGGTAGACTTATGGCCCGTAATTTTAAAATGAATGTCCAAGATGCGGTTGCATCAGTGGATGTAGTAATAAGTATCATTCCAGTCAATAAAATGAATACTTATTTGCTGTTTGATTGGGGTGCTACTTGTTCTTTTATAGCATGTGAAATTGTTAAGCGATTAAGTTTATTCCCGAAAAGAGTAGAAATATCTTTAGATGGTAAGGTAGCAAACGAAGAAATAAATTCCATTAAACACATTCATAAGAATTGTTGAGGGAGGGTTATAGGATATATGTGCCATGTTGTGGATACCCAGAGAGTGGGAGGACCGATATCATTTATAAATAAGAAGGATGGATCGTTACGATTGTGTATCGACTATCGTGAGTGAACAAGTTAAAAATTAAGAATAAATACCCATTGCCTAAGATCGATGATCTATTTGATCAGTTAAAAGGGGTAAAGTATTTTTCTAAGATAGATTTGTGTACGGGGTATCGTCAGTTGAAAGTAAGGAAGAAGGAGGTACCTAAGACGACGTTCAGAACTCGTTATGGTCATTACGAGTTTCTGGTTATGTCATTTGGGTTGACTAATGCATTGAAGCTAGACTTTCCATAAGGGGTGCCGAGCAAGTCGGTGGCAAATTGATAGGTACTCTTGTGAGGTGCTATGGTTTAAAGTACCATTAGCGTCACAGAGTGTTCAAATAATATTTGGGCAAGTTTGTCATAATGATCATTGGTGATATTCTAGTCTATTCTAAGACGCCAGAAGATCACGCTGAACATTTGAAGATTGTGTGGGAAACACTAAGGAGGGAGAAGTTGGATATGAAATTCACTGAGTGTGAATTTTGGCTTAAAAGATATACAAATTTTAGGACATGTTATTGATATGTATGTTGGGAATGAGAAGTGAGAAAAATAGTTTTCAGGAACTAAAAAGGAAGGTTAAGTGAGGCATCTGTATTTTCTTTACCAGATGATGCGAGGAACTTTGTAATTTATAGCGATGCTTCACATAGAGGATGGGGTTGCGTGCTCATGCAGCATGGAAAGGTCATGAGAAGGTCTATCCCACTCATGATCTAGAATTGGCAGCTGTAGTTTTGAATTAAAAATATAGAGATATTATTTATACGGGAAGAAGTATGAGATATACATGGACTATAAGAGTCTGAAATATATCTTCACACAGAATGAATTTAATATAAGGTAGAGAAGGAGGTTAAAATTGATAAAAGATTACGACTGTGATATCTTACATCATCTGGGGAAGGCAAACGTAATAGTCAACGCGCTAAGTAGGAAGGGTAGGGAAAAGCTATCAATGTTAACGACATAGAATGAGGTAATAACGAAGATGGCAAGAACGGAGTTAGAAGTTAAATTACTGAATGAAGCGGTAGAAATGTTATTCACAATGTAGACTCAATCCACCAAAATGGAACGAGTTAAGGAAGTACAACTATGTAACGAGAAATGTGAGCAAATGAAGAAGAGGATAGAGAATGAAAAGAAGATCAAGTATCATCTTATTTTGAAGGAGGAATTTGAGTTCTAAATAATTCCAAGTTAAAAGAAGAACTAATAAGAGAGGCCCATAGTTTGAGGTTCTTGATACATCTAGGTAGTACTAAGATGTATCAAGACCTTCGACGAAACTTTGGTTGACCAAACATGAAGAGAGAGATAGCGGAATATGTTAGTAAGTGCTTAACTTGTCAAAAAGTTAAGGTTGAACACCAACGACCGAAGGGATTATTACAATCGTTTGAGATTCCAGAGTGAAAAGGTAAGATACATTTTGGAAAGAAAGGGGTGTTAAATCCAACCGTGTTAGAACCTTTTAAAATTTTAAGAAGAGTATGAGAGGTAGCTTATGAAGTAGCCATACCTCCAGAGATTGATCGAATACATAATGTGGTTCACGTATCAATATTGCGTCCTTATAAATTGGACTACAAGCACGTAATAGAGTATAAATCTATGCAAGCAGAAAAAGACTTAGTGCATAAAGAACTTCCCATTCAGAGTATTGATAGGAAGAAACAAGTCTTTAAAAATAAGATAATACCTTCGGTGAAGGTACTTTAGAGGAACCACATTAATACCGAAGAAGCAATGTAGGAACTAGAGAGTAAAATGAAGAAAAATTTTCCCCATTTATTTATGTAATTGTAGCGAGATTCTGGGGACAGAATCCTTATAAGGGGGGAAGGATATACCGCCCAAGAAGATCGGATTTTTATGTGAATTAAATTTTTATTTGATTATTTGAATTAAATGAATTTAATTGTTTATTTATGTGAGTAAGCTATTTGAAGGTCGTTAAATGACCTAGAATGTGCGGATGTGGTTAGAATTCTGACTATGTGCTAGGATTAATTGTTTTGAATTTCCATGACGAAAATAATAGTTTTTAAAGAAATTTTTGTAAAAACACTATTCATCCATTTCTGTTCAGGAATTATATGAATTTTTGAGAAATGCATAATGATAGAATTCTAAGACGTAATGGAATATTCAATAATATTTAAGTTATGGCAAATGAAGTTTTCGCCTGCGAACTTAAAACCAAAGGGTTAGGGAAAGTGAGTTCTGAGAAATAAGAGACTACGTATAATGATTAGGGTTATTATATGTAAGGAATACGAGTATGATACTAGTTATTATATGAGTATAGTACGAAGATTATTACGACGTATAATACGAATATCGTACGAACTATATATGAAGAGAATACGAGAAGTGAACGTGTAGACTACGATTAGTCTTAATGGACTTTGAGTTCATGGACTTTGTAGAATTCAATATGACTTGGATTATGCCAAGCCCAATGTTAAATAAAGTCAAGCCCAAGATAGGCCCAATATGATTTATGCTAAGGCCCAAATTAAGAAACTAAACCGCGGATTGAACCGATGGGTCATCGGATGGTTAAAACCCATGGGGAAACCCATGGGTGACCTAAAGAGCTAGGCGGGTCGGCCACTTGGTGGCCAAGTAAAGTGCATTTACTTGGTGGCTAAGTAAATGAATAGTAAGGAGGTGGACCTAATGACCAAATTTCCCTCCAGTAGGTTTTCCTATATAAGAGAAGCTAGGTCGTTCATTTTATTATTTCACCAGTTCTAGATAATATATTAAGAGAGAGAAAAGAGCTCTAACAAATAATCAAGAGCAATCCAAAGAAAAACATCAAGTGTTAGTCAAGAACACGAAGAACGTTAAGGTAATATTTCATAAACATTAGTCTTCGATCTTTTTTGATTTCTTTTTGGTAGAGAAGTATGAATTGGTGGAGCATGTCTCTTCCGGAGTAATAAGGATGGCTATTAGTGAATTAAAACATTTATAAGCCATGAACAATTAAGAATCATAAGCGATTACGAAAGTTTAAGCGAAGAAAACCAATAAGCGTTTATTTGGTTGTTGATGGACAAATTGAAAACCATCATAGGGTATGTGCATCTTGTTTGGTTAGGATGTAGATGATGAATTAATGGAGTTATTCCATTTCATTTGGCGTATAGAACACAAGTAACGAAATTATGGCGAAATTTATGAGATTAGGCGTTAAATGTTAAAAATGTAGAAATCTCGGATTAGTAGTCGAAAGTTGTCGTGTAACTTGGAAACTTTGGATTTCAATGGTGTAACGTGAGATAAGGTATTCAAGAGTCGTGGACTCAAGAATCATCGAATTCTGACTTAGAACAAAGAAATGAGCTAGAACGCTCACGAGCGATAAACGAATGCTCATTGATGAACTAATCGGTGAATTTTGTGTTAAAAGATTCAAAAATGAAATATTTTCTAATGAAATCATAGTACATGTGATATAGGAGCTAATGACTTTTGAACGAGCCAATTCGGATGTAAAACGAATAAGTTATGAGCCCGGGAATTTGGTAAAGTAATAAAACTGTCAAATCTATCTGAGGCTCAAGGTCGGCACCGCAGTGCGACCCCAAGCTATTCACACCCGCGTAGTTGCGCCGGGTAGAGGGGCTAGACACTGCAGAGTGGTGCCGTAGCGCGACTCATAAGTAAGTCTCTCGTCGTAAATACCGAGACTAAGGATTAGGTCATCAAGTATGGCAATCACGCGATAATGGTATGCATGAGTACTGTAACATGAAAGACCAAGACAGGGGAAAAGTTGACTTTGTTAGTTTTTAACCCAAATGTTTCAAGACCATTATGGGGCAAGTGTATATACTTAATGTACATGCTAAGAACATTCCTATGTTACATATATCGTGATGACCTTAGGAATTGAACGTAAGTTATTAGTAATGAAACGATGAACGATAATAAGCCGTAAGGGCGGATAAATACTTAAAACAAGTTTTATTAATGAAATAAATTTGGTTAAGTTATAGAAGAGAAAGAAGTTGGTAATAATAATGTGAATAGATTGTTTGGTAGCTAATTACAGTGTGTTTTATGAATATATCATGTAGATATTGTAAAGACCAAGAATTGTTGAATATTATATTCGAAGATGCTTGAAGGCAAGTTTTCAAAACACTTGTCTAACCTTCGTGTTAGCCAAGTTTTCTATGATTCATATTCTAAGATGCATGAATTATTTTACGAAAGGGTCGATGCCAGTTTTAACTCGGCTAGACTAATCTTAAAAGATTGATTTATTTATTTACAAGTCTTTCAATATAGAATTGATAATGCTATACTACGCCAATTGTTTTGTACGGATTCAAGGTAAGCCTGAGTATGAATAAACAAATGTATTTTTCATCGATTATTCGATGGGCACGCGAGGTTGCCAAAACTTAAACGTAAATACGTTTAACGGATGAATGTTGATCAATATAGAGTACTATAGGCTGATCACCTAGAAGTGCTTGTAAGATATATTAGACATACAGACTTGATGTTGGGTTGTCCTTTTTAAGAATGGAAATCAAAAGAGAATGTTCATGATCTTTTGACCTACTTAGAATTTCTAAGCCACTATATGTACTTCAAAATTATTTTATAAGATGAGAAGTGTTATTCAATGTTTTATAGTACTTCGTAACTACTTATTTAGTTATTGAAGAATAATCATATGATTCTCGAAGTGGTATTTGTGACAACCCGGATAATCGGATTGTCCAGAATTTAAGTTTAAAGAATTAGTTATTAATATAATGAATTTTTATTAATAATATTCCGTGCTATGTGTTTATTAATCGTTCTATAACCTAGAATGATTATTAATCAGGAGGATTCTAGCTACGAGCTAGACTAAACGAGTAGGAATTTTCAAGACGAAAATGAAATTTTTCTGGGAACAAAATATTTCTGGGGAAAAGAGGCGAAATAGGTAATTATTCAATTCGACGAAACCCTAAGGGTTAGGGTTTGAATAACCTAAGCCTTTCTCGAGAGTTCAAGATGTCGAAATGACATTCCGTCGAAAAGATTTGATGATAATATATCGTGAAATGTTAAGTAAGTCGATAAAAGTTTTCTCAAAAACGCGTAAATCGGATAAAATAAAACGCGACGAAAAAATATTGTTATGTACTTTTCATTTGTTTAGCTATGTTAGGGTAAAACGTGAAGGAAAACGCTTAATGTTAAAAAAGTGTTTTTCGCTTTTTTTGAAACCAAGAATACGTAATATTCAATCAGTAAAGGAAAGGCGAAATATCAAAAATATTTGGATTCCGAGAATGTGAGTTTTAAAACCGCTTGACGAAAACTCGAAAGATGGAAGCACGAAGCTTCCAAGGGAAGCTACCTAAGGAGGTGGGGCGGCCACTTGGCCACCAAGTTGAAAGTAGTATGCACACAAGCCAATCATGTTTGATGATAAAGCATATACTTTGTAACAATCTTATTCATTTATTAATAAAAAATATTTATTTATTAAAGGCTTTTAATTATCTACATGATGCTGTTTTATAATATGTGATAAACCCATAGTTTTAAGCAATGCTTTTAGAATAATGATGATGATCATTCTAATGAGATCTAAATTCTTAGAAAGCTTAAAACTAAAATAGTTCCCAATCATTGGATTACTAAATTGGGGATTAGTGAATCCAGGATAGATTGGTACATACGTTGCTTGCTCATTGGATGAGGATGATTGATCTTATGATCATTTGTGTGGAGACACTAAAGCAAGTATGTAGGTGCTTATTAGAGAATAAGTTCCTTTGAACGTAGCTCGTAAGGAATACCTAATGGAGTTTTACTTACCGTCAATAGGAATTCTCAGTAGTGATAGTAGACAAGTGATCCTTGGACTTGAGATCATCATAGTATCTTGTGTATGATGAGTTATACTTTGACTTATTCCTTAAGACCCTTAGGGTATATCAAAGGGTATGCTTGGGTATAATAAGTTGTACATGAAGATAATGTATGATCAATAAAGAATCTACCACTTCTAATAAAAGAAGAGAAATGTCCTATGTGATTCGATAAGTGACAACCCAGTAGTCCTTGGCCAAGGCAGAATGAAATTAGAAAGGAGTTTCTAATTTCCATTATTTGGAGTTGTGCATTTAAGGATCGAAATACATATAATTAAATAAAATAAGACTTTCTGAAGAATTCCATGCCTTATATTTAATTGGGACATTGTATGGTGGAAGGATTGAATTGTACTGGTAACTATTTACTCAAAGGTTCTTTAATGATTAATGTTGAAATCTATATTATCCGGAAAGTCGTTGATCGCTGGGAGAGGCTTATCCCTATTGTAGAATAAATATTATTTATTTAAATAAATTAATTGTTTAATTTATTTATTTAAATAAGATTAGAATTGTTATAATTGATTTATTCACAACCGGTTTAATATGGAGAACCTAAAGGGTCACACCATAAAAGGAAGAATAATTATTTAAGAAGTTAATGGCATAATCGTAATAATATGTTATGTATATTTAATTTAATCTATGGTGATAGAATAAATTAAATAGCTTAATATTTATTATTTAATATTTTAGAAATATTAAATATAAATTAATAAGAGGAGTCTTATTAATATTATTACAATTATTATTATTTTAATTTCTAAAAGAGTTTAGGAATTAATTTAATATAAGTACTCTCATTTATTCCTAATAGATTAGGAGGAAAAATTAATTAAAGGAGTTTAATTAATTATCCCTAATAAGATTAGGAGCCCATTTAATTAAAAGAGTTTAATTAAAAATACCTTATTTTAATAGGTTACTTGATATCTTTATAAGAGAAGTCTTATATCGGATATCAATGATCTGCAATTCCAAAAGTTGGAGAGTACGCCTTTTTCTATAGAGATAGGGAAAAACTAGGGTTGAGCCAATATCCCTTCTTCTTGAATCATTATTATTCCTTGGTGGATCACCTCTAGAGGCCAAACATTTGGGTGGCTAACGTTGATCAAAGGAAGGAACCAAACCCGGTGGATTCAAGTTGAACGCGGAGAACTAGGAGGTGAACTCGTACCTGAGGAAGCTCGATTCTACAAGGGTATGATTTCATAATTTCGTATTCTTCGTTAAATTAATAATTGTGCATAAAGGGTGATCCGGGTATATGGTTTGTATAAAATTTTAAACTCTGATTTTTACACGTTTCCGCATTTTTTTTGCAATTTGATTGCGTTCATGAATATTACAAACCTAACACAAGTAAACTTGGTGGCTAAGTAATGAATAGTAAGGAGGTTAGGGTGTGAAAAGACCAAAATGCACCTAGCCTTGGTTTTCTTTAAATAGAGAGATCATTTCATTGTTTTGGGATTTTGAAAAATCCAACAACTTTAAGAGAGAGAGAGAGACTTCGGATGGGAGAAGAGAGGAAAAGGAAGTGGAAAAGCTAGCTCTAAGGCACGCTTTGTCCGTCGGAGCGGAATTAAAGAAGAACGGTAATCCAAACCTTAGTTCTTCTAATTGTTGTTGATAGACAAGTTTAAAACCATTGTGTATAAGTTAGTTTCTTATTGTTTGGTTAGGAACGTTAGAAACGTTCATGAAGAACGGATTAAAAGTTAAGCTATAACGAAGTTATGGCGAAATTTTCGTAAAAGATGAACGAGAATTTGAAAGTTAGTAAATGAACCCGAACATATAGGGTTTCATAAGAATATAAGAAAATGTTGAAAACGTGAGCCGTGGACTCAAGAATGATCGAATTCTGAGTTCGGATGACCGAATTACAGACGAACGAACAAAGAACGTTAAAAACGTAAAATGAATGAAGAGCAAAGATTAAGCCAATTGAATGGCATGTTAATGGATTCAGAATAAAGTTCTGTCCATGTGTAATCGAAGTACGTAAGATAAGGAAGAAAATGGCTTTGGAACAATCTCGTTCCGAGTTATAACGAAGAAGTTATGAGATTTCGAAGTACGCGTCTTAGAACGACCAAAGACTTAAAAAAAAAATTTGGGAAGAAGGTCTTGGCGCCGCGACGCCAGTCATGCCTAGAATGGTATATTTGCAGCGTGCAAAGCCAGAGGGTCATATATCGATAACTTCATGCGCATGTGAGAATCATGTTGAAGGTGGCCAAATACCGGGTATTAGAGCAATGCCAGAAATGAGATTTTAAATGCTCAATTTCTGGGGGATGTGCAAGAAAGAAACAAGAACATAATGTTCAACAAATGTAACACTTAATCAAGTGTTTTAAACCTTTAATGAAGGTCAAACGAAAAGATTAAACGAGATTAAAGGAATGTAATTACGGGTTACGGAACCGATAGCCGGGGACCATAGTCGCAATAAACGAATGTGAGGGATTGCTATGATTGTGATTCCTTAGACGTTGAGTGACGAGGGTAATGAATAACATTTCAACATTATATCATGGTAATGTGAGATGAATGTAAAGTGTATAAACGCTGTGAATGCAACATTGTTGCGAGGAACGATCGGTCTTAGCATACAACGAACCGTATGGCTTTGACATTAAGAAATTATATTGAACATGGGGTTCAAGTGGTGAGTAATGAATGAAAGCGATTAAAACCTTAAGTAAAGGTTGAATGAGGAATTAAGAATCGAGCAACGTGAACGTTGAATACGTAAACGATCCTCGTGAATCGTATTCATGTCAGACGAACGTTCTAAGTATACCCTGGTTGTATGACTTAGACGTTGTCGAGGGTAGTAAGTAAGATACGATTAGTATCAAAAAAACCGTAGTAAACGGTAATGAGATTGATGAAAGCCGATTGTGAATCGGATGAGAATGTTAGAATGAAATGTAAGCGTTGAACACTTTAACCGACGTGAAGGTTGAGTGTACGCGAATATTAAACGGGTAAAACCTACACTCCGTGTATGGTTTGACCGTAAGGTAATGAGGATCAATGATTAAGCCTGTGAACAGTGAAGAAGCTTATTTAAAGATAATTACGTAAAATGTAAAAGAAGTTGAGTTAATGTTTATAACTTGGTTGACGCTTCGAGTCGAATGAATCAGACATTGTAAGATAAGAACAAGGTAAAGTAAAATGCTTAATGCTATTAATGCGTAGAATGAGTGTTGAATGATCGTTATGAGTATACAAAAGACTGTATGACTTAGACGATGATGAATGAATCCTGAGGTATGGCATTTAGTTGCCAGAAAGCCATAAGGAATAAGAAATTGACTTAATGAGCATTATAGTTTAATAGTTCGGATAAGTTAAGATGAATTCCTTCAGAGAGGGAAGGTATATACAAAACTGGCAACCGATCTAACTCACTGTTATGGGCAGTTGAGATGAGACGGGAACTTATTTGTTGGTTGTTTGTGGGAAACCACTCAGAGTACCATATGGACTACTAGCAGAGACACGATGTGTGCTGAGTCCTCGGAGAGTTATAAGAAGAAGATAAGAATGTAAATCATCAAAGATGATGAACGTTTTGAGTAAGACATCTCCGTATGTCATGAAGCCGTTAACCGGTAAAGAAAGTTGGTCGCGTAAACTTAGTTTGTAAGAACGCGAACCCTAAGAAGTAAAGTTAAGTAAACCAATGTGTAAGTCAAGTATATGACTAATTGGTGTATGTGTTATTTTTCTTATGTGCTACATAGGAATGGGAATGAAGCGATTCAAATGTAAGCTATTAACGTCACGTAAAGGCAAGTTTCCTAACTTCATTCATATTTTAAATGAATGTTTGGTTTCTAGAACTTCTCGGATGTTGAACTTGAGAAGTTACGTATATCTTGAATGTGTGATATTTGTACAAGGTGGTAGAACGTATGAGGCCTTGTGCCACAATGTGAACACTTCGGTGTTTATATGATATGAACTATTCTGTGATTGAACTGTTCAATATGAGCATGTTTTGTTTATACATGAACCGTTATTGTTAAGTATGTGCTATTGATTCTAGCCAGATAGAATGTGTACGAAAGAGAGTAGAGAATGAAAATATTTCAAAGGGAATGTAACTAATATTTTAAAATGATAGGAATCGAGATTATTCCTATTATTCAAGCTGCTTCATAACCTTTGTTCGGTTATTGAAGTCTTAAAGGAATTTTTGAATTCTTGAAATTGTTTGTTCAACTGCTTTAACTTGCTGAGCAATTGAATGCTCACACTTGCTTTAAATAAAAATATTTTCAGTGAATGATGTTAGAAAGAACTTAAGGATCCCGTAAAGATCAAGTTGATCGGTATCCAGAAGAAGTGCCTTTCATTATATGAGTGTGCGTGAAGATCAAGTGAAGACTTGTAATATATAATGATAGAATTAAACTATAGAATAGTTTAATGAACGTTATGTATCCTTGGTGGCGGATAAAAGTCACTTGTTCAAGATGTAAAGAATAATGTAATTATCATTATTTGGAATGAAAGAAATTCTAAGGTTTTAAGAACCTGGGATTTGAGGATGTATGTTATTATATTTAGCTATATAATGATGTATGTTCGGAAGAATGTGGGATCGTGACGTACGAAATCTGGATGTGAAAATAGACCGAATTTTGGGGCGTTACAGTATTTATATAATATATTGTTAGACTTGCTGAGCTAGTTATGCTCACTTCTTGCTTGAATTATATGATTGCAGCTAAGGTCGAGTGAACTGAGAGTTCTAGTAAAGATAAAGGCAAGGCGAAGATGAATAATTAGTTTATCCTATAATAGATTAGTATGTTTGTATGTATTATACTTATGAACAACGAATCATGTATTCCGTTTTTTAACCTAGGAAATGATTTATTACAAATGTAATAAGAATATAGTTAATACACTTATTGTGTTGTTGTTTCAATGGAATGAATGTATGATTATGAGTACCATGTAGCACCATCTGTTGGGTTGGAAGATACCCAGATTTGGGGGCGTCACAAAGCATAAGGGTTTGAAAATCTGTTTTCCAAAACTTCACTGTTATATCTTGTTAAAATTGAACTTTAATATACAAGTCAAACCCTTTGCATATAGGTGCAAACGACGTATAACACTACTTCTAGATAATTGCACATAGGCCCAATAAACATACACACACACATGCAGACAATTAGGTTAATTGAAAAGTTACGGTAACCGTGTTTTCACGGAAGTCAGAGGGTGCCTAACACCTTCCCCCCGCTTAATCAAGCCCCCTAACTCAATAAATCTCGGTTTCCAAGACCAGTTAAACAGTGTCCAACCATTGGGCCTTTGTGTAAACCTTTTCAAAATCGGTTGAGTTGGTACAACCATTTCAAATTTACTAACTGTCGACTCTAAATTTTAAATCGTCGACATTCACATGTCAGACCTTTTCAAACTCGCCTTTTCAGACAAAACTCAACCAAATGAGAACATAAAAGGGCAAGCATAGAAAGAGACAATTTTCTCGAAGTCGACATATTTAATTGGGACATTGTATGGTGGAATGATTGAATTGTACGGTAACTATTTACTCAAGGGTTCTTTTATGATTAATGTTGAAATCTATATTATCTAAAAATTCGTTGATCGTTAACAAGACTTATCCTTATTGTATAATAAATGTTATTTATTTAAATAAATTAATAAATTTATTTATTTATTTAAATAAGATTAGAATTATTCTAATTGATTTATTCACAACTGATTTAATATAGAGAACCTAAAGGGTCACGCCATAAAAGGAAAAATATTTATTTAAGAAGCAAATGACATAATTGTAATAATAAGGTAAGTGTATTTAACTTAATCTATGGTGATAGAATAAAATAAATAGCTTAATATTTTAAAAATATTAAATATAAATTAATAAGAGGAGTCTTATTATTACTATTTCTATTATTATAATTTAATTTCTAAAGGAGTTTGAGATTTAATTAATAAAAGTACTATCATGAATTCCTAATAGGATTAGGAGCCTAATTAATTAAAGGAATTTAATTAATTAGAATAAAACCCTATTCCTAAATTGTTTAGGAGAACAGCTTACATCTATAAATAAGAGGAGTCTAATTTTGATTTAGGGTTAATGACAATTCTATGAGTTGGGAAAGTACACATATTTTATAGAGATATAATTAGGGTTTCGCCAAACACACATCTTCTTGAATACTTGTTCTTCCTTAGTGGATCACCTCTAGAGGCCAAACACTTGGGTGGCTTATGTTGATTAAAGGAAATTATCCAACCCGGTGAATTCAAGGAGAATGTGAAAGGAATTCGAGGTAAACTCATACCCGAAGAAACATGTTTCTACAGGAGTATGAATCTAATCTCCATCTCTTTTCTACTTGATTGATAATTATGCATAAAGTATGATCATGGTGATGGTTTGTATGAAAAATTTTAAATACCATTTTATCGCGCTTCTGCACCTTTTGTGTAATTTGATTGCATGATTGTGCTATATATAAACCTAACACTCTATACGTTTAGGAACAATTTATATGTCAATGTTGGCAACATGATTCAAAGAATATAATTATGATTTTAAATCAAGGTTCAAAGCATGAATAATAATTTTCATGAATTTATATAATACATGAATTAGTCTAACATTTATTTACTCGTACAATCAATAAGAATACAAGTTTACGTTGTAACGAACCCAAAATTTAAACAATTAAACACTCGACTTCGGTAGGTAACAATACATCTAACTTCTGATTTTACATCATTATTTGATGTTAAACTAATAAAATGCGGAATAATTTCAATTCTTTCAATCTTGTTTCTGTAATTCCCTGAATCACAACCTTTATCTTTACCTACCTTTGAACCATACTTAGTTTATTACTCACTTTATCAGAGTTAATAAATAAAACTTACATCCAAGTTTAAAACCCTTTATACATCGGACAAATTTTAAAGTTTATAACTTAACATCTATTAAACATTGCAAAAATGGTTATTTGCAAGGATGAGCTTGACAGCCCAACAAATCGAACATTTTTCATGCAACACGTAGCACATAAATAACATGCTCATCTTATACATCATAAAGATCAGTCTAAACACATTATAAATGTTGTACATAACATATCAAATAAAGATTGAATTTCATAACCCAATCGCCTTTCTTACTCAACCAATGTAGTCATAAATTGACCTTAACATTTGATACTTGCAACATATGCAATACATCATGCTCTTTGCAATATAGATTTAAAATAATTCATCATCAAGTTCACATATCAAAAAGGAACTTAAAGACTTGTCTTGATCGTTGTTTACCAATAACAGATTAACAGCTTACAACTATATGCACTTCACGTGCCCTACAAAATTATATAATCATGCACATCAAATATTAGTCGCATACCAACGGATAGTAATTATTATATAAACTTTACTCTACATCCCATAACCCTTCCTTTTAATCAATACAAAATGATCAATTTGATTGTGTTAACTTTCGACTTATATCTCACTATATTTCTTCTTAGGTCATACCCAAAGTTCATTCAAGCGTTTAAGTCTTGCTAGAACTCGTTTTTGGTTTATATTAACCCCATTCCATATCTTATAGTGTTCACTTCAATTGAATTGAAACACTTTTTAAGTTTATTAACACTTGTCACGGTGTTTCGACGTTCATTCGTCACACGCCCTATTCGTCTCTCTTGTGTATGCTTAGTATGCTTCTATAACTTATCTAATATATCATTTATTAATGTTAAGCATCATTATATTTACTAATATTCATGATTATAACTTAGAACAATATTTTTTATCGTCAGAAGCACTACACTTGCATAGGTGCATGCCTGACGCCCTCTGATTGCCTCCAAATGCACATTAGTCCCACAGATGGCCATTTTGAACCCTGTTCCCACCTCAAATTTATAAACTTATTAAATAAAAGTTTTAGGTCTACTCTTCCTCGTTCCGGATAATCTTGAATCGCCTCAATCAGAGTTCATATGAAAACGTTATGGCCATTTTAGTAAAACTTGTCTGGTCATATTTTTCTCTAACACTTGGTCAATCTGCCCACCCCCGCCAAGGCGGGATTTTTGAGCTATTGTAGCCCGCCGGGGCGACACTTATTGAACTTGAAACCCTCGTCGAGGCGGCTATTCCCAGACTCCAATTCTGCAATTTGTGTTCTTCACGATTTTTCGACCCTTTCTCCTTCTAATCTTCATAACTTGAGTTATACACATCCAAATCAGTTCGTTTTTGACTCTATGGATTCGTAATTAATATGAACAAAAAATAAATAATTTACAGAACCATTAACCAACCCAAATCTTGACCCAAAACTTATGTTTATATTAGTTTTATATGTTTTGGCATACATAGCGTAATCACACACCACGAATTCATTTCTTAACCAATTTGATCCGTTCAAGTTGCGTTGTTTTTGTTTTTCAGATGATAACAACAATCAACCATCAATTTAAAGTTTCCATCATGAATTCATCATCAATTTTAGCCTAAAAGTAGACCAAAACTTATATATTACTACCAAAACTCTAATCTTCCTCTTTCAACGCATTCTTACAAATTTGATCACTATAAAACCACTTTTAGATGTTATACAATGGATTAAAATTACCCATTAACATACATAACCAATTACTTAACAAATCAACCCTATAATCCATTCTTTGATGGAGAACTCAAGAGAATGAGAAATAGAGTTTAAAGTAAGATTATTTTCCTTTTGATTCTTCAAAAACTCAGTTAGATGATTAGAAAAGCCTTGATTAACCATCTTTATCCTTCTTGATTCTCAAAATTCTTCTTCAATTTCACAAAGTTCTCAAACTCTCTCTATTTCTCTCTTAAGTTTTCTTCTCTATTCTTTATTCTAAGGCTTAGCTATAACAACATGTAAAAAATAAATTGAAGGGATCACGTACATCAGTTAAAATGAATATGGGTCTCAACAGTTATAAAACCAAAGGTCATAAGACCTTGTTTGGCTTACCCAAATAATCTTCTTCAAATTTATCTTAATAAAACCCTTATAATATGATATTCCAATGTCACCAAATTCAATTAAATTAAATTAATCTCACTTCGTTAATAAATCCAACTAAACCTTACCAATAAAATTATAATTTATATCACTAATTATAATTTTATTTAACAAATAATTAATCCTCTAATTTAATTAGTTAATTAAATTAGAATATTTTCATTCCCTGAATATTATTACATTTGAATAAATTATTACATAATAATTACATCAAATATTTATTTTAAATTCCTTAAAAATTCCAACTAGAATATTTATTTATTTAATAAATATTTTACTTGTATTAAAATAACATACCACATTTTCATGCAATATATTACCTTTTCATTTTATTAAATCAATTATACTTATATTAATTCACTATTTTAATTAAGTGAATTATCAACATTATTTATGAAATCAATGTAATGCCAATAGGCATAAAAATCAAATTATATTATAAAATAATATAATTCTCAATTAAATTAACTAATATTAATTAATTTCTTCAATAGTTTAATTAACTATTAAATCTTATTTTCTCCAATATATGAATATATATAAAACTCTCTTTAATATAAACATTTAATGCTCTTCACACCAAATCACAAATTTTATATATATATATATATATATATATATATATATATATATATCCATTCAAACTGAAAACATCTCATAATAAGAATTTTATTTATTAAATTCTTATTTTTATAATTTCCAAAAATATGGATTGTCACATATGTACTTGCTCAATATATATTAAGAAACTTGGACAATATACAAGGATGTGTATGTTAGAGAACTTGCCTGAGCTACTGCTATAATTTATCTCTAGTCTTTTCTTTGAGTAACCTACAATAGCAGTAGGTGTAATATCTCGAGTATTTATGAGTTGAGTATATGATAACGATCCTTAGAAAAGGAAATGAATGGGTTAAAGAAAATATAATACTCAAAATATAATTAAGTTCAAGGGAAAGTTATGAAATAAAACTTGGAATTTGATGAAGAAATGAATGTAGTAGGAAATATAAAACCTATATTAATGTGTTGAAGTTATTCAACGATAAATTTTTTAAAGAGATTTGATGAAAACCTGAGTAAGGTATGGTTTCGATGATTCCGAGGACAAAATCCTTATAAGGAGGGAAGGATGTGACAACCCAAATTTTCAAAAATTATTAAAATTAGAATTTAATAAATAAAATTCTTATTACGAGATGTTTTGATTTTGGATATGTGTATATATGTGTTATATATTGTGAAATACTACCTCCGTCCCATAATAAGTGATTTTTTAGCTTAAATCACACATACTAATACACAAGCTAAAATGGCAAAAATACCCTTAATATACTTTCTTTGGAGTTGAAGAGTTGATGAGTGTCATTTAATTATAGTGAGTAATTGAGGAAACGAAGAGTCAAGAATAATGGAGGGCATATATGGGAAAATATTGTAAAATTTGTATTGGAGTTCTAACACATCACTTATTTTGGGAAAAAATATTAAGCCTAAAAAATGACTTATTGTGGGACGGAGGTAGTATATGATTTGGTGTGAATAGTAAGGAGGTGGACCTAATGACCAAATTGCCCTCCATTAGGTTTTCCTATATAAGAGAAGCTAGGTGGTTCATTTTATTATTTCACCAGCTTTAGATAATATATTGAGAGAGAGAAAAGAGCTCTAACAAATAATCAAGAACAATCCAAAGCAAAACATCAAGTGTTAGTCAAGAACGTGAAGAACGTTAAGGTAGTATTTCGTAAAATTAGTCTTCGATCTTTTTTGATTTCTTTTTCATAGAGAAGTATGAATTGGTGGAGCATGTCTCTTCCGAAGTAATAGGGATGGGTATTAGTGAATTAAAACATTGATAAGCCATGAACAATTAAGAATCATAAGCGATTACGAAAGTTTAAGCGAAGAAAACCAATAAATGTTTATTTGGTTGTTGATGGACAAATTGAAAACCATCATAGGGTATATGCATCTTGTTTGGTTAGGATGTAGATGATGAATCAATGGAGTTATTCCATTTCATTTGGTGAATAGAACACGAGTAACGAAGTTATGGCAAATTTTTTGAGATTAGGTATTAAACGTTAAAAATGTAGAAATCTCGAATTAGTAGTCAAAAGTTGCCGTGTAACTTGGAAACTTTGGATTTCAATGGTGTAACGTGAGATAAGGTATTCAAGAGTCATGAACTCAAGAATCGTCGAATTCTGACTTAGAACAAAGAAACGAGCTAGAACGTTCACGAGTGATAAACGAACGCTCATTGATGAACTAATCGGTGAATTTTGTGTTAAAAGATTTGAAAATGAAATATTTTCTAATAAAATCATAGTGCACGTGATTTAAGAGCTAATGGCTTTTGAACGAGCCAATTCGGATGTAAAATGAATAAGTTATGAGCCTGGGAATTTCGTAGAGTAATAAAACTGTCAA
The DNA here is from genome assembly GCA_020205615.1 of Panax quinquefolius. Taxonomy (NCBI): domain Eukaryota; kingdom Viridiplantae; phylum Streptophyta; class Magnoliopsida; order Apiales; family Araliaceae; genus Panax; species Panax quinquefolius. The sequence goes on from JAINUW010000574.1 coordinate 78,188, forward strand.
AACTATCTGAGGCTCAAGGTCGGCGCCGCAACGCGACCCCAAGCTATACACACCCGCGCCGTAGCGCCGAGTAGAAAGGCTAGACACTACAGAGTGGTACCGCAGTAAAACTCATAAGTAGAAGTCTCGCGCCGCAGCGCTGAGACTAAGGATTAAGTACTGAAGTATGGCGCCGTAGCGCCAATGGTATGCATGGGTACGGCCCGCAGGACCAAGACAAGGGAGAAGTTGACTTTATTAGTTTTTAACCCAAATGTTGCAAGACCATTATGGGGCAAGTGTATATACTTAATGTATATGCTAAGAACATTCCTATGTTACATATATCGTGATGACCTTAGGAATTGAACGTAAGTTATTAGTAATGAAACGATGAACGATAATAAGCCGTAAGGGCGGATAAATACTTAAAACGGGTTTTATTAATGAAATAAATTTGGTTAAGTTATAGAAGAGAAAGAAGTTGGTAATAATAATGTGATTAGATTGTTTGGTAGCTAATTATAGTATGCTATGTGAATATATCATGTAGATATTGTAAAGACCAAGAATTGTTGAATATTATATTCGAAGACGCTTGAAGGCAAGTTTTCTAAACCCTTGTCTAACCTTCGTGTTAGCCAAGTTTTATGTGATTCATATTCTAAGATGCATGAATTATTTTACGAAAGGGTCGATGCCAGTTTTAACTCGGCTAGACTTAAAAGATTGATTTATTTATTTACAAGTCTTTCAATATAGAATTGATAACACTATCCTACGCCAATTGTTTGGTACGGATTCAAGGTAAGCCTAAGTATGAATAAACAAATGTATTTTTCATCGATTATTCGATGGGCACGCGAGGTTGCCAAAGCTTAAACGTAAATACGTTTAACAGATGAATGTTGTTCAACATAGAGTACTATAGGTTGATCACCTAGAAGTGCTTGTAAGATATATCGGACTTACGAACTTGGTGTTGGGTTGTCCTTTTTATGAATAGAAATCAAAAGAGAATGTTCATGGTCTTTTGACCTACTCAGAATTTCTAAGCCACTATATGTACTTCAAAATTATTTTATGAGATGAGAAGTGCTATTCAATGTTTTATAGTACTTCGTAACTAGTTGTTTAGTTATTGAAGAATAATCATATGATTCTCGAAGTGGTATTTATATAATATATTGTTAGACTTGCTGAGCTAGTTATGCTCACTTCTTGCTTGAATTATATGATTGCAGCTAAGGTCGAGGGAACTGAGAGTTCTAGTAAAGATAAAGGCAAGGCGAAGATGAATAATTAGTTTATCCTGTAATAGACTAGTATGTTTGTATGTATTATACTTAATTATGAACAACAAATAATGTATTCAGTTTCCGAACCTGGGAAAGGATTTATAATAAATGTAATAAGAATGTAGCTAATACACTTATTGTGATGTTGTTTCAATGGAATGAATGTATGATTATGAGTACCGTGTAGCACCATCTGTTGGGTTGGAAGATACCCGGATTTGGGGGCGTAACAAAGCATAAGGGTTTGAAAATCTGTTTTCCAAAACTTCACTGTTATATCTTGTTAAAATTGAACTTTAATATACAAGTCAAACCCTTTGCATATAGGTGCAAACGACGCATAACACTACTTCCAAATAATTGAACATAGGCCCAATAAACACAAACACACACATGCAGACAATTAGGTTAATTAAAAAGTTGTGGTAACCGTGTTTTCACGGAATCGGAGGGTGCCTAACACCTTCCCCCCCACCCCACCCCACCCCGCTTAATCAAGCCCCCTAACTCAATAAATCTCGATTTTCAAGACCAGTTAAACAGTATCCAACCATTGGGCCTTTGTGTAAACCTTTTCAAAATCGGTTGAGTTGGTACAACCATTTCAAATCTACCAACTGTCGACTCTAAATTTTAAATCGTCGACAATCACATGTCAGACCATTTCAAACTCGTCTTTTTAGACAAAACTCAACCAAATGAGAACACAAAAGGGCAAGCACAGAAAGAGACACAATTTTCTCGACGTCGACATATTTAATTGGGACATTGTATGGTGGAATGATTGAATTGTTCGGTAACTATTTACACAATGGTTCTTTTATGATTAATGTTGAAATCTATATTATCTGAAAATTTGTTAATCGCTAACAAGACTTATATCCTTATTGTATAATAAATGTTATTTATTTAAACAAATTAATAAATTAATTTATTTATTTAAATAAGATTAGAATTATTCTAATTGATTTATTCACAATCGATTTAATATAGAGAACCTAAAGGGTCACGCCATAAAAGGAAAAATATTTATTTAAGAAGCAAATGACATAATCGTAATAATAAGGTAAGTGTATTTAATTTAATCTATGGTGATAGAATAAATTAAATAGCTTAATATTTATTATTTAATATTTTAAAATATTAAATATAAATTAATAAGAGGAGTCTTATTATTACTATTTCTATTATTATAATTTAATTTCTAAAGGAGTTTGGGATTTAATTAATTAAAGTACTATCATGAATTCTTAATAGGATTAGGAGCCTAATTAATTAAAGGAATTTAATTAATTAGAATAAAACCATATTCCTAAATTGTTTAGGAGAACCGCCTACATCTATAAATAAGAGGAGTCTAATTTTGATTTAGGGTTAATGACAATTCTATGAGTTGGAAAAGTACACATATTTTACAGAGATAGAATTAGGGTTTTGTCAAATATACATCTTCTTGAATACTTGTTCTTCCTTAGTGGATCACCTCTAGAGGCCAAACACTTGGGTGGCTAATGTTGATTAAAGGAAATTATCCAACCCGGTGAATTCAAGGAGGGCGTGAAAGGAATTTGAGGTAAACTCATACCCAAAGAAGCATGTTTCTACAAGGGTATGAATCTAATCTCCATCTCTTTTCTACTTGATTGATAATTATGCATAAAGTATGATCATGGCAATGGTTTGTATGAAAAAATTTTAATACCATTTTATCGCGCTTCTGCACCTTTTGTGTAATTTGATTGCATGATTGCGCTATATATAAACCTCACACTCGATACGTTTAGGAATAATTTATATGTTAATGTTGGCAACATGATTCAAAGAATATAATTATGATTTTAAATCAAGGTTCAAAGTATGAATAATAATTTTCATGAATTTATATAATACAAGAATTAGTCTAACATTTATTTACTCGTACAATCAATAAGAGTACAAGTTTACGTTGTAACAAACCCAAATTTATACAATTAAACTCTCGACTTCGGTCGGTAACAATACATCTAACTTCTGATTTTACATCATTATTCGATGTTAAACTAATAAAATGCAGAATAATTTCAATTCTTTCAATCTTATTTCTTTAATTCCCTGAATCACAACCTTTATCTTTACCTACCTTTGAACCATACTTAGTTTATTATTCACTTTATCAGAGTTAATAAATAAAACTTAAATCCATGTTTAAAACCCTTTATACATCGGATAAAATTTAAAGTTTATAACTTAACATCTATTAAACATTGCAAAAATTGTTATTTGCAAGGTTGAGCTCGACAGCCCAGCAAATCTAACATTTTTCATGCAACACGTAGCACATAAATAACATGCTCACCTTATACATCATAAACATCTGTCTAAACACATTATACATGTTGTACATAATATATCAAATAAAGATTGAATTTCATAACTCAATCGCATTTCTTACTCAACCAATGTAGTCATAAATTGACCTTAACATTTGATACTTGCAATATAAGCAATACATCATGCTCTTTGCAATATAGATTTAAAACAATTCATCATCAAGTTCACATATCAAATAGGAACTTAAAGACTTGTCTTGATCGCTGTTTACCAATAACAGATTAACAGCTTACAGCTATATGCACTTCATGTGCCCTACAAAATTATATAATCATGAACATCATATATTAGTCGCATACCAACGCATAGTAGTTGTAATATAAACTTTACTCTACATCCCATAACCCTTCCTTTTAATCAATACAAAATGTTCAATTTGATTATATTAACTTTCAACTTATATCTCACTATATTTCTTCTTAGGTCATACTCGAAGTTCATTCAAGTGTTTAAGTCTTGCTAGAACTCATTCTTGGTTTATATTAACCCCATTCCATATCTTATAGTTTTCACTTCAATTGAATTGAAAAACTTTTTAAGTTTATTAACACTTGTCATGGTGTTTCGACGTTCATTCGTCACATGCCCTAATCGTCTCTCTTGTGTATGCTTAGTATGCTTTTATATCTTATCTAACACATCATTTATTAATGTTAAGCATCATTATATTTACTAATATTTATGTTTTATAACTTAGAACAATATTTTTTATCGTCAGAAGCACTACAGTTGTATAGGTGCATGCCCGACGCCCTCCGATTGCCTCCAAATGCACATTAGTCCCATAGATGGCCATTTTTATAAACTGATTAAATAAAAGGTTTAGGTCTACTCTTCCTCGTTCCGGATAATCTTGAATGGTCTCAATCAGAGTTCATATGAAAACGTTATGGCCATTTTAGTAAAACTTGTCTGGTCATATTTTTCTCTGACACTTGGTCAATCTGCCCACCCCCGCTGAGGCGGGATTTTTGAGCTATTGTAGCCCACTGGGGCGACACTTATTGAACTAAAAACCCTCGTCCAGGCGGCTATATCCAGACTCCAATTATGCAATTTGTGTTCTTCACGATTTTTCGACCCTTTCTCCTTCTAATCTTCATAACTTGAGTTATACACATCCAAATTAGTTCGTTTTTGACTCTATGGATTCGTAACTAATATGAACATAAAATAAATAATTTATAGAACCATTAACCAACCCAAATCTTTACCCAAAACTCATGTTTATATTAGTTTTATATGTTTTGGCATACATAGCGTAATAACACACCACGAATTCGTTTCTTAACCAATTTGATTGGTTCAAGTTGCGTTGTTTTCATTTTTCAGATGATAACAACAATCAACCATCAATTTAAAGTTTCCGTCATGAATTCATCATCAATTTTAGTCTCAAAGTAGACCAAAACTTATATATTACTACCAAAACTTTAATCTTCCTCTTTCAACGCATTCTTACGAATTTGATCACTATAAAACCACTTTTAGATGTTATACAATGGATTAAACCTACCCATTGACATACATAACCAATTACTTAACAAATCAACCCTATAATCCATTCTTCGATGGAGAACTCAAGAGAATGAGAAATAGAGTTTAAAGTAAGATTATTTACCGTTTGATTCTTCAAAAACTCAGTTAGATGATTTGAAAAGCCTTGATTAACCATCTTTAACCTTCTTGATTCTCAAAATTCTTCTTTAATTTCACAAAGTTTTCAAACTCTCTCTATTTCTCTCTTAAGTTTTCTTCTCTATTCTTTATTCTAAGGCTTAGCTATAACAACATGTAAAAAATAAATTGATGGGATCACATACATCAGTTAAAATGAATATGGGTCTCAACAGTTATAAAACCAAAGGTCATAAGACCTTGTTTGGCTTACCCAAATAATCTTCTTCAAATTTATCTTAATAAAACTCTTATAATATGATATTCCAATGTCACCAAATTCAATTAAATTAAATTAATCTCACTTCGTTAATAAATCCAACTAAACCTTACCAATAAAATTATAATTTATATCAATAATTATAATTTTATTTAACAAATAATTAATCCTCTAATTTAATTACTTAATTAAATTAGAATATTTTCATTCCCGAATATTATTACATTTGAATAAATTATTACATAATAATTACATCAAATATTTATTTTAAATTCTTAATAATTCCAACTAGAATATTTATTTATTTAATAAATATTTTACTTGTATTAAAATAACATACCACATTTTCATGCAATATATTACCTTTTCATTTTATTAAATCAATTATACTTATATTAATTCACTATTTTAATTAAGTGAATTATCCACATTATTTATGAAATCAATGTAATGCCAATAGTATATAAAAATCAAATTATATTATAAAATAATATAATTCTCAATTAAATTAACTAATATTAATTAATTTCTTCAATAGTTTAATTAACTATGAAATCTCATTTTCTCCAATATATGAATATATATAAAACTCTCTTTAATATAAACATTTAATGCTCTTCACACCAAATCACAAATTTTAGTGTATATATATATATATATATATATATATATATATATATATATATATATATCCATTCAAACCGAAAACATCTCATAATAAGAATTTATTTATTAAATTCTTATTTTATAATTTCCAAAAATCTGGATTGTCATATATGTACTTGCTCAATATATATCAAGAAACTTGGACAATATACAAGGATGTGTATGTTAGAGAACTTGCCTGAGCTACTGCTATAATTTATCTCTAGTCTTTTCTTTCAGTAACCTACAATAGCAGTAGGTGTAATATCCCGAGTGTTTAGGAGTTGAGTATATGATAACGATCCTTAGAAAAGGAAATGAATGGGTTAAAGAAAATATAATACTCAAAATATAATTAAGTTCAAGGGAAAGTTATGAAATAAAATCTGGAATTTGTTGAAGAAATGAATGTAGTAGGAAATATAAAACCAATATTAATGTGTTGAATTTATTCAACGATAATTTTTTTTAAAGAGATTTGATGAAAACCTGAGTAAGGTAGGGTTTCGGTGGTTCTGAGGACACAATCCTTATAAGGAGTGAAGGATGTGACAACCCAAATTTTCAAAAATTATTAAAATCAGAATTTAATAAATAAATTCTTATTACGAGATGTTTTGAGTTTGGATATGTGTATCTATGTGTTATATATTGTGAAATATATGATTTGATGTGAATATAGAAGATATATATATATATATATATATATATATATATATATATATATATATATATATATATATATATATATCTTGGAAGAATGAGGTTTAATAGTTTATTTAATTTAACTATCAAGAAGGTAAATGATATTTTTTAAAATGGAATTAAGTTAATTATATTATGGAATAATATAATTTGATTATTATGCCTTGTGGTGTGATGAATTCATTATGAATTAAATCTCATAAATAATGTGAGTAATTCACTTAATTAAAATAGTGAATTAATGTAAATATATTTATTTTAATAAGATGAGAAAGTAATACATATTACATATAAACGTAATATGTTAATGTGATACGATTGTGAATCTCAGTAAATAGTTAAAATATTTATCAAATAAAATAAATATTTTAGTTGGAATATTTATAAAATTTAAAATAAATATTTGATGGAAATCGTTATGGAATAATTTAATGAAAGTGTGATAATATTGATGGAATGAAATATTCTAATTTAATTATGTAATTAAATTAGAGATTTAGTAGTTTGTTATATTGGCTAAATGGAAGTTATAATTATATTGAGGTTTAATTTAATAATGGTTGTGACAAATTAATAAACTATATGATAAGGAAGGAATTAAAATAAATTAAAAGGAGATTTGAAGGGGCTAGCCAAACATGACCTTGTGGCTTTTGGTTATTATAACTGATGAAACGTTTGGCTGTGTAACTGATGAGGCCATAGTGTATACGCATTATGTTTATATCAGTTATATGAATTTTACGTAATTTGTTCCTAAAGCCTAAAAACAGAAGAAGAAGAAGAAGAAGACGAAGAAGAAGAAGAAGAAGAAGAAGAAATACAAAGAAGAGAGGAAGAGGGAACTTAAAGAAGAGGGAACTTAGAGAAGAAATTCTCTTTAATTGAAGAGGAGTTTCAGAATCAAATAAGGGAGAAACAAGAAATTTTTCAAGCTTTATAGCAAATCAAAGGTAAAATTTCTAGGTTTCTAGTTTATGATTTTGTTTTCTAAAATTCTCTGTAATTGAGTTTTTGGTGGTTGAATTTGTTTAGGTATAGTTTATATATGTTTTTGGATAAATATAATTTGTTAATAGTCATCTAGAAACAATTTTGGAGTGTTTAAACTCATGAAAACATGTTAACGATGAAGAAAGTTTTTGGTTGAATATGTACATTTTGGTCATTTTTGAGACTAAAATTAGTTATGAAATCTTGATGGAAACCTTAAATTGATGATGGATGTTATAAGAACGTTGAAAAACAAAAAGAACGGAAGTTGAATGAATCAATTTGGTTAAGAAATGAATTCATAGTGAATGAATTCGCTAAACATGTTAAAACATGAAAGTTTAGTATTAACATTAGTTTTGGGTCAAGATTTCTATAAATTGTTAATTCTTTGGTATGTTGTAGTTCTATGAATTACGAATCCATAGAATCAAAAACGGACTAATTTGGATGTGTATAACTCAAGTTATGAAAATTAGAAGGAGAAAAAGTTCAAGAATCGTGAGAACAGTTAACTGCAAATTCTAGCTCTGCTAACGGGCGCAGCTGCGCTGTGCCCTAAGTATATTGGGGTAAAGTTTCCCTCTTGGGCACAGTTGCGTTGTTTCCAAGGCTTAATTGGGCGCAACTGCGCTCTAGGTGTGACTGTTTTGACCTGCTGTAGTAAAACAGCCATAACCTTTTCATACAAACTCTGATTGAGAAGATTCAAGATGATACAGTACAAGGAAGAATAGACCTACAACTTTCTTTCTTTACGTTTTTCAATTTGATGTCATTAGCAGGGGTCAAAATGGTCATTGTTGGGACTGATGTGTATTCGAAGGCAATCGGAGGGCGTTGGGCATGCTCGTATGCAAGTGTAGTGCTTCTAAAGATAAAAGATGTTGTTATAAGTTATAAAACATGAATATTAGTAAATATAATGATGCTTAACATTAATAAATGATGTATTAGATAAGTTGTATAAGCATATGAAGCATACACAAGAGAGACAAATCGGGCGTGTGACGAATGAACGTCAAAACGCCGTGATAAGTGTTAATGAACATAAAAAGTGTTTTAAGTCAAATGAAATGACTATTATAAGATATGAAATGGGGTTAATATAAAACCAATAAGTAGTCCTAGTAAGATTTAAACACTTGAATGAATTTCTAGTGTGACCTAAGAAGAAATATACTGAGATATAAGTCAAAAGTTAACACAATCAAATTAAACATTGTGTATTGATTAATAGGAAGGGTTATGAGATGTAGAATAAAGTTTATATTACAACTACTATGCATTGCTATATGACTAATAGTTGATGTGCATGATTATATAATTGTGTAGGGCACATGAAGTGCAGATAGCTGTAAGTTGTTAAACTATTATTGGTAAACAATAATCAAGGCAAGTCTTTCAGATCCTATTTGCTATGTGAACTTGATGATGAACTGTTTTAAATCTTTATTGTGAAGAGCATGATGTGTTATGTATGTTGAAAGTATGAAACTTTAAAGTCAATTTATGACTACGTTGATTGAGTAAAGAATGCTGATTGAGTAAGGAACTCAATCTTTATATATGTTATGTGAACTGTAGCATGTGACGCCCCCAAAATAGGTATACATCACCCATCTTGGATCACCAAATATATGGTACTAAATACAAATACAAACTTAATTATACAACATGAGCTGAGAGTTTTTACATGAATATTATCTTCTAGACAATATCCAAACTCAAATGGAGTCCTCATTACATTTATTGTCACACTATTTTATAGAATAGTGAGGACTACTATAACACCATCTCGGACCATCACTCTGTTCCTTGACTAGTTCCGACTACGTTCTCATTTCCTGAAGAGAACAATGAAAGTAAAAGGGCACTCAACTAGCCCAGTAAGAAATATTATGAATAAGATAATGCAGAATAAGTTATCGTTAGCCTTCAACAATGTTAAACTGATAGAATATAATAGATAACAAGTTTAACTGTAGCGGAACAAGCAATCCATTAGAAGAGTCAAGTAGAGCATGATATCTACTATCTTCTATGATTTAAAAAGTTTATCATTAACTTTATCATTTGGGACTCAAATTTTTAATAAATAAATCACATCATCGAATCATCCATGCACTACGAGCCAAGGATATTCATTAGTATCATGTCCACAAATTATTCCTGCACTACGGGTTAAGAATATTCGTGTAATCATCAATGGTCATGATCATACTGAATTATCCATGGTCATAATCATACCAATTAATAGTCCATCTATGCACATAAGCCAAAGATGACTTTCATCACAATATAAGCATGAAGATGAGATGACAATGATATAAGAATTCAATTAAAAGAAAGCAAAGGATAAATTTTTAAAGATTTATAATTTAATTTATCGAGAATTCAATAATGTCAAAATTGTCAACATGATACTGCTTTGTGGAGTAAAATTCAAGAATAATATCCATGTATCAAAAATAATTTGGACAGAAAAGAAATAAATTTTTTAGTGAATAGTACCCTGTGAATAGTACTTCAAAAATAGTACCCCGTGAATAGTATCCCGACATGAAAAGTGCCCCGACTACCCGAGTGAATAATATTTGAGTGAATAGTAATTGGGTGAATAGTAACTCATGAATAGTACCCCGGCATGAAAGGTGCCCAGAATACCCGAGTGAATAATATTCTAGTGAATAGTAACCCATGAATAGTATCTCGGGTGAAAATATTGATATTTAATAAGAAAGTTTAGATCAATATTTCAATGAAATGATACTGGATGAAGCGCAAAACTCAAAGATGTTCCACTAATTTCAAGAATTATAGAAGCAATACTTACCATAGTAAGTTTAGATTTAAGAATATGAAAAGAAATAACATACGAAACAACAAATGGATTTTCACCTGTCATACGATACGTAATCCGCGTAGACAGGCTATTCCAACATATTAAAGGATGAATATGAAAAATAGTATTCATTATGAATACGAAAGAAATAATACCCCTTATCTTAGTAGAAGACTGGATACTGCAATAGTGAAGTAGCAGAATACTCTTCTTCTTGCTCTCTATAGTTTCTCTCTCTATAGTGTCTCTTGTGAATCTCAGTGAATTGGTGAGAATGAAAGAAGAATTAAGCTTCTATTTATAGGAGAATGGACTAAATTGTAACTGATTCATGAACGGTCCAGATTGATTTACTATTAGAACGGACCATTTATATTGATTACTATTAAAACCACAACCGACAGTCTAGATTGATTTACTTTTAAAACCACCACCGATGGTCCAGATTGATTTTCTTTTAAAACCACCACCGACGGTCCAGATTGATTTACTTTTAAAATCACAACCGACGGTCCAGATTGATTTACTTTTAAAACCACCACCGGTAGTCCAGATTGATTTACTTTTAAAACCACCACCGACGGTCCAAATTGATTTACTATTACAACCACCATCAATGGTCCAGATTCATTAACTATTAAAACTACCATAAATGGTCCAGATTGGTTATCTATTAAAACCACCATCGACGGTCCAGATTAATTTACTATTAAAACCACAATTGACGGTCCAGATTGATTTACTATTAAAACCACCATCGACGGTCCAGATTGATTTACTATTACAACCACCATCAATGGTCCAAATTCATTAACTATTAAAACCACCATTAATGGTCCAGATTGGTTATCTATTAAAACCACCATCGACGGTCCATAAAATTAGTAAATCTTCCCATGGAATACCAAGTCAAACTTACAACAAACGCCTCATAACAATCGCTATATTTATAACAAAAATTGAATAAATATTTACCATAAATTATTTATCTTTAATAAACACATTTTTAATCTATTAACAATTATTCATCATTAATATTATAACTCACAATATTTAATAACCAGCTCATTCCCAGGAAAGAAGGGGCTTTCCGATAAGGATTTCTCCCTATTGGCGCGCAATTAGGTGACCAAACATCTCCTCGACAGAACTTTCTAGACATCGTCAATATTGAAAATAATAATATGAATAACTTTGTCATCTCAATTATTGATTTAATAATATAAAATATTAATACTGTGACAATAATTGAATCAATAATATGAGAGATATTAAAGAATTATCTTGTAATAATAGCGAGTATAATCGAGTGACTTCTCACGTAAGCATCAATAATTAATATTGTGTTCTACTATGCAACCACGTGTATTACTGTACTTTTACCACCGGGTAGTTCAACAGTTTAACGGTAAAACTTTCGCCGTTATTTTTATAAAAAGATAATTATGTCATTTTCTAACTACGACAATACTTACGCTGTCGAGTCCACCAATAATTGTGCCGTCATATGAATATTCCCCGACACAACGAATATTTTATATCAACTTGTTTACTTTGCAAAATTTTTAAATATTACCCACAACTATAACATTATATCATATCCACACTATAATATTCAAAAATATATTTCGAGAAAAATTGTTCTTTATTCATAAAAGTAGGGGTCTTACATAGCATGTATGTTATGTTAGTCCAATATCTAGTTGAGTAATGAATGATGATTGGGTTATAGAACTCAATCTTTATTTAATATGTGATGTACATCATGTATAATATGATTAGACAGATGTTTATGATGTATAAGATGAACATGTTATTTATTTGTTATGTGTTACATGAAAACTGTTAGATTTGATGGGCTATCGAGTTCAACCTTACAAATAACCATTTTTGCAGGTTATAAAGTAAAGGTAACACTATGTCTTACTTGAAAGACATGAATAAGATGTAATGCATGTATTTTTATATACTTTGGCTGAGTTGTTAATGTTTTCGAACCATGAATAAGGTTCTAGATGATGTATTTGATAATGTATGATGTTTAACAGATGTTGAGTTGTAAAGTTTAATTTTATCTGAAGTATAAAGGGTATTGAACCTAGATGTAAGTTTTATTTTATAATATCTCTGATGAAACGATTCATAAAAATAAATTTGAATCAGAGTTATGTAATGATAAAGTTTAGATTCAGAGAAGTAAAGAAAGTAGATAGAAAATTTTAAAATTATTCCGTATTTTATTAAGTTTAATGTGAAGCCCCCAAAATAGGTATACATCACCCATCTTGAGTCGCCAAATACATGGTACAAAATTCAAATACAACTTAATTATACAACAGTCGTGTAAAATATGACAAAACATAATCTATGAGTTTTAATAAGAATATTGTTATCAAGACAATATCCACACTCAATGGAGTCCTCATTACATTTATTGTCACACTATTTATCAGAATAGTGAGAACTACTAATGTTATCATCTGGACCGTCACTCTGTTCCCCGACTAGTCCCGGCTACGTTCTCATTTCCAGAAGAGAACAATGAAAGCAAAAGGGTGAGCTCAACTAGCCCAGTAAGAAATATTATGACTAAGATAATGCAGAAAAAATTATCGTTAGCCTACAACAGTGTTAAACTGATACAATATAATAAACATCAAGTTTAACTGCATCGGAATAAGCAATCCATTAGAAGAGTCAAGTAGAGAATAAAATCTACTATCTTCTATGATTTAAAAGGTTTTTCATCACTTTTATCGCTGAGACTCAGCTTAATAAATAATCCACATCATCGAATCACCCCTGCACTATGGCCAAGGATATTTTTTAGTATCACGACCACAAATTATCCATGCACTACGAGTCAAGGATATTTGTGTATTCATTAATGGTCATGATCATGCCAACAACTGTCCATCAATGCACTACGGGCCAATGAGGACTTTCACCACATCATTTGTAACATTACGGTCATGATTATACCGGATGATCCCTGGTCATAATCATACCAAGTCCATCTATGCACTACAGGCCACAGATGACTTTCAACATAATATAAACATGAGGAAGATGACAATGATATAGGAATTCAATAAAACAAGTTCAAGAATAAAGTTTTAAAGATTTATAATCTAATTTATCCAGAAATCAATAATGTCCAAATTGTCAACATGATACTTCTTTGTAGAGTAAAATTCAAGAATGCTCAGAAGAATATTTCCATGAAAAGATATTGGATGAAGCGCAAATATCAAGGATATTCAACTAATTTCATAGAGTATAGAAGCTAAAAATTTAACCAACTGAGTATAATAAAGAATGGAATAACAAAAGAATTCACCAGGCATGCGATAGACCGCACAGGCAGGTTATTCCAACAGAATAATAAATAATGGAACCAGGTCATGCGTAATCGCACGCATGTGATATTCCAATGTAATAATAAATAATGGAACCGAAGTCATGCATAAACGTTATTGCATACATGATATTTCAAATGTAATAATGAATAATGGAATAATGTAAGACTTCACCACGCACGCCGATAGGCCGCATGCAGACAAAGTTATTCCAACATAATAATAAATAATGGAACTGTGTCACGCGTAATACGCACGCACGTACGTGATGTTCCAAATGTAATAATAAAGAATGGAATAAAATAAGAATTTCACCATATATGCGGATTTTGATAGACAAAGTTATTCCAACATAATAATAAAGAATGGAATAACAGAACAATTTCACCATGTATGCGGTACTTCGCATATACAGGCTATTCCAACAGAATAATAAAGAATGGAATAACAATAGTTCTCTTCATGAATACGAAAGAAATAATACCCCTTACCTTAGAAAGAAACTTGATACTGGAGTAGAGAGGTAGCAAACTTCTCTTCTTCTTTCTCTCTATAATTTCTCTCTATAATAATTGCTCTATAGCTTTAGTGAATTTGTGAGAAATGAAGGAAGAATGAACTTCTATTTATAGAAAAATATAGTTTCGATAATTGCACGTTTTGGGGCTCGAAATATTACAGTATAATACCTTCCTCTTTTTCTTCATTTTTAATTTAGTCCTGCAAGTATTATCAAACTTGCACCACCTCCCCTAATAGTAAATAATGTGATTCAATAGTAAATCATGTGAATCAGTAGTTCTAGACATGTGAAAATACGAATTACAGTATAGTACCTCCATCTATACCTCCATTTTTAACTTAGTCATGCAAGTATTATCAATCTTTTACCAACTCCCCTAATAGTAACAAGAATGTGAATCAATAGTACACACATGTGAATAAATAGTTATAATCATGTTAATTAATAGCAATTAATTACTCATTTATCCGATTAATTATCCGACTGGTCAGTATAACTTCCAGACATCCATTAATACCGAAATAAATGTCGATTTCCATTAACACTAATAATTCCAACACAATGGAACTATTAATTTCATCTTTAATCAAAACGAACTTATTCATCATTAAAATTATAACTCACAATATTTAACAACCAGGTCGTTCTCAAGAAAGAGGGGGCTTTTCGATAAGGATTTCTCCTTATTGGCGCGCAATTAGATGACCAAACCTCACCTTGACAGAACTTCTAAACATTGTAAATATTGCAATTTAATAATATGAATAAATTTGTCATCTCAATTATTGATTTAATAACATAAAATGCAGATGATACTGTGACAATAATTGAATCAATAATATGGGAGATATGATGCAGCAATTACTGTAGCAGTAATTGAGTGACTTCTCACGTAAGCATCAATAACCAATACCGTGTGCTACTATGCAACCACGCGTATTACTGTACTTTTACTACTAGGTAGTTCAACAGTTTTAACAGTAAAACTTTCGCCGTTATTTTTATAAAAAGATAATTTTGTCGTTTTCTAACTACGACAATACTTCCGATGTGGGGTCCACCAATGATTGTGTCGTCGTACGAATATTCCCTGTTAAAACGAATATTCCCTGACCAATCGAATATTATATAACCACTTGCTTACTTTGCAAAATTTGCAAATATTACCCACAACTATAACATTATATCAAATCCACACAATAATATTCAAAAATATATTTCGAGAAAATATTCTTTATTCATAAAAGTTGGGGTCTTACAACCTCCCCTTATTATGAAATTTCTTCCTCAAAATTAGGGTACGTACCTGGTATATCAAAGAGGTGAGGATATCTTGACTTCATCTCAGATTCTAACTCCCAGGTCATTTCCTCCACATCGTGGTTTCTCCACAAAACTTTGACTTGAGGTATAACCTTGGAGCATAGAATATGATCCTTCTTATCCAAGATTTTAACAGGAACCTCTTCATACTTTAAATCTTCTGCTATTTCATCCGGTTCTAACTCAATAATGTTGTTCGGGTCTTTCACATATTTACGTAACATAGATATGTGAAAAACATTATGAACACGAGACATACTTGGCAGTAAAACGAGTCTATAGGTCACAGTTCCTACTCGTTCGAGGATTAAAAATGGGCCAATGAATCGAGGATTGAGCTTTTCTCTCTTTCCAAATCTCGTAACTCCTTTCCATGGAGCAACACGTAACAATACATGATCTCCAATATCGAATTCCACGTCCTTTCGATGAAGATCAGCATAACTCTTTTGTCGATCTTGTGAGGTTTTTATACGTTGTCGGATCGTTTGAATCTTTTTCGTAGTCAAGCATACCAAATTCGGTCCCAACAACGTTGCTTCACCCACCTCATCCCAGCATACTGGAGAACAACACTTTCTTCCATACAACATCTCAAATGGAGCCATGCTAATACTTGCTTGATAATTATTGTTGTAGGAAAACTCCACCAATGGTAAGAACTTGTCCCAACTTCCATTGAAGTCAAGGACACAGAGTCTTAATAAATCTTCAAGAGTTTGAATAGTCCTTTCTGACTGCCCATCCGTTTGAGGATGATATGCCGAACTAAATTGTAAGTCCGTGCCCATAGCTTTTTGCAAACTAACCCAAAATCGTGAAGTGAATCTTTGGTCTCGATCAGAAACTATGGATACTGGCATACCATGCAACCTTACAATCTCGTTTATATACATACTAGCAAGACTTTCAAGTGTATTAGTTTCTCGTATCGGTAAGAAATGAGCAGACTTGGTCAATCTATCAGCAATGACCCAAATCGCATCTATGCCTTGAGAAACCTTGGGAAATCCAGTAACAAAATCCATGGTAATGTGCTCCCACTTCCATTCTGGAATTTCAAGTGATTGCAATGGACCTTTTGGCACTTGATGCTCCATCTTGACTCGTTAACAAGTTAGACACCTTGAGATAAACCCCGCTATCTCTCTCTTCATATTACTCCACCAAAATGTATGTCGAAGATCATGATACATTTTGATACTCCCAGGATGGATTGCAAATGGTGTGTTGTGCGCCTCCATCATGATTTTATACTTCAAGTCAGAATTGTTAGGAACACAAAGTATAGAGTTGACTCGAAGTATTCTTTCTTCATCGATTCTTGCTTTTGGAATAACACCTTCTTGCACTTTCTTCCTCATACGCATCAGCTGCAGGTCTGTAGCTTAAGCAACTTTAACTTTATCGATTAAAGTCGGTTCCACTCGTATATTCGCCATCATCACATGGGTCCCTGGAGTCTTTAACTCTATTTCCATCCTTTCCAAGTCATACACAATGGGCCTTTGCATTGACAATAATGCACTCGTGTCCTTAGAGTCGTTAACTCTATCTCCATCCTTTCTAAATCATACAAAATTGGCCTTTGTGTTGACAATATCGCACTCATACCCATATATGATCTTCTACTCAATACGTCAGCTATTACATTCGCTTTTCCAGGATGGTATTGGATGGTATGATCATAATATTTCAACAACTCAAGCCATCGTCGTTGCCGCATGTTGAGATCCTTTTGAGTGAAAAAATATTTGAGGCTTTTATGATCCATATAGATCTCCACCTTCTCTCCATACAAGTAATGCCTCCAAATCTTAAGCGCAAAAACGACTGCTGCCAACTCTAGATCATGAGTAGGATAATTCCTCTCATATTCTTTGAGTTGTCGTGAGGCATAGGCTATGACTTTCCCATGTTACATGAGAACACATCCTAACCCTTTGCCTGAAGCATCACTGTAGATGACAAATTCCTCCGAGCCAGATGGTATTGTCAGAACAGGTGCTGAAATGAGTCTTCTCTTGAGTTCTTGAAAACTCTTTTCACATTCCTCGCTCCAACCAAATTTTATATCTTTTCGGGTCAGCTGAGTTAATGGAGTAGCGATTCGAGAAAACCCTTCTACGAATCTTCGATAATAACCAGCTAAGCCGAGAAAGCTATGTACTTCGGTCACTGACTTTGGTTGCTCCCAGCTTTGAATTGCTTCAATCTTCGTTGAGTCAACAGATATTCCATGATTTGATATCACGTGCCCAAGGAATGCATCTTCCTCAAGCCAGAACTCACATTTCTTCAATTTGGCATAAAGCTTGTTTTCACAAAGCTTTTGAAGTATCAGCCTCAAGTGTTGTTTATGGTCTTCACGGGTTTTGGAGTATATGAGGATGTCATCAATAAAGACGACCACAAAGTGATCCAAATATTCCTTGAATACTCGGTTCATCATGTCCATGAAGGTAGCCGGTGCATTAGTCAATCCAAAAGACATGACTAGGAATTCATAATGCCCGTACCGAGTTCTGAAAGCAGTCTTTGGAATGTCATCAGTTTTAATCTTTGAAAAGAATTTGGCTCCTTGCAACTGGTCAAACAGGTCATCAATACGTGGCAATGGATACCTATTTTTGATGGTGACATGATTCAACTCCCGATAATCATTACAAAGTCGCATACTTCCATCTTTCTTCTTCACGAATTGAACAGGAGCACCCCAAGGAGACGTACTAGGACGAATGAAACCAATGTCTAATAATTCCTGCAATTGGGTCTTTAACTCCTGAAGTTCAATAGCAGCCATTCGATATGGGGCTTTGGAAAGGGGTTTTGTACCAGGTTCAAGGTCGATACAAAATTCAATTTCTCACTCTGGGGGTAGGCCAGGAATGTGACGCCCCCAAAATAGGTATACATCACCCTTCTTGGGTCGCCAGATACATGGTACAGAAAACAAATACAATCTTAAATATACAACAAAAGCTGTGAGTTTTAATACAAATATTATCTTCTAGACAATATCCACTCTCAGATTAAGTCCTCATTACAATTATTATTACACTATTTCATAGAATAGTGAGGACTACTAATGCTATCATCTGGACCATCACTCCGTCCCCCGACTAGTCCCTGTTACGTTCTCATTTCCTAAAGAGAACAGTGAAAGAAAGGGTGAGCTCAACTAGCCCAGTAAGAAATATTATGACTAAGATAATGTAGAATAAATTATCATTAGCCTTCAACAATGTTAAACTGATAAAATACAATAGACAACAAGTTTAACTGCAGCGGAATAAGCAATCCATTAAAAGAGTCAAGTAGAGAATAAAATCTACTATCTTTTATGATTTAAAAGGTTTTTCATCGCTTTTATTGCTGAGACTCAGCTTAATAAATAAACCACATCATTGAATCACCCCTGCACTACAGCCAAAGATATTCTTTAGTATCACGACCACAATTATCCATGCACTACGAGCCAGGAATATTTGTGTATTCATCAATGGTCATGATCATGCCAACAACTGTCCATCAATCCACTACGGGCCAATGAGGACTTTTACCACATCATTTGTAACATTACGGTCATGATTATACCAAATAATCCCTGGTCATAATCATACCAAGTCCTTCTATGCACTACAGGCCACATATGACTTTCAAAAAAAATATAAACATGAGGATGATGACAATGATATAAGAATTCAATAAAACAAGTTCACGAATTAAATTATCCAGAAACTAATGACGTCCAAATTGTCAACATGATACTTCTTTGTAGAGTAAAATTCAAGAATTCTTAGAAGAATATTTCCATGAAAAGATACTGGATGAAGCACAAATATCAAGGATATTCCACTAATTTCATGGAGTATAGAAGTCAAAACTTTAACCAACTAAGTATAATAAAGAATGGAATAACAAAAGAAATCACCATGCACGCAGATTGCAGACATGAGTTATTCCAATAGAATAATAAGTAATCGGAACCGGTCCTGTAAAAACACACGCATGTGATATTCCAACAGAATAATAAAGGCGGAACCAGGTCCGTTGTAAAACACACAGACAAGATATTCCAACCGAATAATAAAGAATGGAATAACATAAGGATTTCACCAAGTATAGGGTATCAGACAAATCTGAGTTATGTATAGGGTATGCCACATATACAAAAGTTATTCCAATGTAATAATAAAGAATGGAATAACAGAGTTCTCTTCATGAATAAGAAAGAATAACACCCCTTACAGGTACAACAAATAATATCCCTTATCGTAAAAGACACTGGATATCGAAGTAGTGAAGTAGTAGAAAACTCTTCTTTTTTCTCTCTATAATTTCTCTCTATCTAGAGTTTCAGTGAATTCGTAAGAAATAATGAAGGAATGAGCTTCTATGTATAGAAGAACTGAGAGTGGCACTTGGTTTTAACGAAGGGTTAAAATGACTCTTGGTAATATTGAAGAGACAACTACTATTTGTGAAGGGGCAATTAACTCTTGGAACACCGAAGAGGCAAATAACTCTTGGAAAGCTGAAGGGTCAAATAACTCTTGGAAAACCGAAAGGACAAGTTACTATTAAAACTCGTGAATAGTAACTCGTGAATAGTAACTCATGAATAGTAACCCATGAATAGTAACTCGTGAATAGTAACTCATGAATAGTAACTCGTGAATAGTAACTCTGACACAAAAAGTTTCCCGAATACCCAATTGAACAATATAACCTCCAGATATCAATTATCATCAGAATAGATTTCGATTTCTACTAACATAAATAATCCCAACATAATGAAACTATCAAATTCATCTTTAATCAACATAAACTTATTCATCATTAATATTATAACTCACAATATTTTACAACCAAGTTGTTCCCAGGAAAGAGGGGGCTTTCCAATAAGGATTTCTCCCTATTGGCGCGCAATTAGGTGACCAAACCTCTCCTCGATGTAACTTTCTAGACATTGTAAATATTGCAATTTAATAATATGAATAACTTCGTCGTCTCAATTATTGATTTAATAATATAACATATAATGCGAGATGATACTTGTGATAATAATTGAATCAATAATATGAGAGAGATATGATGCAAGAATTATCAGAGTAATAATGCAAGATAACCGAGTGACTTATCACGTAAGCATCAATAATCAATACCGGTGCTACTATGCAACCACGCAGCAGACATTCTTTACTTTTACTACCGGGTAGTTCAACAGTATTAACGGTAAAACCTCCGCCGTTATTTTCATAAAATATCTTTGTCATTTTCTAACTACGATAGTACTTCCGTTGTGGGGTCCACCAATGATTGTGCCGTCGTACGAATATTCCCTGACAAAAAGAATATTCTCCAACCAATCGAATATTTTATAACAACTTGCATACTTTACAAAATTTTCAAATACTACCCACAACTATAACACTATCTCAAATTCACACCATAATATTAAAAAAAATATTTTGAGAAATTTAAATCTTTATTTATAAAATCTGGGGTCTCACAAGGAAGTTCTTCAGGGAATACGTCAGAAAATTCATTAACAATAGAAATATCATTCAAAATTGACGTATTTTTGTTTAAATTCGTAATATGAGCTAAGAAAGCTTAACATCTATTTTTCAATAAACGAATAGCTTTATGGCTTGAGATGACAGTGATTGATTTTAATGGTTTGGTTGCTTGAATTCGCATAATAGGTTGGTTAGGAATATGAAAGCTAACAACCTTACGAAAACAATCAATTTTTGCATGATGAGTAGTTAACAAATAAATCCCTAGAATTACGTCAAATGCAAGTATTTTCAATGAAATAAGATCGACAGGTAATGTGAGGGTACCGATTTGAACCAAACAAGACTTATAAACAGTGGATGTAATGAAGGTTTCTCCCAACGGAGTTTCAACAGATAAGTCAAAGTCTAATTTCTCCGGAGTCAAATTTAAACGTTGAGCGCAAGTAGGAGAAATAAAAGAATGGGTAGAACCGGTATCAAATACGGTATAGACTTCGCTAGAGTTTATGATAAGCTTACCTGTGATGACCTCGTTTGGGTTCCTTACTTTATGGGAGGTCACGACAAACGCTCTCCCTTGCACTACCGGCTTTGACTTTTCTGAGACGGCCTTTGGTGCCTCCTTCCCAACTGGACTTGTCTTCGGTGAACGACAAAATCGGGCTAGGTAACATTCTCTTCCACAATTATAACACGCTTTGGACGGCATCGCGCAGTTTGCACTGATGTGTCCCTCCCCTCCGCATTTAAAACATATGATAGGTGGTCGTTCTCCTTCCTTAACAATGGGTGATGGTGCTGACGTCTTTCCATCATTGTTGAATCTCCTCTTCTTGAAATGTCCATTCTTATTATTTTGGCCATGATTACCACCGAAGTGGTTACCATTTCTGGCATGTTGATTCCCTCCACGCTTATTGTCACCGCTTCGATGACTGCTATCACTAGTATTATCATTTTGTCGGCTGCTCTCTTTTGGTTGGGTTGACTCATTATCACGCTCCAATAACTGAGCCCTATTAACAACATCTGAATACAAACACAGTTTTTTAGAGATAAGATATTGACGTATCTTGGGTTTCAAACCTCTTAGAAACATTCGCGTCATTCTTTCCTCATTATCAACCAAATGGGATGCAAACCGAAACAACTCGGAACACTTGGTTTCATACTGCGACACGGTCATGTTGTTTTGCTCTAACTTGATGAACTCTACCTCTTTCATGTGACGAATACTTTCGGGAAAGTACTTGTCGTTGAACAATTCTAGGAACTTCTCCCAAGTCATCTTTGGTCTGGCAGTTGAGTACGCTTCTGATTCCCACCGAGAATCGCCGCCGCTGCATAACATGAAGGTGGCAAAGGGAACTTTTTGCTCCTCGGAGCATCCCAAGACATCAAATATCTTGGAGATCTGCTTTATCTACGTCTCCGCCTTAAGTTTTTTTGGCTCTCCAAAAAACTCCGGTGGTCCCAGTTCCTTGAACTGCTTAGCGGTGATCGTCCGAGAGTTTCCAGTGTTTCCACCTCCATTTTGGACAGGAGCCGCTCTTGCCTGATGTTGCATGAATTGCATAAAGCCTCTGACCATTCCATCGTTCATCATATGGTCAGTGTTGTTGTTTGCATGAGGATTGTCACCTTCCTGATGCACATTATCCTGATTATTGATTTGTGGTGACTCCACGGTCTCATGTGCATCATTGCTTATCTCAAAATTTTCGGATGCCATTTTCAAATACTGCCACAAAACAAGGGTTAATTAACATATCACATATTATCCCTATACTCTGACCGACCAATTAAATACCAAATAAACTTAGGTAGGTCATACTAGCGAAGAAATTCCCCGTCTCTCCCCTCCTAGTTCTTGTCTCACATCTCAACCAGGGATCATATCCCTAAGCTTTGATACCAATTATGACGCCCCCAAAATAGGTATACATCACCCATCTTGAGTCGCCAAATACATGGTACAAAATTCAAATACAACTTAATTATACAAAAGTCGTGTAAAATACGACAAAACATAATGTAAGAGTTTTAATAAGAATATTGTCATCTAGACAATATCCACACTCAATGGAGTCCTCATTACATTTATTGTCACACTATTTATCAGAATAGTGAGGACTACTAATGCTATTATCTGGACTGTCACTCCGTTCCTGACTAGTCTCGGCTACGTTCTCATTTCCTGAAGAGAGCAATGAAAGCAAAAGGGTGAGCTCAACTAGCCCAGTAAGAAATATTATGACTAAAATAATGCAGAAAAAATTATCGTTAGCCTACAACAGTATTAAACTGATACAATATAACAAACATCAAGTTTAACTATAGCGGAACAAACAATCCATTAGAAGAGTCAAGTAGAGAATAAAATCTACTATCTTTTATGATTTAAAAGGTTTTTCATCACTTTTATCGCTGAGACTCAGCTTAATAAATAATCCACATCATCGAATCACCCCTGCACTACGGCCAAGGATATTTTTTAGTATAACGACCACAAATTATCCATACACTACGGGCCAAGGATATTTCTGTATTCATTAATGGTCATGATCATGCCAACAACTATCCATCAATGCAGTACGGGCCAATGTGGACTTTCACCACATCATTTGTAACATTACGGTCATGATTATACCGAATGATCCCTAGTTATAATCATACCAAGTCCATCTATGCATTACAGGCCACAGATGACTTTCAAGAGAATATAAACATGAGGATGATGACAATGATATAGGAATTCAATAAAACAAGTTCAAGAATAAATTTTTAAAGATTTATAATCTAATTTATCCAGAAATCAATAATGTCCAAATTGTCAACATTATACTTCTTTATAGAGTAAAATTCAAGAATGCTCAGAAGAATATTTCCATGAAAAGATACTGGATGAAGCGCAAATATAAGGGATATTCCACTAATTTCATGGAGTATAGAAGCCAAAACTTTAACCAACTGAGTATAATAAAGAATGGAATAACAAAAGAATTCACTGCGCATGCGATAGATCGCACTTGCAAATGAGTTATTCAAATGAATAATAAATAATGTAACGGTACATGCGAACGCATACGAGATGAGGATATTCTAATAGAATAATTAATAATGGAACCAGGTCATGCGTAAACGCACAGACATGATATTCCAATAGAATAATAAATAATGGAATAACAGAAGACTTCACCGTGCATGCGATAGACCACACAGACATGTTATTCCAATAGAATAATAAATAATGGAACCAGGTCATGCGTAATACGCACAGACAGGATGTTCCAACAGAATAATAAAGAATGGAATAACAGAAGAATTTCACCATGTATGTGATACTTCGCATAGACAGGTTATTCCAACATAATAATAAAGAATGGAATAACAAAACAATTTCACCATGTATGCGGTACTTCGCATTTACAGGTTATTCCAACAGAATAATAAGGAATGGAATAACAATAGCTCTCTTCATGAATACGAAAGAAATAATACCCCTTACCTTAGAAAGAAATTGGATACTGGAGTTGAGAGGTAGCAGACTTCTCTTCTTCTTTCTCTCTATAATTTCTCTCTATAATAATTGCTCTATAGCTTTAGTGAATTGGTGAGAAAATGAAGGAAGAATGAGCTTCTATTTATAGGAAAATATAGTTTCGATAATTGCACGTTTTGGGGCTCGAAATATTACAGTATAATACCTTCCTCTTTTTCTTTATTTTTAATTTAGTCCTGCAAGTATTATCAAACTTGCACCACCTCCCCTAATAGTAAATAATGTGATTCAATAGTAAATCATGTGAATCAATAGTTCTAGACATGTGAAAATATGAATTACAGTATAGTACCTCAATCTATACCTCCATTTTTAACTTAGTCATGCAAGTATTATCAATCTTGCACCATCTCCCCTAATAGTAACAAGAATGTGAATCAATAGTACACACATGTGAACAAATAGTTATAATCATGTGAATTAATAGCAATTAATTACTCATTTATCCGATTAATTACATTTGATCGGTCAAGATAACTTCCAGGCATCCATTAATACCGAAATAAATGTCAATTTCCACTAACACTAATAATTCCAACACAATGGAACTATCAATTTCATCTTTAATCAACACAAACTTATTCATCATTATTATTATAACTCATAATATTTAACAACCAGGTCGTTCCCAGGAAATATGGGGCTTTGCCATAAGGATTTCTCTTTATTGGCGTGCAATTAGATGTCCAAACCTCTCCTTGACAGAACTTCTAGACATTGTAAATATTGCAATTTAATAATATGATTAACTTTGTCGTCTCAATTATTAATTTAATAACATAAAATGCAGATGATACTGTGACAATAATTGAATCAATAATATAAGAGACATGATGCAGCAATTACTGTAGCAATAATTGAGTGACTTCTCACATAACGATCAATAACCAATACCGTGTGCTACTATGCAACCACGCGTATTACTGTACTTTTACTACCGGGTAGTTCAACAGTTTTAACGGTAAAACTTTCGCCGTTATATTTATAAAAAGATAATTATGTCATTTTCTAACTACGACAATACTTCCGTTGTGGGGTCCACCAATGATTGTGTTGTCGTATGAATATTCCCTGTAAAAACGAATATTCTCCGACCAATCGAATATTATATAACCACTTGCTTACTTTGCAAAATTTGTAAATATTACCCACAACTATAACATTATATCAAATCCACACAATAATATTCAAAAATATATTTCGAGAAAATATTCTTTATTCATAAAAGTTGGGGTCTTACATTTAACATCGATTAATGATGTAAAATCAGAATAAAGATGTATTGATAACGACTGAGGTTGAGAGTTAAATTGTATGAATTTTGGGGTCGTTACAATTGGTATCAAAGTTGTAGGTTATAAACCTTAGGTAGGAGTACCTTAGGCTATAATCTTAAAGAAGGAAGGTGAAGATAATGAAAGAATAAACTCAGATAGAGTTTAAGTGATAAGAAATATTTTTTAAAAAAAAATTATAAATAAGAGAGTAAAATATATATGAGAAGATTAAAACAAGAATCTTGAGTTATTTAAAAATATGAATATGGAGTTACCTAACTCTAGTAATAAGATGTTAAGTGTTATTAAATAGACGATATTTACAAGATGAAGATGATTAAGATAATAAGAATGAACTCAAATAGAGTTTAGTTGATGATATATTCAGAGAATGCTTATGAAACAAGGTAAGACAATATGTATGGGTTCAAAGAAGAACCTGAAAAGTCAAAATGTCGGGAACACCTAAGTTGAATAATCAAAAGACAACATGATTAGAAAGAGAGGAATATCATAAAAACAAAAACGATCATAAATAGAAGAAGAATCATAAGGAAAGATGATTGTAGAATAAGATCACGACATGATCGGATTAAGTTTTGAAGTAACAGATGGTCTGTAATGACTGAATGGTTATAACTTGATGCTATAACAAGAATGCACTACAAAATAGTACGAGGAAAACTCACAAAGAGTTATAAATGATGAGATACGGAAAGTTTGTATCAGCAAAAAGCAAGTTATGAGCAAGATAGAGTTAGGTGTGATTTTAATTGAGGACTCACATGATGGTTGAGTTATACAAACCTTTGTATGGGCGAGGGTTTTGTGCTTATACTCAGTTTATCACATTGATAATCATTGGAATGTTGGTGTCACGCTATCAATGTATATATGGCGAAAAGGTGATTCTTTTTTCATGTGTATATTTGATAGTTATAGACCATTAAGATTAGTCAGATATTATTAGGATTAAGTGTGAGTTCTTAAAACTCATACTTATGTTAAGTTGATGACTCATAATCATATGTATGTTTTTGAACCCCTAAGCATATGGACAGTCCTTGATGGGTTCTTGGACTACATATTGCTAGGACAAGTTCCTAAACTCATATTATTGTGGTAGGTTCCTGAACTTCCAATGTGTGGTAAGTTTGATGAACTATACTTGGTATGGAAAACATATAAATTGAGATATAAGATTATTTAGTATAAGAGCATTGGTGGTGCTAGAAATAAAATGAATTAGTAAGTAATGAAGTTGATGGAGAGAATTAGATATTTTAGATCTTCTAGCTTTGCTAGAATTTCAAAATTTATTGACTTCGTGCAGATGTTTGCACTTCTATTTTCTTGAAAAACATTGGATTAAATGAATGAACTAATGAGTTTTAAAAATAATATCGTTATTCGTATGTATATTCTAATTGTTTCGGCTAGACAAAAATGATTTAAAAATATCAAAATGTATTTTATTTTTTCAGTAGTCATTAAAGCATCACTAAATATAATGCTGATATGACAAATGAGGAAATCATCAATGCAGTTGAACCTAGTATTGGATGTGATCATAAGATTGTCAGCCCACTATAGTATGATGTAGCATGAAAAAGTCATATAATAACTGAATCCTCAACATACTATCAAGATAGTACGGTATCATGACATCATAAAAAATGATTTTTTTAGTTTTCTTTAACAAAGAAAGATATGCCATATGAAATGGGTAAAACTGTTTCGATTAATGTTCGAGTTGTTGTTAGAAGTCTATGCTATTTGATTCAGCTTGACAAATATTGAAAGATATTTATGCAATTCAAGGGTTTCTTGAGAAGTTATGCCAAACCAAATTGTTTTGGTGCAGATCCAGATGTTGAAAAGCTGAGGTGAACAACCCTTTATAGGGGATTACGCGGAAGCGTTTAGATGTTTGTGCACAATACATGGTGCGAAGGGCTGATCGCCCTAAGTACGGGAGTCCCTACAGTCTAATGACTATTTAGGTTTAAATTAAAAAAAATACTTATAACCTTGGACATAGTGCACAATACATGGTAGGAAGGGCTGATCACCCTAAGTACGGGAGTCCCTACGGTCTAATGACTGTTTAGGTTTAAGTTGAAAGAAATACTTACAACCTTAGACGTAATTCAAGGTCTTGTGACCCCTTAGCATGATTCGAGAATCTTTTAAATTCCCTAATTATTCATACTGCTTCCCAATTATTGAGCAATTGAAGAAGATTCTTGTTATTTTAAATGGTGAATGTAGCAGGGAGGATATTCCTTAGAAAAGAGTAATTTGTGGAAACACGACATGTGAGGATGAGTAAATTGAGAAAACTATAATAGTTCCAAGGAAGAAATAAAATTCTAAAAAAAGAAGGGATGAAGTTATAAAAAAAATATGATATTCGTAGAAGAGGAAGATATGAAGTATGTGATAATAGATCCTTAGAGGAGAAATTTGGCCATAGAACCCAATGAGTGAATAAAGATTAATGTGAAATCTATTTTGATTAATTAAAAGAATGAAGATTGGTAAGTTAGAATTTTAGGGACGAAATTCTTAGAAGAAGGGGTAAATGTAATATCCCGAGTGTTTATGAGTTGAGTATATGATAACGATCCTTAGAAAAAAGAAATGAATGGGTTAAATAAAATATAATACTCAAAATATAATTGAGTTCAAATGAAAGTTATGAAATAAAACCTGAAATTTGTTGAAGAAATGAATGTAGTAGGAAATATAAAACCTATATTAATGTGTTAAAGTTATTTAACGATAAATTTTTTAAAGAGATTAGATGAAAACCTGAGTAAGGTAGGGTTTCGGTGATTTCGAGGACGGAATCCTTATAAAGAGGGAAGGATGTGACAACCCGAAGTTTTAAAAATTTTTAAAATTAAAATTTAATAAATAAAATTCTTATTACGAGATGTTTTGAGTTTGGATATGTGTATATATGTGTTACATATTGTGAAATATATAATTTGTTGTGAATATAGAATATATATATATATATATATATATATATATGTGTGTGTGTGTGTGTGTGTGTGTGTGTGTGTGTGTGTAAGTTGAAAATTATATTATGAAATAATATAATTTGATTATTATACCTATGTGACATTGAATTTATTATGAATTAAATCTCATAAATAATGTGAGTAATTCACTTAATTAAAATAGTGAATTAATGTAAATATATTTATTTTAATAAGATGAGAAAGTAATACATATTACATATAAACGTAATATGTTAATGTAATACTGATTGTGGATTTCAGTAAATAGTTAAAATATTTATCGAATAAAATAAATATTTTAGTTGGAATATTTATAAAATTTAAAATAAATATTTGATGGAAATCGTTATGGAATAATTTAATGAAAGTACGATAATATTGATGGAATGGAATATTCTAATTTAATTAAGTAATTAAATTAGAGATTTTGTAATTTGTTATATTGGCTAAATGGAAGTTATAATTATATTGAGGTTTAATTTAATAATGGTTGTGACAAATAAACTATATGATAGATTAAAAGGAGATTTGAAGGGGCTAGCCAAACATGGCCTTGTGGCTTTTGGTTATTATAACCAATGAAACATTTGGCTGTGTAACTGATGGGGCCATAGTGTATACTTGTAACACCCCCAAATATGGGTACTTCATTCCCACATGATTTGGTGTTCACTCTCCAAACATTCATTTCTAACTACCAAAATTCAATAAAATTTAAACAATAAATCTCTCCATTAAACGGTTACATAACTTAAACCGATAAATCTTAGGTCTTCTAACCTTTAACATTGATCAAGTACGAAAAATTAAATAATTACATCACATAATTAAATGAAGTCTGAAAACATATTTGTCAATAGATTTACAAATCTTCAACACTTGTTCATATTTCGTTTTCCTTTGCTAGTGGTTGGCTCGTCAACTTTCTCAACTTTAGGTGCAATGGTTATATATATACAAGAGTGAGTAAAATAAATGCTCACTTGAAAGAATACAATGATTGGTAATGAATAAACTCATTTAAATTGAATAATATATCTTAACATTGATAATCAATAACTGATACTGGAAATTATCTGAGGGTCACAAGACCATGAACTATGTCCAAGGTTTTAAGTATTTCTTTCAACTTAAACCTAAACAGTCATTATACTGTAGAGACTCCTCGTACTTAGGGTGATCAGCCCTTCGTATAATGTATTTTGCACAAACATCTAAACACTTTCGCGTAAATAATCCCCTATAATAGGGTTGTTCATCCAAGTTTTAATATAAGAGTTCGCACCAAAGTAAGTTTGGTTTGGATAAGCTTCAAGGGTAATTTAGAGTTCAACGAACATCAACTAAGGATTAGTTGAATCAAAAGTGTAATGACAATGCAAAAGTTTGATTACAACGTAATACAAGGTAGTTATGAACCATAAATGAATAATATGATACATCAAAGTCATGCTTTAAGAATAACTTTCAAAGCATTAAATATGTGTAAAGAACCTAGCTTGAATAACAATTATAACCTAAGGTTACATTTTCCAATAAAGAAACAAAATTAAGAACTTGCGTAATAATAATCAAGTTAGGGTAACGAAACTTGCTCAAAGAAAGTTTAGGATTAGAGAACTTGCATATGTATAACATGACAATGAAAAGTAAACCTTGCTGAATAATAAAGTAGCAATGGTTAGGGAACTTGCGTATTAATAACAATTTAACTACGTAATAAGAGATTAAAGATAGAGAACTTGCATAAAGTAAGATAGGATAAACTCAAATAAAGATTAAGGTTTGGTAACTTTCTCAATTGTAAACAAGATAGGGTAAAGAAAACTTTCCTCGTCCGTAGGTTAAAAGATCACTATTTGCGTTCACCTCAAGTCCTACACATACCATATGTATCGACAACACTCATTAGTTACAATAATATTAGCTTCATAAGTTTAGTTACCACTTTTAGTATAGCTCATTAACTTAGTTTAAGTTGTTGCTTACTACCACAAATCACATATTACAATACCGAAGTCTCGAATCTTAAGTTTAAACAACATCACATCTTTTCATGAAATCACATTTTAGCTCTATTATAACTAATCAAATTATCATGCAATTGCACCATATATACATTAACAACTTGATATAAAATCCTATTACATGTTCAACATGTTATCATGCTCTTTAGATTAGGTTATACTAACACACAAAGGACTGCACTTGTATACGTGCATTCTGATGCCCTCTAATTGCCTCTGAATGCACATCAGTCCTAAATATGGCCATTTTGACCTCTATTAACAACATCAAATTGATAACTTAAAGGAAATAAATTTTAGGTCTACTCGTCCTTGTTCTGGATCATCTTGAATCGCATCAATCGGAGTTCATATGAAAAAGTTATGCCCATTTTAGTAAAACATGTCCAGTCAGATTTTCCCTAACTTTCGTAAGTCTGCCTACCCCTTGCCGGGGCGGGGGTTTTGAGCTATAAAAGTCCGTCGGGGTGGGGTCCCTGCTGGGGCGAGACAAAAAAACACTGGTAAGCCTGTCGGGGTGGGGGTACCCAGTATCAGCTTCTGCAATTCGCGAATGAACACAGTAGAAAACCAAATTAGGCCTAAAAGCTCTTTTCTAACAACCATTCCAACTTACCCAAGGTGTAATAAGTTTATATAAACATAAACTAATGTTCCTAACATGTTTTTACCATAAAAACATTATAAACATCAAATTAAAACTTTTAATTTCACTGTTTTTTTCTTCCCTTTTAGACATTCTTAGCAAAACAATTCACTGTAAATTCGTTTTACAACCAAAATAGTCAGTTTAAATCATATTATTTTCGTTTCTTCATGTTTTTTCACAATCAACAAACAATTTACAATTTAACACATGAATTGAACATCAATTTTAATTCTAAAGTAAGCCATATCATATATACACCACTGTAATTCAAGTTGTTCGATACTAAACATGTTTCTATGAATTTAATTACTTTACATCATGAATAAATGGTTTAAAACATGTTATCAACACCCATTAACACATATAACACCATGTTTTCAAAAATCATACTAAAAACTAATTTACAAAGAATATTTTTATGAAAACTCAAAAACATAAAGAACTAAGAACAAAATGAAATAATATAATTCCGCTGCCTCTCATTGATTGACAAAGGTCCATAATATACATGAATTACCAACAATTACAATCGTGATACTAGGCTAAGAATCAGGAAACTGATAATACCTAATAAATACAAATAACCATTTTCTAAATATATACATATTCTATCACACCCCCGCAGTTGAAGCGGGAGGTTGTCGTACGCTGAGACTGCCCCTAAAATCTTGAAATAACACCAAAGGAAGACCTTTTGTGAAAATATTGACAATCTAATAACGCGAGGGGACATGTAGAATGCGTACTTGTCCATGGGCAACCTTTTCGCGAATAAAGTGAATATCTATCTCGATGTGTTTCGTGCAATGATGTTGAACTGGATTTTCGGCCAGGTATATCGCATTAACATTATCACAGTAGACCAATGTAGCTTTATAGATAGGACAGTGTAACTCTAGAAGAAGATTGTGTAACCAACATGACTCAAAAACCACATTGGCAACACCTCGGTATTCAGCCTCAGCACTAGAGCGAGATAGTGTGAATCGGCGTTTGGAAGACCAGAAGAGCAAGTTTGTGCCAATAAACACACAATAACCAGAAGTAGATTTCCTAGTATCTGGGCAACCACCCCAATCGGCATCAGTATAAGAAATCATAGAAGTAGTCAATGAAGGATAAAGATGCAATCCATAATGAAGTGTACCATGAACATATCGCAGGATGCGCCTGAGAGCATGCATATGATCATCCATCAGATTATGCATAAATAAACAGATCTATTGTACGGCATAAGAGATGTCAGGTCTTGTGAATGTTAGATATTGGAGAGCGCCTGCAAGGCTGTGGTAGTGAGATGGATTGTCATATGGAGTTCTAGTTTTAACGCTAAGTTTCGATTTAGTATCAACCGGAGTGGGACAATGTTTACAAGATGACATGCCAACACATTCAATAATTTCTTCGGCATACTTTTTCTAAGACAAAAATAAACCCTCATCATGTCGAGTGACTGCGATACCCAAAAAATAACTCAGTGGACCCAAGTCTTTCATAGCAAATTCAGAGCTGAGAAGTGACATGATAGACTTGCGAAGAGCAACAGAAGAAGTAGTGAGAATGATATCATCAATATAAAGAAGAATGTAAGCCAACTCCGAACCTTTCTGGTAAATGAAGAGAGAGTTGTCAGACTTTCTCTGAGAGAACCCAATAGAACAAACATAGTCGGCAAATCATTTATACTAGGCACTAGGAGCTTATTTGAGCCCATAGAACAATTTTTGGAGAAGACACACATGATTAGGATGATTTTCGGATCCTTAAAACCCAAGGGTTGATGCATGTACACTGTTTCTTTTAGTTTGCCATGTAAAAATGCATTTTTAACATCCAACTGATGAACGTGCCAAGCCTTAGAGAGAGAAAGATTGAGCATTGTTCGAATAGTCACCGATTTAACTACCGGGCTAAATGTTTTTCCACAATCCACGCCAACCTATTGACCTGCACCATCACCTACAAGTCGAGCTTTATGCCGTTCAAAAGAACCGTCAGATTTTTATTTATGTCTGAAAATCCACATAGACCGAATAACATTAACATCAGGTGGACGGGGCACTAAATCCAACGTCTTATTTTTAATGAGAGCAGTATATTCATCTTCCAAAGCCATTTTCCAATTTGGGTCTTGGAGTGCAGATATGGGGTTATGAGGGAGAGGAAACTTTGTGACATGAGTAAGTAAGCCATGGTGATATTTATTATTTGGTTTCAAAATATGTTGGCTCCACATAACGGGTTTATTTTCTGAACTCGTAGTGGGCTGAATAATTGAAGGAAGAGGGAGATGTTGTGTTTGGTCTAAATGGGGGCTGAGATCTGACTGGCCTAAAGTGGAAGGTGATGGTGTTGGGTTGGTAGAGGTGGACTGGACCGACTATGGGGTGAGGAAGCTGAGTGGGCCGAATGTGGAGAAGAAGGATTTGATTAAGTTAGAGAAATTGGCAAAAGGAATAATCGGAAATTTGGCGCTTGGAGAAGGAGAAGGAGAAGGTTGGGTCTGCACTTGAATTTGAAGAGTAGTGGACTGATGTTGTAAATGGTGTATCACGTAAGGTGATAATCCATTGTCAAGAAAATCATAGGTTGAGGAATTAGGAGTATGCAGCTTGGAGAAGGGAAATTCATTTTACTTAAATAATACATGGCGACAAACAATAACTTTATTTGATGATAAATTAGAGCATTTGTAACCACGATGATTTTTAAGGATAACACAAAAAGACACAAGGAGTCGAACGAGGTTGAAGTTTATTTATCGTAGTAGAAGGGAATAGAGGATAACATAAGCAACCAAAAACTCATAAGTTAGAGTATGAGGGGTCTTTTTGGTATAGAATTTGTAGTGGCGATTGATAATTGAGAGTTTTACTTGGTAAAATATTTAAAAGATATGTTACCATTTGCAATGCATGGTGCCAAAAAGACGGAGGTAGTGAAACATAAGCTAATAAAGTTCGAATGATATTATTAATGGAACGGATTTTTCGTTCGTCTTTTCCATTCTAGGATGAAGTTTGAAGATAAGAAAAATGAAAAGAAATTCCATTAGCTTCGCAAAGACTCAAAAAAGGACCATTGTCATATTCTCTACCATTATCACATTGGATATTTTTTAATTCCCGTTCAAATTGAGTTTTGATGTAGGCTCTAATTTTGAGAAAGGTTGAATAGACTTGAGATTTTTTGGAGATAGGGAAAGTACACAAAAATTTTGAATACTAATCCAAAAAGAGCAAATAATATTTGTGACCTAAGGAACTCAAAACGGGAGATGTCCACAAATCACTATGCAAAATATCAAAAGGCATATAAGTAGAATTATGAGAATCAACAAATGGAAATTTAACATGTTTATCAAGCGAACAAGAATGAAAAAAACTCGAGTCTCTAGTTTTAGTACATTTAATCAATTTATTTCACCTAAGGGAGTCTAAAACAGGTGTTCCCGGGTGACCTAAATGGTCATGCCAAAGAGTAGAAGACAAAGCTGCAAAAGTGGATGGAGAAATGGCTTGAGTATTTGTGGTGGTGGTGGTGATGGGATATAGGTCGTCCTGACTATCACATCTCATTAGTGCCATCCCTATCTGAAAGTCCTTCATAGAAAAGCCAAAGGGATCAAATTCAACAAAAACTTTGTTATCAGTGGTGAATTTGCGAACTGAAACTAAGATTTTAATTAAATTTTGAGCATGGAGGACATTTTTTAATACTAATGGAGGGTGGGGAGGAGGTAAATTAGCCCTACCAAAACCACGAATAGGAATAGAATGGCCACTTCCAACAATGATACCATGATTTCTTCTCAAATTAGAATAAGACGAGAGATTACCTTCCGCGGATGTCATGTGAGATGTCGCTCATGTGTCCATGTACCATGATGGATCAGGTTGAGCAAGGCTAAGAGTATGAAGAGCTGCTTCAATATCAGTTGGGCTGGGTGAATTTTCATTGTAAGCAGCCTGCTGAGGCTTTGGTCCAAGAAGACCAGGCTGTTGTGGTCTAGGACTGAAAGTGGGCTTGGTCCAACCAGGATGTTGTGGTCTAGGACTTAATGTGGGCTTGGCCCAATTGTTGTAGGAAGAATATGGAGAATGAGGACAAGTCCACAGAGCTCACTGTATCCAAGATCTAGGTCGCCACATCTGCTTCTTTGGTGTCCGCCCACGTCCGCCACCACCGTCGCACTCCACAAAGATGAGCCCACCGCCGGGAGTTAAGCCACCCTTAGGAGTGGCGACCACCGTAATTCTTGTTGTTTTTTTATTATTACCATTTTTTCCACGGTAACTATTATTATGATGACGATTATTAGGATTATGATTACCTTGAGAAGAATTTTGGTAATTCACATCATCATCTGAATTCTTGGAATGTGCAACAAGGGCATATTCTTGTTTTGCTCACTCCAAAATGGTTGTATCCTCCAAGGCAAGTTTGGAACGGGCCATAGCAAAACTAGGTAGGCTTTTCTTGTTTTTCATTACAATGACAAAATTAGAATATTGTTCTGTCAATCCTTGTAGCATTTTCAAAACCATACCTTAATCATTGATAGGATGTAATGCCCGAGAAAAATTAGATTTTTATGTGAATTAAATTTTATTTGATTATTTAAATTAAATAAATTTAATTGATTATTTATGTGAGTAAGCTGCATGAAGGTCATTCTATGACCTAGAATGTGTGGATGTGGTTAGGTTTCTGGCTATGTGCTAGGATTAATTGTTTTGAATTTCCAAGACAAAAATAAAAGTTTTTCGAGAAATTTTTGTAAAGACACTATTCATCCGTTTCTGTTCGGGAATTTGGAATGAATTTCTGAGAAACATGTAATGATAGAATTCTAAGAAAAGATACAATATCCAATAATATTTCAGTTATGGCAAGCGAAGTTTTCGCCTGCGGACTTAATACCTAAGGGTTAGAGAAAGTAAGTTCCGAGAAGGAAATAAATGAGTATAATGATTAGGGTTATTTTACGTGTGATATATGAGTATGATACTAGTTAGTATACGAGTATAGTATGAAGATTATTACGACTATAATACGAATATCGTACGAATACTATACGAAGAGAATACATGAGTTATACGAGTAGAATATGATTAGTTCTTAATGGACTTTGTAGAATCCAAATGGACTTGGATTATGTCAAGCCCAATGAATTATGAAATCAAGCCCAAGATAGACCCAATATGAATTAATTCTAAGGCCCAAACCAAGAAACCGAATCGCGGATCGAACCGATGTGTCACCGGATGGGTAAAACCCATGGGGCAACCCATGGGGGGACCCACAAGGCCATGTGGGCCGGCCACTTGGTGGCCAAGTAAATTAGTTTTACTTGGTGACCAAGTAAAGTGGATTTTACTTGGTTGTTAAGCCATGAATAGTAATGAGGTGGGACAAATGACCAAAATACCCTCCACTTGGTTTTTCTATATAAGAAAGCTAGCTTGGTTCATTTGTTTGTTTACAACATTTGAGCAACATATATTGGGAGAGAGAAAAGTGAGATAACAAGTAATCAAGTGAGCTTGAAGCAAAACATCCAAGTTTTAAAGCAAGAACGTGAAGAATGTTAAGGTTATAATTCGTAAAACCTTAGTCTTTAATACATTTATTTTTATTTTTCGTAGAGAATCATAAATTGGTGGAGCATGTCTCTTCCGGAGTAATAAGAATGGCTATTAGTGAGTTAAAACATTGATAAGCCATGTATAAGTAAGAATCATAAGCGTTTAAATAAGCTTAAGCGAAGGAAATCATTAAGCGTTGACTTTGTTGTTGATGGACAAATTGAAAACCATCAAATATAGGTTATGTGCATATTGCTTGGTTAGATTATAGACAATGAATAAATGGATTGGTTCCATTTGATTTGGCGTATAAAACTCGAGTAACGAAGTTATGGCAAAATTTACGAGATTAGGCGTTTAAACGTTAAAATCGTAGAATTTCCAGATTTGTATTCAAAACTAGCCGTTGAATTCAGAAACTCTAGTTTTTGATGGTGTAATGTAGAACAATGTATTTAGGAGTCGTGGACTCAAGAATGGTTGAATTCTGACCTAGAACGAAGAAAACGAATTAGGAACGCTCTCGAATGTTAAACAAACGCGTAAAAACCTAGCAAGAAAAAGAGCTTAAGGGACTAACAAAATGGACCCCCGCTGGGGTGGGCATTCTTAAGTGACAAACCCCCGCCTGGCCGGCGGGGGGACTTAGTTGTTAACAGGAGCAGGGCCCGTCGGGGTGGGTAATTTTAAAGTACAAACCCCCACCGGGGCGGGGGGTACGAGAAAAAGGTTGACCAAGTTAGTTTTTGAACCCAAATTATTGGTAGAACAACTACAGGGCATGTATATACTTATTATACATGGTAAGACCATTCCTATATAGTATATATAGTGATGACTTTAGGAAATGAATGTTGTTTGATAGTAACTAAACGAAGAACGTAAAATATAAGGAGGTAAATCGTATTTAACTACTATGGTATTAACCAAGCGTCTTTGAGTATTGATTTAGGGACGTGAGAATGTAAATAGGCCGTAAGGAAGAATTGTAACTCAAAATGAATTTTATTAATGAAATAAGTTCGATTAAGTTATAGAAGAGAAAGAAGTTTGTTGAGACAATGAAGTTAGATTTTTTAGGATCTAATCTCAATGTGTTATGTGAATATATCATGTAGATACAGTAAAGAGCAAGAATTGTTGAATATTTAATTGATAATGCTTGAAAGCAAGTTTTCTTAATGCTTGTCTAACCTTCGAGTTAGCCAAGTTTTCTATGATTCATGTTATGAGATGCATTTATTGTTTTATGAAAGAGTCGATGCCAGTTTTAACTTAGCTAGACTAATCCTAAGAGTTAGATTGATTTGTTTACAAGTCTTTCGATATAGTATTGTTAACGCTATCCTATGACAATTGTTTGGTAGATTCAAAGGTAAGCTTGTGTATGAACAAACAAATGTATTTTACATCGATTATTCGATGGGCACATGAGGTTTCCAAAACTTAAACGTAAATACGTTTAATGGATGAATGTTGATCAACATAGAGTACTATAGGTTAATCACTTAGAAGTGCTCGTAAGCTATATCGGACTTACGGACTTAGTGTCGGGTTGTCCTTTTTCATGAATGAAAACCAAGAGAGAATGTTCATGGTCTTTTGACCATCTCGAAATTCCTAAGTTACTATATGTACTTTGGAATTGCTTTATGAAATGAAAAGTGATATTTAATGTTTCATAGTACTTCATAGCTACTTGTTCAGTTATTGAAGAATAATCATATAATTCCTGACGTGGTATTTATATAATATGTTGCTATACTCGCTGAGCTAGTTATGCTCACTTCTTGCTTGAATTATATGATTACAGCTAAGGCCAAATGAACTGAGGGTCCTAGTAGAGATAAAGGCAAGGCTAAGATGGATAAGTAGATTATCATGTAATAGACTAATATATTTGTAAGAATCACATTATGATAAACGAAGAATGTATCGGTTACAGAACCTGAGAAAGGATTTATTATTATTATTGTAATAAGAATGTAGTAATTATATTCATTTTAATAAGAATGTATCGGTCACAGGTTGGTATCGAAGCATTAAATTATAAAACTTAAGGGGGGAAGAACCTTAGGCTAATAACCTCGTTAGTAAATGAGAAGTTAAAAATGAATTGAACTCGAGTAGAATGAGTTAATTAAGTATTGAGGAAACTCAGTACTGAAAGATTTAAAAGATGGAAAGTAACCCTAAATAAATTAAATGTGATGTTTGCTTATATTATTGTGTATTATGTACTAATCAACATGTTAGGTGTTATTATAGATGTACATCGATAGCTTGATGTATAGGGATATACACGTGGTGAGCGAAGAGTCCGTGAACCAGGTAGAGCCTGTACCTATGCCCGTGGCGGGAGTGCCATTAGTGATCCTAGAAGAGTCCGAGCTGGAGCAGGACTATTCAGAGGAGGATTATTCTGTGGGAGATATGGAAAACATGGGATCAGCGTCTTACCTCGATATGATGGTCCATGTGGATGAGGATATGGAGGTAGCATCGTTTAATATGATGGTACCTGTACTAGAGCCAGCACCTCCGAATGCAATGAGGGCATTGTATCTAGCGGTGCTTAACCGGAATGTGCAACTACGCACTGTTGTACAGAACCAGAATAAGGAGATTAATGATCTCTATGATGCGAAGGAGTCTGCAAAAGAAGATTTTGAATTAGAGCATGAAGAGAAGGTGCTCATGACGGATAAGGCAAGGGATTATAATAATGAGGTCATAGAGCTTCAAAAAAATATGGGTGAGAGAAACCAGAAGATAGCACGAATGTCTTATATCCATGAGAGTGCTCATTAGGATTTTAAGCTGAAAATTGCTTGTTATTCCATTGAGTCAAGGCAGACTTGACATACTATTAGTCGAGATATTATGTCGATTCTCGAGAATCAAAAGCATGAAAATGTTGTCATGCAGTATTAGTATTAGATGGAGGAGGTATAGATCGGTAGATCTTTTTGTATATGTGTAGTGATGTAAAACCCTCTTTTGTATAATTAAAGGGTAGTCTTTTTGTAAATCCCAATTTTTGTAGAAATCAATCGCAGGATAGAAATGGAATAGCTTTGGCTATGGAATCAATTTGTAAATAGTTTTGAACTATGAAGAAGCATGTTGATTTAATGAAGTTTTTATTTAATATGCCTTGATG
The DNA here is from genome assembly GCA_020205615.1 of Panax quinquefolius. Lineage (NCBI taxonomy): Eukaryota > Viridiplantae > Streptophyta > Magnoliopsida > Apiales > Araliaceae > Panax > Panax quinquefolius. The sequence continues at coordinate 118,948 of JAINUW010000574.1, forward strand.
TGGTATGAGTTGTTGTTTGAGGAATGATAACTAAGTAAGTGAATAGATAGTAATGAAACATTATTTATTTAATCAGAATAATGTCGCCAAGAAGAAGACAACGTAATCAAGAAATAGAATCACATAACGATAACCAAGGGGGTCAGAATAACCCTATGTAAGAATTTGTTACTTTATTAATGGATGTATTTAACCAAACTGGGGGTAGAGCACCTGTAGTACCAAGGGTAGCCAGAATGACTACCTTTAAATAATTTAAGAGCGTAGGTCCACTGGAGTTCAAAGGAACTACGGACCCAATAGAGGCCCAGACATGGGTGAAGGAAATAGAGAAGGCGTTTGTTATTACAAACGTAGCAGAGGCGCAAAAGACTTCTTTTGTGACCTATATGATGAAAGGAGAAGCCAACTTCTGGTGGGAGGCTCACCAGGGTGGGGCCAAAACTGATACGGTTACGTGGAAAAAGTTTAAGAAGGTTTTCTTCGAGACCTATTTTCCTACCAGTATGCAGGGGAGAATGGAGATTAAGTTCCTAGAACTTAAATAAGGGAACATGACGATTCCCCAGTATGCGGTCAAATTCAATGAATTGGCAAGGTTTGCTCCACACCAAGTGGACACTGAGGAGAAAAAGGCTCGTAGGTTTGAGTAGGGATTGAAATCCTAGCTCTATAGCTGAATTTTTGTGTTTCAGAGTGCTTCCTATGGGACCATTTTAGAGAAGGCAATTATTACTGAGGGTGGTAGCAAGGCTTTAAGCCAATACCACAAGGAGAGGAAGAGTAAGGATAAGGGATATGGAGTATCCAATACAGATGGAGCTAGTGGCAGTGGAGGTATGCCAAAGAGAAAGGGTTTTTAACTCTGGAAATACTAGAGCAAAATAAGGGGATTCGAAGCGTAGGATAGAAACGTGCAAGACTTGAGGGAAAACTCATTTAGGAGTCTATCTAAAAGAGAAGTCAGTTTGTTATAACTGTGGGCAGGAGGGTCATATATCACCCAATTTTCCTAACCCTACGATGTAACGCCCGAGAAAATCGGATTTTTATGACAATTAAATTTTTATTTGATTATGTGAATTAAATGAGTTTAATTGATTTCTTTGTGAGTAAGCCATGTGAAGGTCGTTCTATGACCTAGAATGTACTAACGTGGTTAGTATTCTGGCTACGTGTTAGAAATAATTATTTAGAATTTCCAAGACAAAAATAAATGTTTTTTGAGAAATTTTCGTAAAAACAATATTCATCCGTTTCTGTTTGGGGAATTATTTTAAAATTCTGAGAAATGTGTGATGATAGAATATTGAGATTAGATGGAATATCTGATAATATTTCATTTATGGCAAACGTAATTTTTGCCTGCGGACTTAAAACCTAAGGGTTGAGTATATTGATTAGAAGGATTGGAGTTAGGTTTAATGCGAGTGTTATACATTTGGTGATACTAGTTAGTATCTATGTATAATACGTTGAGTAAATACGAGGAACAATATGATTATTGTACGTGTAGTATATGATGAAAATACGCGAGTTGTACGTTTAGAATATGATTTGTATTATGGAGTTAAGATTAAGTTTTAATGAATAAATCATTTGAGTTAGATTTCTATTAGTCCAATTATTAAATGACCAAGCCCAAGGAGATTAGTGAGTTGAGCCCAAGTCAAGGCCCAATGATAAGTTAGTTAAGCCTAATTCATTAAAACCGAATCATGGGTCGAACCGGTGGGTCATCGAATGGGTAAAAAAAACCATGGGGATGACCCATGGGGTGGTGTGCCAGCCACCTTGGTGTGGTAGCCAAGCATAAGGCTTGGTCACCAAGTATTTTACTTGGTGACCACACATAAATAGTAAGGAGGTTTGTGATTTAAGTCAAAATTGCCCTCCATTCTAGTTTTCTATAAATAGAGAGTTAGGTTGATTCATTTGAGAGTTTTTCCAAGACTCAACCTAGATTATTTGAGAGAAAAAGAGAGCTAGACTCACAAAACATTCACTTTGGAAGCTTGATCTTCTAGTTTTCCATGAGAGTTTCACAAGGATTCTTAAGGTATAATCCTTACCTTTCATCTCCATCCCTTTTTGATTTTCTTTTATATTGAAGAATCATAGATGGGTGGTATATGTCTTGTATAAGAGATTAAAGATGACTTACCATAGATTTATTCTATATAAGTCATGAGATTATAAGAATCATAAGGTTTAATATAGTTTTGAACCATGAAAATATTGATAGTTGAGATAGATTGTTGATAAACGATTGAGCTCCATCAATACATTAATATATGTATCTTGCTTGGTTAGGATGTAGATATGAAATCGATGGAGTATTCCATGTGATTTGTCTTAGAGAACCCTAGTAACAAAGTTATGGCAAATTTTACGTAATTAGACATTAAACGTCAAAAATGTTGAATTCCAGATTGGGGGTCAAAAGTTGTCGTGAGAGTTGAAAATGTTGGTTTTCAATGTCAACACGTGAGATAGGGTGATTAAGAGTTGTGGGTTCGAGAATCGTCGGATTCTAACTTAAAACAAAAAAAACGAGCATTGAACGCTCATTAACATTTACGAACGTCTAGAAAATGAACTCAATAGTCAATTTTGAGTTAACGAATTCAAAAGTGTTGAATTCTTATATGAACGCGTAGATTACGTTATTTGTGACGTGTAGGCTTTTGAACGGACCAAATCGGACTTATTACGAAGAAGTTACGGCCCCGGGAATTTCATAAAGATTTTCAAAACTATTGAGAAATGTATCGATGCTGGAGAAATGGCCTATGGCATTATATAATATAAATCGTCAGCCACGTGGCCGCAGAAGTAAAGTCGATCTCGCTAAATTGCATCATGCAATACCACTGTTCCCCACCTCAGCGCCAAGACCGAAGCCCAAACACTGCTAACTGGCGCCGCAGCGCCAGTCTAGTACTAGGATGGTCGCACCGCAACGCAAGTGTTAGGCTTTGGATAGTGACTTAGGTTTTGGACTTCATTTGTTCAGGAACCTAAAGGGGTAATGTTTGTACACTTCATAAGTGTATTAAAGCTATTCTTATACTACCTATATTAGAGTATATGGTATTGAAACTTAGCAATGGAATGCATGCTAGTAAATGAAACAACGATGAACAAAGTTGATACTTTATCAACGAAGTTCGAGTTCGGTTAATAACGTCAGTTGAGTAATAAACTAGGACGAAGGGTAATGAGTTATGTTGACTTTAATAAAGATATTAAGTTAATAAAGACATAGAAGAGAAAGAAGCTTGTAGAAACAATGTGAATAGTTGTTTGATAGCTAATTACAGTGTGCTATGTGAATATATCATGTAGATTCTGTAAAGGCTGTGGTCAGTCGAGTAAGTTGTTTGAAGACGCTGAAAGGCAAGTTTTTTTTTAACGCTTGTCTAACTTCCATGTTAGCCAAGTTTTATGTGATTCGTTGAAATGAATTGCAAGACTTGTTTTAAAGAAAGGGTCGATGCCAGATTTTAACTTGGCTAGACTATTCGTAATATATAGATTGATTATGATTCATATATTTCTATATAGAAATATTAACGCTATCCTATGCCAAGTAATTGGTACGGACGTGAAGGTAAGGTTTGTCTATGAACAAACAAAAGTATTTTTCATCGATATTTCGATGGGCATGCGAGTTTGCCAAAAATATTAAACGTAAACACGTTTAATGAATGAGTGTTGATCAACATAGAGTACTATAGGCTGATCACCTAGAAGTGCTCATAAGTTATCGGATGAACGGCCTTAGTGTTGTGGACTCCTTTTCAAGTATGAAAATTGAAAGTTGTTTTTCATGGTCTATCGATCGGTTCAGAATTCCTAATCTATTCTATACTTTGGGAATTGATGTTATGAACTGTTAAAGTATTATTGATTCATAATACTTCATAACTATTGTTCAGTTATGTCAGAATTGTTATATAATTCAAGAATGTGGTATTACTGTTATCCTTTGATAAACTTGCTGAGCTGTCATGCTCACTTCTTGCGTGAATTATATAACTACAGTTAAAGATGAACGTACTATGAATGCCAATAGAGATAAAGGCAAAGCTAAGATGGATGTTTAGGCATTTTGTAATAGTTTAGTAAGTTTGTATGTATTATATATTATGAAAAATGAACAATGTAACCGGTTTATGAACCTGGGAAGGATTATACTTTGATTGTAATAAGAAGATCGTAATTACCTTCATTTTGTTGTATTTCAATGGAATGATTGTATGGATGTTAGTACAGTGGAGCACCATCTGTCGGGTTGGAAGATACCCGAATTTGGGGGCGTCACAGGTTGGTATCAAAGCTTTAGGTTATAAAACTTAAGGGGGGAAAACCTTAGGCTAATAACCTTGTAAGGAAGGTAAAGTCCGAAGAATGAAATTCAAGTTGAATGAAGTATTAAGGTATTGAGATAACTCAGTATCGAAAGGATTAAAAGATTGAAATTAATCTTAAAGATATTAAATGTGATTTGTGCTTATACTATTGTGTATTATGTACTAATCAACTTGTTATGTGCTATTGTAGATGTCGATCGATAGCATGATGTATAGAGACATTCACGTCGTGAGTGAAGAGTCAGTGAACCATGTTGAGGTTGTACCAATGCGATTAGGAGGAGAATGCGATAGTTGTACTAGATGACTCCGACATTGAGGAGTACATCTCTGAGGAGGAATACTCTGAGGAGACCATAGGATTAACATCATACCTTAATGAGATGTTGGACGTGGAGGAGGAAATGGAGGTGACATCGGTTAATACGGTGATACCTACTCAGGAGTCAACACCTCCGGATGTAATGAGATCATTGTATCTAGTTGTGTTGGATAGGAATGTGCAATTGCGCACAGTAGTAGAAACTCAGAATGAGGAGATAACTGCCTTATATGAGGCGAAAGAATCTGCAGAGGCAGACTTTGAGTCAGAGCACGATGAGAAAGTGCTTATGACTGATAAGGCTCGTGACTATAAGGATGAGGTCCTTGAGCTACAAAAGAAACTGGTTGAGAAAGACCAGAAAATAGCTAGGATGTCATACATCCACGAATGCGCTCACGAGGATTTCAATCTGAAAATTGCTTGTTATTCTATTGAGTCCGGGCAGACTCGACATACCATAAGTCGAGATATTGTGTCGATTCTGGCAAATCAGAAATATGAGAATGTCGTTCGACAGTGTTAGTAGATCGTTTGATCTTTTTGTATACGAGTAGTGACATAAAACCCTCTTTTGTATAACTAAAGGGTAGTCTTTTTGTAAATCCCAATTTTTGTAGAACGCAATCGCGGGATAGTATGTAATAGCTTTTGGCTAAGGGAACATGATGTAAATAGTTTTGACTATGAAAGCATATTTATATAATGAAGTTTTCATTTAATGTGATTGTTGTGGTATGAATGGTTGTTGTTGATTTAAAATGATAACCGAGTAGTTAAATAGATAATAACGAAGCTTTATTTATTTAATCAGGATTATGCCGCCGAGAAGGAGATAACGTAACCAAGAGGCCGAGTCTCATAATGAGAATCCGGGGGGGTCCAAATAACCCTATGCAAGAGTTCGTTAATTTATTAACGGCTGCATTTAACCAAGTGGGGGGTGGGATTCCTGTAACTCCTGGGGTAGCAAGAACAACTACCTTTAAGGACTTTAAAAGTGTAGGTCCTCCCTAGTTCTGAGGAACGACGGATCCACTAGAGGCCCAGACATGGGTTAGAGAGATTGAAAAGGCGTTTGTGATAACAAACGTAGGTGAGGCGCAAAAGACTTCTTTTGCGACTTACATGATGAAAGGGAAGCCAACTACTACTAGTGGGAGGCTCACTGGTGGGAAGCTAGGACGAGAGGTTATTACGTGGGAGCAGTTTAAGAAGGTCTTCTTGAAAACTATTTCCCTACTAGCATCTTGCAGGTAGGATGGAAATTAAGTTCCTAAAACTTAAGCAGGGGGATATAGCAGTTCCCAGTATGATGCATGCCGAAGTTTAACGAATTGGCGAGATTTGCTCCACACCAGGTGGATACAGAAGTGAAGAAGGCAAGCGAGTTTGGCGGGGCTTAAAACCCACGGCTCTCTGAGTAAGATATCGGTTTTCTAGAGTGCTTCCTACGGGACTATTCTGGAGAAGGCGATAATAAAGTGAAAGGTGGTGGTGAGGCTTTATCTCGGTACCACAAAGAGCGAAAAGATTAAGAGTAAGTTAGAGGGGTAATAAGGTGAAGTTGTTGGTGAGCGGCAACTTGCCAAAGAGAAAGAGTTTTAACCACAGGAATCGGAGTAGCGGGGAGATCCCAAACGGAGGGCGAAAGCATGTAAGACATGCGGAAAGTCTCACATGGGAGTCTGTTTAAAGGGAAAGCGGTATGCTACAAGCGTTGTGGGGAGAGGGTATTTGTCACCCATTTGTCCTAACCCTAAGAAGAACCAGGGATGTTTTGTCTGTGGGTCAATGGATCAAATGGCAAGAAATTGCCCAAAGAAGGGTTTAGAGGGGAATAGGAGTTCTGGTAGTGGTAAATTAGCCATTACTGGACCAACACCATCGGTGGGTAGACCCTCAGCTCGTACGTTTAATATGATTGTGCAAGATGCGGTTGCATCAACAGATGTGGTAGTAGGTATCATTCCGGTCAATGAGATAAATGCTTATGTGTTATTTGACTCAGGTGCTACATGTTCTTTTATAGCATGTGAATTTGCTAAGCGATTAGGGTTAATCCCTAAGAAGTTACCTATACCTTTAGACGTTAAGGTAGCAAACGAAGAAATAATCCCCATTGAACATATTCATAAGGATTGTTACGTAGAAATTAGAGGGAATAAGTTATCGGTAGATTTGGTACCGATAAGGTTAAATGAATTCGATGTAATTCTTGGTATGGATTGGTTGGTTAACTATAAGGTGATTATAGATTGCCATAGGAAAAGTTTAAACCTTAGGCTTTCTAAGAAAACCAAGGTAGTGTTTTTCGGTAGTAAATCACCGAAACGCTCTTGCTGTCTGTCTATGACACAAGCTAGGAAGAAATTGAGAAAAGGGTGTGTAGGTTATCTGTGCCATGTTGTGGATACCCAAAGAGTGGGAACATCCTTGGACCAGATACCTATAGTGCAAGAGTTCGCGGATGTATTCCCGGAGGAGTTACTGGGTATTCCACCGGACAGGGAGGTGGAGTTTGTAATTGATCTGTTATCGGGAACGGCACCAGTTTCAAGGGCACCATATCGAATGGCACCAGTCGAAATGAAGGAGTTAATGGTTCAATTACAAGAACTATTAGATAGGAAGTACATTCAACCGAGTGTGTCTCATTGGGGAGCACTGGTGTTGTTTATAAATAAGAAGGATGGGTCGTTAAGGCTTTGTATCGACTATCGTGAGTTGAACAAGTTAACGATTAAGAATAGATACCCTTTGCCCAGGATCGATGATCTATTTGATCAGTTGAAAGGGGCAAGGTATTTTTCTAAGATAGATTTGCGCATGGGGTATCATCAGTTAAAGGTAAGGAAGGAGGATGTACCTAAGACGGCGTTCAAAACTCGTTATGGTCATTACGAGTTTCTGGTAATGTCGTTTGGGTTGACTAATGTGCCAGTCGCATTTATGGATATGATGAACAGACTGTTCAAACAATATTTGGACAAGTTTGTCGTAGTGTTCATTGATAATATTCTAGTCTATTCCAAGACGCCAGAAGATCATGCGTAACATTTAAGAATAGTGTTGGAGACACTACGGAATGAGAAGTTGTATGCGAAATTCACAAAGTGTGAATTTTGGCTTGAGAGAGTGCAGTTTCTAGGGCATGTTATTGATAAGGATGGCATTTCCATAGATCCGGCAAAAGTAGAAGCAGTTAATGAATGGGAGCAACCGAAAATGCCAACCGAGGTTCGGAGTTTTCTAGGGTTAGCAAGATACTATAGAAGGTTCATTCCGGACTTTTCTAAAATAGCTACTCCGTTGACAAAGCTGAAAAGGAAGTCGGTGAAGTATGTGTGGACTGAAAAATATGAGAACAATTTTCAGGAGTTGAAGAAGAAGTTAAGTGAGGCACCTGTATTGTCCTTACCCGACGAAACAGAGAATTTTGTAGTGTATAGCGATGCTTTGCATAAAGGACTGGGTTGCGTGCTCATGCAGCATGGCAAGGTCATTGCGTATGCGTCACGTCAATTGAAGGATTATGAGAAGGTATATCCTACTCATGACCTGGAATTGACAGCTGTAGTTTTTGCCCTAAAGATATGGAGGCATTATCTTTACGGTGAAAAGTGTGAGATATACACGGACCACAAAAGTCTGAAATATATCTTCACACAGAAGGAGTTGAACATGAGACAGAGAAGGTGGTTAGAGTTAATAAAAGATTATGACTGTGATATTTTATATCATCTGGGAAAAGCAAATGTAGTAGCCGATGCGCTAAGTAGGAAGGGTAGAGAGAAATTGTCAATGTTAACAACTCAAAATGAGTTAGTAACAGCGATGGCAAGAATGGAGCTAGAAGTTAAGTTACCAGAGGAAGCAGTGGAGATGTTATTTTCCATGGAAACCCAACCGACCATAGTGGAGCGGGTTAGGAAAGTACAACTGAGCAACGAGGAGTGCAAGCAGATGCAGAAGAGGATAGAAGGCGAAGAAAAGACTAAGTATAACCTTGATAAGGAGGGATTACTTCGTTTTGAAGGAAGAATTTGGGTTCCTAATGATCCTGAATTAAAAGAAGAAATTATGATGGAGGCCCATAATTCGAGGTACTCGATACATCCCGGTAGTACGAAGATGTATCAAGACCTTCGTCAGAACTTTTGGTGGCCGAACATGAAGAGGGAGATAGCAGAATATGTTAGTAGGTGCTTAACTTGTCAAAAAGTTAAGGCTGAACACCAACGACCGAGCGGGTTGTTGCAACCGTTAGAAATTATAGAGTGGAAGTTGGAGCATATCACGATGGACTTTGTGGTGGGACTTCCAGCAACAAGAAAAGGATATGATGCTATTTGGGTGATAGTGGATCGATTGATGAAATCGGCTCATTTTCTACCAATAGGAGTTAGGTATAACCTAGATCAGTTAGCTAAGTTGTATGTCAAGGAAATTATTTCTAGACATGGAGTAACTGTTTTGATTGTGTTAGATCGTGATCCACGATTCACATCGAACTTTTGGAGGAGTTTGCAAGAGCAAATGGGAACTCAGTTAAGATTGAGTACAGCGTATCATCCTCAGATGGATGGTCAAAGTGAGCGGACAATTCAAACCCTTGAAGATATGTTAAGTTCTTGCGTTATGGATTTCAAAGGGAGTTGGGACGAATATCTACCGTTGGTGGAATTTTCGTACAACAATAGTTTTCACGCTAGTATTGGCATGCCGCCTTACGAAGCGTTGTATGGAAGGAAGTGCCGAACTCCATTGTGTTGGGATGAGGTGGGTGAACGTCGGATGTTGGGACCTGAAATGGTACAGCAGACGGCGGACATGGTAAAGTTAATACGTACTCGATTAGTTGCAGCTCAAGACCGACAGAGGAAGTATGCAGATCCTCATAGAGAGAATAGAGAATTCGATGTAGGATCTTTTGTTTTTCTGAAAGTATCACCTTGGAAGGGGAAGATACATTTTGGAAAGAAAGGAAAGTTAAGTCCAAGGTTTGTAGGACCTTTTGAGATTTTAAGAAAGGTAGGAGAGGTAGCTTATGAAGTAGCTTTACCTCCAGAGATGGAACGTATTCATAATGTGTTTCACGTGTCAGTGTTGCGTCCTTATAAACCGGACTATAAACACGTAATAGAGTATGAATCTATTCAGATAGAGAAAGACTTATCCTATGAGGAACTTCCAGTTCAAATTATTGATAGGAAGGAACAAGTTTTAAGAAATAAGGTAATACCTTCAGTGAAGGTGTTATGGAGAAACCACAATGTTGAAGAAGCAACGTGGGAGCTCAAAAGTATAATGAAGGAAGATTTTCCTCATTTGTTTTTGTAATTATAAGCTAAGATTCTGGGAACAGAATCCTTATAAGGGGGAGAAAATGTAACGCCCGAGAAAATCGGATTTTTATGACAATTAAATTTTTATTTGATTATGTGAATTAAATGAGTTTAATTGATTTCTTTGTGAGTAAGCCATGTGAAGGTCGTTCTATGACCTAGAATGTGCTAACGTGGTTAGTATTCTGGCTATGAGTTAGAAATAATTGTTTAGAATTTCCAAGATGAAAATAAATGTTTTTCAAGAAATTTCCGTAAAAACACTATTCATCCGTTTCTGTTCGGGGAATTATTTTGAAATTCTGAGAAACGTGTGATGATAGAATATTGAGATTAGATGGAATATCTGATAATATTTCATTTATGGAAAACGCAGTTTTCGCTTGTGGACTTAAAACCTAAGGGTTGAGTATATTGATTTCTGAGAAGGAAATAATATGCGTAGAAGGATTGGCGTTAGGTTTAATGCGAGTGTTATACATTTGGTGATACTAGTTAGTATTTATGTATAATACGTTGAGTAAATACAAGGTACAATACGATTATTGTACGTGTAGTATACGATGAGAATACGCGAGTTGTACGTTTAGAATATGATTCGTATTATGGAGTTAAGATTAAGTTTTAATGAATAAATCATTTGAGTTAGATTTCTATTAGTCCAATTATTAAATGACCAAGCCCAAGGAGATTAGTGAGTTGAGCCCAAGTCAAGGCCCAATGATAAGTTAGTTAAGCCCAATTCATTAAAACCGAACCGTGGGTCGAACTGATGGGTCATCGAATGGGTAAAAAAAACCCATGGGGATGACCCATGGGATGGTGGGCCAGCCACCTTGGTGTGGTAGCCAAGCATAAGGCTTGGTCACCAAGTATTTTACTTGGTGACCACACATGAATAGTAAGGAGGTTTGTGATTTAAGTCAAAATTGCCCTCCATTCTAGTTTTCTATAAATAGAGAGTTAAGTTAATTCATTTGAGAGTTTTTCCAAGACTCAACCTAGATTATTTGAGAGAAAAAGAGAGCTAGACTCACAAAACATTCACTTTGGAAGCTTGATCTTCTAGTTTTCCAAGAGAGTTTCACAAGGATTCTTAAGGTATAATCCTTACCTTTCATCTCCATCCCTTTTTGATTTTCTTTTATATTGAAGAATCTTAGATGGGTGATATATGACTTGTATGAGAGATTAAAGATGACTTACCATAGATTTAATCTCTATAAGTCATGAGATTATAATAATCATAAGGTTTAATATAGTTTTGAACCATGAAAATATTGATAGTTGAGATCGATTGTTGATAAACGATTGAGCTCCATCAATACATTAATATATGTATCTTACTTGGTTAGGATGTAGATATCAAATCGATGGAGTATTCCATGTGATTTGGCTTAGAGAACCCTAGTAACAAGGTTATGGCGAATTTTACGTAATTAGACATTAAATGTCAAAAACGTTGAATTCCGGATTGAGTGGTCAAAAGTTGCCATGAGACTTGAAAACATTGGTTTTCAATGTCAACACGTGAGATAGGGTGATTAAGAGTTGTGGGTTCGAGAATCGTCGGATTCTGACTTAAAACGAAGAAAACGAGCATTGAACGCTCATTAACATTTACGAACGTCTAGAAAATGAACTCAATAGTCAATTTTGAGATAACAAATTCAAAAGTGTCGAATTCTTATATGAACGCGTAGATTACGTTATTTGTGATGTGTAGGCTTTTGAACGGACCAAATCGGGCTTATAACGAAGAAGTTACCGCCCCGAGAATTTCATAAAGATTTTCAAAACTGTTGAGAATGAGATCGAGTCTGGTCTGTGGCGCAGCCGCTGAACATAATATCATCGCCATGCCTTGTCACGCAAGACCTGATAAAGTTAATCTTCGCTAAATGGCATCGCAGCGCCACTTTTCCCCACCATAGCATGCCAAGACCGAAGAAGCCAGACATCGCTAAGCTGGCGTGGCAAGCAGCCGCCCCCCTTACTAGGATGGTCGCCGCCAGTGCATGAAAGTGTTAAACTTTGGATAGTGACTTAGGTTTTGGACTTCATTTGTTCAGGAACCTAAAGGGGTAATGTTTGTACACTTCATAAGTGTATTAAAGCTATTCCTATACTACCTATATTAGAGTATATGGTATTGAAACTTAGGAATGGAATGCATGCTAGTAAATGAAACAACGATGAACAAAGTTGATACTTTATCAACGAAGTTCGAGTTCGGTTAATAACGTCAGTTGAGTAATAAACTGGGGTGAAGGGTAATGAGTCGTGTTGACTTTAATAAAGTTATTAAGTTAACAAAGACATAGAAGAGAAAGAAGCTTGTAGAAACAATGTGAATAGTTGTTTGATAGCTAATTACAGTGTGCCATGTGAATATAACATGTAGATTCTGTAAAGGTTGTGGTCAGTCTAGTAAGTTGTTTGAAGACACTGAAAGGCAAGTTTTTTTTAACGCTTGTCTAACTTCCATGTTAGCCAAGTTTTATGTGATTCGTTGAAATGAATTGCAAGACTTGTTTTAAAGAAAGGGTCGATGCCAGATTTTAACTCGGCTATACTATTCGTAATACATAGATTGATTATGATTCATATCTTTCTATATAGAAATGTTAACGCTATCCTATGCCAAGTAATTGGTACGGACGTGAAGGTAAGGTTTGTCTATGAACAAACAAAAGTATTTTTCATCAATATTTTGATGGGCACACGAGTTTGCCAAAAATATTAAACGTAAACACGTTTAATGAATGAGTGTTGATTAACATAAAGTACTATAGGCTGATCACCTAGAAGTGCTCGTAAGTTTTCGGATGAACGGCCTTAGTGCTGTGGACTCCTTTTCAAGTTTGAAAACTGAAAGTTACTGTTCATGGTCTATCGACCAATTCAGAATTCCTAATCTATTCTATACTTTGGGAATTGATGTTATAAACTATTAAAGTATTATTGATTCATAATACTTCATAACTATTGTTCAGTTATGTCGAAATTGTTATATAATTCACAAATGTGGTATTACTGTTATCCTTTGATAAACTTGCTGAGCTGTCATGCTCACTTTTTGCATGAATTATATAACTATAGTTAAAGATAAACGTACTGTGAATGCCAAGAGAGATAAAGGCAAAGATAAGATGGATGCTTAAGCATTGTGTAATAGTTTAGTAAGTTTGTATGTATTATATATTATGAACAATGAACGATGTAACCGGTTTATGAACCTGGGAAGGATTATACTTTGATTGTAATAAGAAGATCGTAATTACCTTCATTTTGTTGTATTTCAATGGAATGATTGTATGGATGTTAGTACAGTGGAGCACCATCTGTCGGGTTGGAAGATACCCAAATTTGGGGGCATCACATAAGAAGAACTAGGGATATTTTATTTCTGGGTCAATGGACCACATGGCAAGAAATTACCCAAAGAAGGGGTCAGAGGGTAACAAGGGTACTGGTATTGGTAAGTTAGCCATTACTGGACCAACACCATCGTTGGGTAGACCCATGACCCATACTTTTAATATGATTGTCCAAGATGTGGTTGCATCAGCGTATTTGTAGCAGGTATAATTCCAGCCAATGAAATAAATGCTTATGTGTTATTTGACTCGGGTGCTACTTATTCTTTTATAGCATGTGAATTTGCTAAGCGATTAGGTTTATTCCTGGAAAGATTAGAAATACCTTTAGACGTTAAGGTAGTAAATGAAGAGATAATTCCAATTGAATACATTCACAGGAATTGTTGTGTAGATATTAGAGGTAACAAATTATTGGTAGATTTAGTACCGATAAGGTTGAGAGAATTTGATGTAATTCTCGATATGGATTGGTTTATTAACCATAAGGCTATAATATATTATCTTAGGAAAAGTGTAAACCTTCGACTTTCTAAGAAAACCCAGGTAGTGTTCTTCGGTAGTAAATCATCGAGACGCTCTTGTTGTCTAACTATGACATAAGCTAGAAAGATGTTGAGGAAGGGGTGTATAGGATACCTGTGCCATGTTGCGGATACCTAGAGAATGGAAGCATCATTGAAATAGATACCTATAGTACAAGAGTTTGCGAATGTATTTCCAGATGAGTTACCAGGTCTTCTACCAGATAGGGAGGTTAAGTTACCGGATATGGCACCAGTTTCTAGGGCACCATATAGGATGGCGCCGGTAGAGAAGAAGGAGTTAATGGTTCAATTACAGGAACTATTAAATAGGAAGTACATTCAACCGAGTGTGTCTCCGTGGGGTGCACCGGTATTGTTTATAAAGAAGAAGGATGGGTCGTTATGACTTTGTATCAACTATCGAGAGTTGAATAAGTTAACGATTAAGAATAAATACCTATTGGCCAGGATCGATGATCTATTTGATTAGTTGAAAGGGAAAAAGTATTTTTCTAAGATAGATTTACGTACGAGGTATCATCAGTTGAAGGTGAGAAAGGAGGATGTGTAAGACCCCGAAATTTTTTTAAATAAAAAGGAATTTCCTTTATTTATTATTTTGAAATAGTAAGGGTTGATTTGATTAATGTGGATAGTTAAGAGTTAAATACGCAAATATTTCAAAATAAGCAAGTGGTTATAAAATATTCATTTTTTGTCTGGGAATATTCGTTTGGTCGTGGAATATTCGTCTTGTCGGGGAATATTAAATATTGACAGCAAAATGACCATGTGTGGGCCCCATAACGGAAAGCGATTGGATAAAGAAAACGACAAATATAAGTTGGTTAAAAATAACGGCAGAAGTTATTCAAGTTAAGATCATTGGAATACCCGGTGGTTAAAATACGAGAATCGTGTGGTCGCACAAAGAGTTATTGCAGTATTGCCTGTAATTGTTGAATTATTGATCCTTACGTAAGAAGGCACTACTCAATAATTTTCACAGTGAGTTACTAATCAATATTTTATTTTATTGATTCAATAATTGTCTGCGTTGATATTTTATATTATTGTTGTTCAATAATTGTCATCGCACTGAAGATTTCCCATTATCGGATCAATAATTCATATTATTTGAATAATATTATTAGATAACATTATTGGCAATGTCTAGAAAGTTACATCTAAGGAGAGGTTTGGTCACCTAATTTGCGCCAAGATGGAGAGATCCTTATTGGAAAGCCCCTCTTTCTGGAGAACTGACTGGTTGTATAAATGTGATTTCGTAATATTATTTGTGAATAATTAATTATTGATTCATATGATAAGGAAATATTTATTTTATATGAATATAAATGATGGATTTATTTATGTAGTTATTAATGAAGGAATTAATGTTGAGGTGTTTTATCAGTATTTTATCGGATTGGAGGTATTAAAAATCAAATCAGGGGTTTTGAGATATATTGCGGGGGTTATAATTTTTAATCCGACCGTTGGATTGTGGTAATTTTTGGGTATGTTATACATACATAAGTTGAGTATATGTCCACAAATTTTGAACCGTTAAAAATGCACGAATGATTTGTTGTGAATTTTAAGAAGTGTCGGGTTCGGAAATTAGGGTTATAATTGATTTTGGTGGAAAATTCTAGAATTGAGTGGGCCCCACTTGTGGTTGGTGAAGAAATGTGCTGAATTTTATTTCAAATGTGGTGGGTGGCAATAGTAGCGAGTAAAGCCATCGTAGTGGGTGTCAAGTCTCGCTTGGTAGGGCTAACATTTTCCTATAAATAGAGGGCTAAGTTAGAATTGAAAATCACACCGTAAAACAAGTTTTCTCTCTCTCTCTCTATATTATTGAAGTATTTTGTGAGTATTTAGATACTTTGAGAGTTCTTTGTTTTAGTACAAGTTTCATTCAAGATCACTTGACCTTTCCTTCCAAATCTTGATTCTTTGAGGTAAGGGATGTTATTTTCTTCTCAAATGATATTAATTCTTCAATATCATTATGCTGAAATATTGGTTGGTACTTTTTATCAAATTTGGAACTTTTTCATGTCGGGGTTACTATTCATGAGTTACTATTCACGAGTTACTATTCATGAGTTACTATTCACGAGTTACTATTCATGAGTTACTATTCACGAGTTACTATTCACGAGTACTATTCATGAAGCGTGAAGATGTTTTTGTGGAATTTCTATCTTTTGGTGTCTGGAGTTACTATTCACGATATCGGACTATTCACGATATCTGGCACTATTCATTCATACGGCACTATTCATAAAAATGAAAATTTTCTTTTCGTTCAAAATATCTATTTTGGATACTAGCTTTGATTGTATCCATGTTTTGATCATTCTTGAATTTTACTTCACTATGATTATTTATGAAGTATTTTTGAACTCGGATTGTTTAAAAGTACGAATCCATAATATTTGTCATTTTGTTTCTTTGGATTCGTTCTTTAAAATATTTTTCATCATCCTCGGTCTTAAATGATGATATTATTGAATATCTTTGGCATTGTAGTGCAAAGATGAATGATTTTGAAGAATATCTTTGGCCCAGTAGTGCAAAGATGAATAGGTGTTTAAATGAACATGATTGATCGATGAATATCTTTGGCTCAGAGTAGTGCAAAGATGAACAGGTGTTTAAATGAACATGACCGACTGATGAATATCTTTGGCCTTTAGTGCAAAGATGAACAGGTGTTGAGATGAACATGACCGATTGATGAATATCTTTGGCCTGAAGTGCAAAGATGAATATTTGATTTGAGATGAATATTGATTGATGTTCTGAGGGATAAAATATTGATGATGGACTGTTAAATTCATAGATTATAGTAGATTTCATTCTCTACGTAACTCTTCTATGAATTATTATTTCCGCTGCGAATATTGATCTGAAACTTGTTGTCTATTGTATTCTATCAGATTTTTCCCTGTTGGAGACTAACGATAATTTGTTGTATATTATCTTAGTCATAACATTCTTTACTGGGCTAGTTGAGCTCACCCTTTTCCTTGTTGTTCTATTTTTCTTCTCAGGAGGCGAGAATGTAGCGAGTACTAGTCGGGGTATGGAATGAAGGTTCTAGAGAGAGTTGTTTAGTAGTCCTCACCATTATTGTAAAATAATGTATCAATAAATGTGATGAGGATTTATTTGAGTATAAATATTGTCTAGAAGATAATATTTGTATTTAAACTCACAGTTTTATTGTTGAGATAATAAAGTTGTAGTTGTTTCTGTACCATGTATTTGGCGACTCAGAATGGGTTGGATGGAATTGGCCCTATTTTGGGGCCGTCACGTTTGTTATCGAGCTTAGGGATATGATCTCTGGCGGAGATCGGGGAATAAAACTAGGAGGGGAGAGACGAGTAAATCCTTCGCTAGTGTGTCCTACCTAAGCTTATTTGTTGGTTGGTCATATTATAGGGTATTATGTGATTTGTTAATTTATTTAATTAACCCTTGTTTTATGATAGTTTTTTTTTAGAATGGTCACTTTGAGAGCGTTAACAATGGAGTGAATGAGATCGTGGAGACACCTCTAATCGCCAACCGAGGACAATGTGATGTCGGTGAAGAAGGAATTAGAGATATCCATGTGGTGAGTGAAGAATTGATAGTTGTTTTTAGAGATAATCGCAGAGGTAACAAATGAGAGTGAGGAAGAAGAGAAGAAGAAGAGTACCAAGAGAGTTTATTAGAGGTATTTTATGATCGAAATATAGAATTGCAAAATCGTATTCATGAGTTAGAAGAAGCAAAGCTAAAGAATTGCGAGGCAATCGTGGAGCAAAAGGATGCAACGATTCAAGCTTGTGTTACCCGACACGTGATGCTTGAATGCGAAGCACTCTTTCGCGAGTATAAGATGATAAAGCTAGAATCGAAATTTGAAAGAAGAAATAACCTGAGCGAGTGAGAATGAGTGATGCATGGGTAAAAAGCCGCACGACGCGTTGATATTATGGAAAGAGATGTCCAATCTAAAAAGAGAAGATTTAACGATGACGGGAAGACGTCGGCAGCAACATCGGCACCATCAACAAATTCTAGGGGAAGAGAACGATCGCTAGTTAGATGCTACAGATGTGGAGAGGAGGGACATATAAGGTCAAACTGTTCAAAGCCTTCCAAGGTATGCTATAATTGTGGAAAAGAAGGACATATCGCTCGAGATTGTACGATATCGAAACCCAGTTTTAGCGTGAATGGTGACTCAAAAGGATGTCCCGAAAAAGTCAAAGTCAACGGTTCTTGGAAGAGCGTTTGTCGTGGACCATTCAAAATGCGAGGAACCCGAACGGTTAGCACGCAGGTTAGTTAATTATAAATTCTCGCGAAGTTTATACCTTACTAGATAATCGGTTCTACCCATTCTTTTATCTCTCTTGCTTTGCGCTCAACGTTTGAACTTGACTACGGAGAAATTAGACTTTGACCTATTTATGGAGACTCCGTTAGGAGAAACTTTCATTACATCCGTTGTTTAAAAAATCTTGTTTGATTCAAGTTGGCACCATTACCTTACACTGATTGACCTTATCTCTTTAAAGATACTTGCTTTTGGGGATTGATTGGTTAACTACTCATCATGCCAAAATTGATTGCTTTTGTAAGGTTGTTAGTTTTCATATTCTAAGCAAACCGTTATTCAATTCAAGCAATCAAACCATTGTAGTCAAACATTTTCATATCAAGCCATGAAGTCATTCGTTTATTACGGATGTCAAGTTTTCTTAGTCCATGTTATGGATTTGAATAAAGACACGCCGATTTGAATAATATTCTTGTTGTTATTGATTTTTTCCGACGTATTTCTGAAGAATTTATTGGCTTACTCCCAAAGATCGATATTAAATTTTGTATCGACTTTGAACCCCAGACAAAACTCATTTCTAAAATCTCATATCGAATGGCTCCTATTGAACTTGTGAGTTAAAAATTCAACTATAGAATTTGGTACATGAGCCTTTATTTTGTGACTTCCTTTGTGGAATTCACCTAAGCGATTCTCTGTAGGGACGCGTCATATTCGATGCGATAGTAAAGCGATAGGTGTCATTGTGACGTCTTATCCAAGGTTGAGATATGAGTCACGAGTTGAGAGCAACCTAAGTCGAAGAATCGAAATACGTAGCTTTTGAAGGCTTAGTTGGTTATTATCGGAGATTCGTTGAAGGATATTCTCGAATCGCTATTCCATTAACGAATGACTCATAGAGATACAAAATTCAAATGGAGCAAGGAATGTGGTAAGAACTTGAAGAACTCAAGAGGAGACTCATTTCAAAGACATATGTTACGACCATGCCATCCCGGAAAAGCGAACGTGGTAGGCGACGTGTTGAGTAGAAGATCGTATACAAGTACGAAAGTACGATATTGTCAAAGACTCATTTCAGTATAATATACAAATAATAGAGATGGAGATGAAAACTCTAGGTACCCACGTGATGATATACTGAGTGCGTGATGATATCTGAGTATAATCGACTTTAATCGATAAAGTTAAAGCATTCAAGCTACACACCGAGTGATGAATTTGAAGAAGGAGGTGCAAGAAGTTGTTATTTTAAAAGCGAGAATCGGTGAGGTGAGGAAAGCTCAAACCTTCGATTTATTAATCCATTTGAAATTCTCGATCGAATAGGGCGTGGCCTATAGACTCGCTTTTTACCCACGAAGTATGACGCGTGTTCATAACGTTTTTCACGTATCGATGTTACGTAAATATGTGGACGACCGAACTACGTCATTTGAGTTAGAACCGCACGAGATAGCCAAGACTTAACGATATGAGGAGGTACTGTCAAGATTTTGGATAGGAAGGAGCATGTCCCTACGCCAAGAAAGGTCATACCACAAGTTAAAGTTTTGTGGAGGAATCATGCTATAGAGGAAATGACACGGGAGTTGGAAGCGAAAATGAAAGCGAGGTATCTTTATCTTTTGAAACACCAGTACGTCACGTCAATTTCGAGGACGAAATTTCATAAGGAGGGAGGTTGTAAGACCAGAAATTTTTTAAATAAAAGGAATTTCCTTTATTTATTATTTTGAAATAGTAAGGGTTGATTTGATTAATGTGGATAGTTAAGAGTTAAATACGCAAATATTTCAAAATAAGCAAGTGGTTATAAAATATTCATTTTTTGTGGGGAATATTCGTTTGGTCGTGGAATATTCGTGATCGCTTGGGAATATTAAATGACCAAGGTATGACCATGTGGGCCCCATAACGGAAAGAGATTGGATAAAGAAAAACGACAAATATAAGTTGGTTAAAAATAACTACAGTAGTTATTACAAATTAAGACCGTTGGAATACCGGTGGTTAAAATACGATAATACGTGTGGTTGCACAAGATAGCACCGGTATTATTGCATGTAATTGTTGAATTATTGATCCTTACGTAAGAAGGCACTACTCAATAATTTTCACGGTGAGTTACTAATCAATATTTTATTTTATTGATTCAATAATTCTTTGCGTTGATATTTTATATTATTGTTGTTCAATAATTGTCATCGCATGAAGATTTCCCATTATCGGATCAATAATTCATATTATTTGAATAATATTATTAGATAACATTATTGGCAATGTCTAGAAAGTTACATCTAAGGAGAGGTTTGGTCACCTAATTGCGGCCAAGAAGAGGAGAGATCCTTATTGGAAAGCCCCTCTTTCTGAGGAGCGACTGGTTATCATAAATGTGATTACGTAATATTATTTGTGAATAATTAATTATTGATTCATATGATAAGGAAATATTTATTTTATATGAATATAAATGATGGATTTATTTATGTAGTTATTAATGAAGGAATTAATGTTGAGGTGTTTTATCGGTATTTTATCGGATTGGAGGTATTAAAAATCAAATCGGGGTTTTGAGATATATTGCTTGGGGTTATAATTTTTAATCAAACCGTTGGATTGTGGTAATTTTTGGGTATGTTATACATACATAAGTTGAGTATATGTCCACAAATTTTTGAACCGTTAAAAATGCACGAATGATTTGTTGTGAATTTTAAGAAGTGTCGGGTTCGGAAATTAGGGTTATAATTGATTTTGGTGGAAAATTCTAGAATTGAGTGGGCCCCACTTGTGGTTGGTGAAGAAATGTGCTGAATTTTATTTCAAATGTGGTGGGTGGCAATAGTAGCGAGTAAAGCCATCGGTAGTGAGTCAAGTCTGCCTTGGTAGGGCTAACATTTTCCTATAAATAGAGGGCTAAGTTAGAATTGAAAATCACACCGAAACAAAGTTTTCTCTCTTTTCTCTCTATATTATTGAGCGTATTTTGTGAGTATTTAGATACTTTGAGAGTTCTTTATTCAAGACAAGTTTCATTCAAAGATCACTTGAGCCTTTCCTTAGAAATCAATCGATTCTTTGAGGTAAGGGATGTTATTTTCTTCTCAAATGATATTAATTCTTCAATATCATTATGCTGAAATATTGGTTGGTACTTTTTAATCAAATTTGGAACTTTTTCATGTGGGGTTACTATTCATGAGTTACTATTCACGAGTTACTATTCATGAGTTACTATTCACGAATTCTTATTCATGAGTTACTATTCACGAGTTACTATTCACGAGTACTATTCATGAAGCGTGAAAGATGTTTTTTTTTGTGGAATTTCTATCTTTTGGTGTTTGAGTTACTATTCACGATACTCAAGACTATTCACGATATCTGACACTATTCACTTATCATTTAAGACTATTCATAGAAAAATGAAAATTTTTCTTTTCGTCCAAAATATCTATTTTGGATACTAGCTTTGATTGTATCCATGTTTTGATCATTCTTGAATTTTACTTCACTATGATTATTTATGAAGTATTTTTGAACTCGGATTGTTTAAAGTACGAATCCATAATATTTGTCATTTTGTTTCACTGGATTCGTTCTTTAAAAATATTTTTCATCATCCTCAGTCTTAAATGATGATATTATTGAATATCTTTGGCCTGTAGTGCAAAGATGAATGATTTCTGAAGAATATCTTTGGCCTGTAGTGCAAAGATGAACAGGTGTTTAAATGAACATGACCGACTGATGAATATCTTTGGCCTGTAGTGCAAAGATGAACAGGTGTTGAAATGAACATAATGACCGAGTGATGAATATCTTTGGCCTTTAGTGCAAAGATGAGCAGTGTTGAGATGAATATGATGGATTGATGAATATCTTTGGCTGAAGTGCAAAGATGAATATTTGATTTGAGATGAATATTGATTGATGTTCTGAGGATAAAATATTGATGATGGATTTGTTAAATTCATAGATTATAGTAGATTTCATTCTCTACGTAACTCTTCTATGAATTATTATTTCCAGCATTGCGAATATTGATCGAAACTTGTTGTCTATTGTATTCTATCGATTTTTCCTGTTGGAGACTAACGATAATTTGTTGTATATTATCTTAGTCATAACATTCTTTATTGGGCTAGTTGAGCTCACCCTTTTCCTTGTTGTTCTATTTTTCTTCTCAGGAGGCGAGAATGTAGCGAGTACTAGTCGGGGTATGGAATGAAGGTTCTAGAGAGAGTTGTTTAGTAGTCCTCACCATTATTGTAAAATAATGTATCAATAAATGTGATGATGATTTATTTGAGTATAAATATTGTCTAGAAGATAATATTTGTATTTAAACTCACAGTTTTATTGTTGAGATAATAAAGTTGTAGTTGTTTCTGTACCATGTATTTGGCGACTCAGAATGGGTTGGATGGAATGGACCTATTTTGGGGTCGTCACAGGATGTACCTAAGACGGGGTTCAAGACTCGTTATGGTCATTATGAGTTTTTGGTTATGTCGTTTGGGTTGACTAATGTGCCCACAACATTCATGGATATGATGAACATAGTGTTCAAACAGTATTTGGACAAGTTTGTCGTACTGTTCATTGATGATATTCTAGTCTATTCTAAGACATCAGAAGATCATGCTGAACATTTAAGGATAGTGTTAGAAACACTACAGAGGGAGAAGTTATATGTGAAATTCACTAAGTGTCAATTTTGGCTTGAAAGGGTGTAGTTTTTAGGACATGTTATTGATAAAGATGACATTTCCGTGGATCCAGCGAAGGTGGAAGCAGTTAATGATTGGGAACTATAATGACCGTGAATTTTAAAACTCCTTATTAAATAAATATGTGATTTAATTTTTAATGAGTTAGTTTTGTGAGTCTATTTAAACCTTATGTGGTTATTTGAATTTATTAAATGATTAAAGGGAGTCACTAATAGTTATTTAAATTAGTGGACTAACCCTAAGAGTTTGATATCAAAGAATTTATAGGATTCTTAATGATTAAATATTTAATCTATTTGAATATAGTGACAGTATTTGAACATATTGATTCATTTCAATTATGGGTATATCACCACTATAGAAGTTAAATTGTATCATATAGAACTTGTGTGGTGATAGAAATTGGAACTGGCTTGAAGCTAACCCATTTTGGCACTATCAAGAACCGGTGAAGCTGCGCCCTCCCAACAGTACAAAATGGCGAGCTGCGCAGTGTCCAATCTGGGAAGAAATTAGCTTTCTACTATAAAAATGAAATGGAACATTAATGTAAGGTGTGACATGAATAAAATCATATGATAAGAATATATTCTAATGATATGAAGTATCAAGTAGTGCAATAAAATCATAAGTGATTTTAATACAGAAATAATTAAATATATGTGTATTCCAGAAATTGGGAAAGAAATTATGTGTGTACACTAGATATATAATATTAAATAATGTGGTTATGAGAGTAGTAAAATATAATTATGGAGATACCCGGACAATAATGCCTAACTGCGATATTTTATTGCGTGTAATTAATGTACATGGATTATATGATGTGAGTATGTAACTAATCCTTAACTTCCTAATACGGTAGTAATTGTACCTTAATATTACATTATGGGAATTAAAGAAACCAAACCAAGCCTAGATAACCAGATTGCTGAGATTTTTCTCTTGTCCCAAATTGAGTGTCACAAGGTACATGAACAGTAACATGAAGCTAAAACACGTATTTTCCAAAAGGCTATGCAATAGGTGATGATTGCAAAGCCAATTGCTGGTGGTGAGTTGTTAAACCACTCTTGATTAACCAATGTATCCTTCCATTACACCAAGAACCCAACCTTAGTGTAATGTCAATGTCTAGTCCATGCTTCTTCTATAAATACGAGCTTAGATTCAGATTTTTGTATTGCTAAGAAGTTGTTTGATAGTCTAATTAGAGAGTATAAGTTGCTGAGTTACTATAGAAGAACACTCAGAGTGTAGGAGGTCCAATTCAAGCTCAAGAAGGTATAAATTTTAACTATGTTCTTGAAATGGGTCTAGTTTAGTTCTTGAAATTTCTTGAATTTATATGTCAATAGATAGGAATTAACCGGTAATAATGTGTTTAAGAAGTTTACTAACTTGTATGAACTTTTAATGATGGGTTGAATCATGTTTGAATCAAGGGAAATGAAGTTGGGTACCACTCTACAAAAATAGAGTGCCATCGCTTCGACTTGACATGGCAGACTACGCCATGTTTACTAAGTGCGGTAATTTTGGCCATACCTCGAAACCATTCTTTGGATTACACGTTATGCTAGGTTGTTGCAAATTTGGTTTTATGACTTATGTACACCTTCAAAAGAGGTATAACTTGTGGTCTAAGGTTTCCTTATGAGTTAGGAAGTGTCCAACATAAATTAGTAGAAGATCTTTAACAAGAACTTCAAGTTTTGAAAACAAACTTTATTAAATTCATGTTCTGCAGATTTTGAACTTAGTGGTCTATACACATGACTGACTTTACACATAAATGAGCATGATATAGTGTACATAGTTTCTTTGTTCATAATCAAACTCGTTAGACCTTGTGTGAAAGAAGTTTTTATGAAAACTTGGTTTAAAAGAACTAAGGTGCATAAGTGCTACTTGCTATACATTCTGATCTTGCAAGCATGTTAACATGACTTGACTACATATGAATAGAACCTTAAAGTTGTCTTGTATGCGTTGAATGCCATTGTTTAAGTTTAAAGTGGTTTCAAAGGCAAACTTGAACATATTTTCAAAATCTAGTTGCATCACATGGATATCTAGATTCTAAAGGATTAATATGTCATGTTATGTCTATAATATCCCTAGATATGATTTATATGTATTGAACATGATGATAACTAAACCAAACATGAGTTTAAAACATGATTTAAAGTGTTAAACAATGATAATGGTGAATAAGCAATATGAATACTATAAGCATGAGTATTGACAGATTGTGTAATGTGGACATAGAGCCAAGTTATAAGATATGGTAACCATTTGATCTTGTTATGCTTTAGTGCCATGTAAGTTGTAAGTTCAAACTTGTTCAAGCGAACTCAATAATGGTCCTATGATTATGTGAGCACCTTTGACATGTATATATGATATAGTATTAGTACATAGGTGTATAATAATTGGACAGAAACAAGAAGTGCAAAGCTCAACCATGGTTCAGCAAGAGGACAAAGACGGTATGCTGTTTGTCCTAAGCCTAGCACTAAAAAAAAGCATGGCGCCATCCCGATCTTATTAAAATTATGTTTATGATCTGAAGTTTAAGGCATACTTATATGATTACTTTACCTTGTAATATATGACCAATATGCCATATAATGTGTTAAGAAGCATGCTATGTGATGACTTAATTCTTGTAAGTGTAGTCTCATATTAGTTTACACATACTAATTAAAAAGACCGACTTGTTAACGTTAGGTCATTTCAACGCAAGTTAATTAAAGCTAGAATTATTTGTAGCTGAGCAAACAAGAAAGTTCCTTGAACTATACTTTTATTGTGCAGTTCCCTAACCTTACTCAAATTTATATTGAGCAAGTTTCCTAACATACACAACTTTGAATGTTGTCTAAGTTGATAACTTCACTTGTGTTTTTGTGAAATTTCCTATCCTTCTCCTATTGTATTGAGCAAGTTATTTTTGAATTGAAAGTTATTCAATTAAGCTTGAACTTTATTTCCAAGCATGCTATTAAGTGGTTTAGTTACTTTACAATTATTCCACATCGATATTATTGATATTCTCACATAGTGCACTCGAGTTGTACAGTCTTGGACTTGTACATCTATTAAAGTTCTATAATACTTGAACTGTGTCAGATAGAGTATGTACCTTTGTTCGGTTAGACAAATGTATGAAGTTTTATAAAAGCTATTGAAACCAATTGATGGTAAAGATTCTTAGACTGAAAGAACACCCCTTTTATGATAGGGGACTACCCCAGGTATCTAATATAAGATACAAAGAGTAGATTTAAATGTTATGCATATACATGGTGTACGCGACGCTGATCCCCTCAAGTACTTATTCTGTAGCCAGTAACCAAAGGGTCAATCAGCTATTGATTCCATTGGAGTTTTATAGTTCAAAGTGTACTTGACTATCAGTTATTCTAAGAGTAATCATTATCTTTGCTTATAATATTCATATTGTTGAATCCTTCAAATATTCATATTATTGAATTCATTTGTCAGATATTTTCCATTCTTCATGATATATCCTTATTGTTATATTTAAACTTGATGAGCAAACTTGTTACTCATCCTTGCTATATCATGAATTATATTGTAGCTAAGCCCGGTACCTCATGAAAGGACAAGGGTAAAGGAAATATGTAGAATAGTCGCGAGGAGCAGACTTGACTTTATGCCTAGTTTAAATTATTGATATGTAATATGAACCCTAATGACTATTTTAGGGTATGTTTATTGTGACGCCCCCAAAATTAGGTATACATCACCCATCTTGGGTCGCCACTTACATGGTACAGAATTTAAATACAATTTATTAACATATCTGTCGTGTACAATACGACATAAACTGTGAGTTTAAATACAAATATCGTTTACTAGATATTATACAAACTCAAACAAAAGTCCTCATTACAATTATTATCACACTATTTCACGAATAGTGAGGACTACTAATGCTATCTTCGGGACCATCACTCGTTTCCCCGACTCGTCCCGGCTATATTCTCATTTCACGAAGAGAAACGGTGAAAGAAAGGGTGAGCTCAACTAGCCCAAGAAGAAATATTATGACTAAGATAATGCAAAATAAATTATCAATAGTCTTCAACAATGTTAAAGCGATAAAATACAATAGACAACCGGTTTAAGCTGCGGTATGAATATGCAATCCATTAAAAGAGTCAAGTAGAAAATAAAATCTACTATCTTTTATGATTTTAAAAGGTTTTTCATCACTGTTATAGCTGAGACTCAGCTTTAATAAATAATCCACATCATCGAATCACTTACGCACTACTGGCCGAGGATATTCTTTAGTATCACGATCACAATTATTCGCATTTCTGACCAAGAATAGTTGTGTATTCATTAATGGTCATGATCATGCCAACAACTGTCCATCAATGCACTACGGCCACTGAGGATTTTTTTTTTTTTTACCACATCATTTGTAACATTACGGTCATGATTACACCAAGAATAATCCTGGTCATAATCATACCAAGTCCATCCATGCTCTGAATACAGATGACTTTAAAAAAATATAAAAATGAGGATGATGACAATGATATAAGAATTCAATAAAACAAGTTCAAGAATTATTTTATCCGGGGAATTTTAACGTCCAAATCATCAACATGATACTTCTTTGTAGAGTAAAATTCAAGAATGATCGGAAGAATATTTCCATGAAAAGATCTTTGGATGAAGCGCAAATATCAAGGATATTCTACTAATTTCATGGAGTATAGAAGTCAAAGTTTTAACTTATTTGGGTATAATAAAGAATGGAATAACAAAAGAAATCACCATGCATGCGGTACTTGCATATGTATGAGTTATTCAATAGAATAATAATAACGGAACCAGTCGGTGAAATTCACCGCAAGCGAGGATGTTCCAACAGAATAATAAAGATGGAACGGATCCGGTGTAAAACACACAGATAGGATATTCCATGAGAATGATAAAGAGCGGAACCGGTCCGGTGTAAAACACATGCATGAGGATGTTCCAGCAGAATAATAATAAAAGCGGAACCAGGTGTAGTAAAACACATGCACAGGATGTTCCAATGAATAATAATAAAAGAGCGGAACCGGTCCGGTGTAAAACACGTGACAGGATGTTCCAATGAATAATAGAAGAATGTCACCAAGTATAGGGTAGAGCGTATCTGAGTTATTCAACAAAATAATAAGCAATGGAATAACATAAGGATTTCACCAAGTATAGGGTATACCGCGTATCTGAGGTTATGTATAGGGTATGCCACTTTTACGAGTTATTCCAATGAATAATAATGAATGGAATAATGAAGTTCTCTTCAAGAAGAAAGAATAACACCCCTTACAGTAAAATAACCGAATATAGAAGTAATGAAGTAGCGAAGAATACTCTTCTTCTTTCTATAACTTTCTCTCTATAGCTTCTCTCTATAATTCTCTCTAGAGTTTCAATGAATTAAATGAAAAATAATGAAGGAATGAGCTTCTATTTATAGGAAAATGGAATGCGTAGTAAGTAACTAATCCATGAGCGGTCCAGATTGATTTACTTTAATCTGACGGTCCATGTTTAAAGAAAATCTTTTAAATAAAATATAATATATTCTATTTATATAAAAACATTTTACTATGCAAACACTATAAAAAACACTATGCAAAACACTATGCATAATAAAATATAATATATTTTATTTATAAAATAACTTTAATAAAGTATACATTTTATATAAAAGATGTTTCTGTTTTATTACGTTAATAATACGAATAAAACAAAACGTCATTATCATTATAATAATTCATATTATTAATCGGACAATAATGGAATCAAACTAAGTGACTTCTCACATAAGCATCAATAATCAATACAGGTAATGCTACTTATGCAACCACACGTATTCTTGTACTTTTACTACCGAGTAGTTCAACGGTATCAACAGTAAAACTTCCGCCGTTATTTCAATAAAATATTTTGTCTTTTTCAATCCGACAATAATTACATTAGGGGTCCACCAATGATTGAGCCATTATGCGAATATTCCTCGCTAAACCCAAGAATATTCCCCGACCAATCGAATATAATATAACCACCACAGTATACTTTGCAAAATTTATAAATATTACCCACAACTATAACATTATATCAAATTATTCCATAATATTCAAAAATAATATTTATAGAAAATTCATCTTTATTTATAAAAGCTGGGTATTACAACCTCCTCTTCTTATGAAATTTCGCCCTCGAAATTAGTGGCATTACTGGTATGTCGAAGAGGTAAGGATACCTTGATTTCATTTGATTCTAACTCCCAAGTCATTTCCTCAACATCGTGGTTCCTCCACAAAACTTTGACTTGAGGTATAACCTTGGAGCGTAGAATATGTTCCTTCTTATCCAAAATTTGAACAGGAACCTCTTCATACGTCAAATCTTCCGCTATTTCGTCCGGTTCTAACTCAATAATATGGTTCGGGTCTTTCACATATTTACGTAACATGGATATGTGAAAAGCGTTATGAACACGAGACATATTTGGTGCAGAAAGCGAGTCTATAGGCCACAGTTCCTACTCGATCGAGGATTAAAAATGGACCGATGAATCGAGGATTAAGTTTCCCTCTCTTTCCAAATCTTGTAACTCCTTTCCATGGAGCAACTTTTAACAACACATGATCTCCTATATTGAATTCCGTCCCTTTCGATGAAGATCAGCATAACTCTTTTGTCGATTTTGTGAGGTTTTTATACGTTGTCGGATCGTTTGAATCTTTTCCGTAGTCATACGTACCAACTCCGGTCCCAACAACGTTGCTTCACCCACCTCATCCCAAAGATCTCTTGGAGAACGACACTTTCTTCCATACAACGCTTGAATGGAGCCATGCCAATACTTGCTTGATAAAGTTGTTGTTGTAGGAAAACTCCACCAATGGTAAAAACTTGTCCCAACTCCTTGAAATCAAGAACACGAGTCTT
Source organism: Panax quinquefolius (assembly GCA_020205615.1). Lineage (NCBI taxonomy): Eukaryota > Viridiplantae > Streptophyta > Magnoliopsida > Apiales > Araliaceae > Panax > Panax quinquefolius. The sequence continues at coordinate 148,987 of JAINUW010000574.1, forward strand.
AATAGATCTTCAAGAGTTTGAATAGTCCTCTCCACCGTCCGTCAAATCTCGAGGATGATATGCCGAGCTAAATCGTAAGTCCGTGCCCATAGCTTTTTGTAAACTAACCCAAAATCTTGAAGTGAATCTTGGGTCTCGATCGAAACTATGGATCCCAGATACCATGCGATCTTACAATCTCGTTTATGTACATACTGAGCAAGACGTTCAAGTGTATAAGTTTCTCGTATCGGAAGAAATGAGCAGACTTGGTCAATCTATCAACAATGACCCAAATCGCATCAATGCCTTGAGAAACCTTAGGAAGGCCCCAGAATGAAATCCATGGTAATGTGCTCCCACTTCCATTCGGAATTTCAAGTGGTTGCAATGGACCTTTTGGTACTTGATGCTCGCTTTAACTCGTTGACAAGTTAGACACCTTGAGATAAACAAGCGCTATCTCCCTCTTCATATTGCTCCACCAAAATGTATGGCGAATATCATGATACATTTGGTACTCCGAGATGGATTGCAAATGGTGTGTTGTGCGCCTCCATCATGATATTATACTTTAAATCGGGGTCGTTAGGAACACAAAGTCCGGAGTTGACTCAAGTATTCCTTCTTCATCGATTCTTGCTTCCGGCATAGCACCCTCCTGCACTTTCTTTTTCATACGCATCAGCTCCAGGTCTGTAGCTTGAGCAGCTTTAACTTTATCGATTAAAGTTGGTTCTACTCGTATATTTGCTATCATCACATGCGTCCCTGGAGTCTTTAACTCTATCTCCATCCTTTGCAAGTCACACAAAATGGGCCTTTGTGTTGACAATAACGCACTCGTACCTGCATACGATCTTCTACTCAATGGCATCACTACCACGTTCGCTTTTCCAGGATGGTATTGGATGGTATGATCATAATCTTTCAATAGTTCAAGCCAACGTCGTTGTCGCATGTTGAGTTCCTTTTGAGTGAAGAAATATTTGAGGCTTTTATGATCCAGTAAAGATCTCCACTTTCTCCCCATACAAGTAATGCCTCCAAATTTTAAGTGAAGAGCAATATTTATAACTCCGGATCATGAGTAGGATAATTCCTCTCATATTCTTTGAGTTGTCGCGAGGCATAGGCTATAACTTTTCCATGTTGCATAAGAACACATCCCAACCCTTTGTTCAAGCATCATTGTAGATGACAAATCCCTCCGAGGCAAATGGTATTGTCGAGCAGTCTTTGAAATAAGTCTCTTCTTGAGTTCTTGAAAACTCTTCTCACATTCTTCGCTCCAACCGAACTTTGTATCTTTTCGAAGTCAATTTGAGTCGATGGAGTAGCGATTCGAGAAAATCCTTCCACGAATCTCCGATAATAACCAAACTAAACCGAGAAAGCTACGTGACGGTCCATCGATTTAGGTTGTCCCGACTTTGAATAGCTTGATCTTTTCGGGGGTCAACAGATATTCCATGACTTGATACCACGTGCCCAAGGAATGCTACTTCTTCAAGCCGAACTCGCATTTCTTCAACTTGGCATAAAGCTTATATTCACGAAGCTTTTGGAGTGTCGACCTCAAGTGTTGCTCATGATCTTCACGGCTTTTGGAATAAATAAGGATGTCATCAATAAAGACGACCACAAAGTGATCTAAATATTCCTTGAATACTCGGTTCATCATATCCATGAAGCGCAAAGAGGAGCATTAGTCAATCCAAAGGACATGACTAGGAATTCATAATGCCGTCTAGGAGTTCCGAAAAGCCGTCTTTGGAATGTCGGTGGTTCTAATCTTCAATTGGTGATATCCTAAGCTAAGATCGATCTTTGAAAAGAATTTGGCTCCTGCTGGTTGGTCAAACAGTCATCAATACGTGGCAATGGATACCTATTTTTGATGGTGACATGATTCAACTCCCGATAATCAATACAAAGTCGCATACTCCCATCTTTCTTCTTCACAAATAGAGCAGGAGCACCCCAAGGAGAAGTACTAGGGACGAATAAAGCCAATGTCTAACAATTCCTGCGGTTGGGTCTTTAACTCCTCGAAGTTCAATAGAGCCATTCGATATGGGGCTTTGGAAATAGGTTTTGTACCGGAGTTCAAGGTCGATACAAAATTCAATTTCACGCCCGGGGTAGGCGGGGAAGTTCTTGAGGGGAATACGTCGAGGAAATTTATTAACAATAGAAATATCGCTTCAAAAGCCCGGCGTATTTTTGTTTAAATCTGTGACATGAGCTAAGAAAGCTTGACATCCATTTTTCAATAAACGAATAGCTTTATGGCTTGAGATGACCGTGATTGATTTTAATGGTTTGGTCGTTTGAATTCAAGCATAATAGGTTGATTAGGAATATGAAAGCTAACAACCTTACGAAAACAATCAATTTTGCATGATAAGTAGTTAACCAATCAATCCCTAGAATCACGTCAAATGCAAGTATTTTTAATGAAATAAGATCGACAGGGGTAATGAGGGTACCGATTTGAACCAAACAAGACTTATAAGCAGTGGATGTAATGAAGGTTTCTCCCAACGGAGTTTCCACAGATAAGTCAAAGTCTAATTTCTCCGAGTCAAATTTAATCGATGGCGCAAGTAGGAGAAATAAAAGAATGGGTAGAACCGGTATCAAATAAAGTGTAGACTTCATTAGAGTTTATGATAAGCTTACCCGTGATGACCTCATTCGGGTTCCTTGCTCTCTGGGAGGTCACAACAAACGCTTCTCCCTCAGACTCACTTGGTTTGACTTTTTCGGGAATGACCTTTGGTGCCTCCATCCTAATTGAATTTGTCTTGAACGACAAAAATCGAGCTAAGTGACCTTCTCTTCCACAATTATAACATGCTTTGACTGGATGGCACGAGTTGGATCGATGTGTCCCTCTTCTCGCGCATTTGAAGCATATGATAGGTGGTCTTTCTCCTTCCTTAACAACTGGTCTTTGGTCTTGGCGTCTTTCCATCATTGTTGAATCTCCGTTTCTTGAAATGTCCATTCTTATTGTTTTATTACGATTACCCACAAAGTGGTTACCATATCTCGCTTTATTGATTCCCTCCACGCTTGTTGTCACCGCTTCGATGACTACTCTCACCGGTATTATAACTTTCTTTATTGCTCTCTTTTTAGTTGCGTTGACTCGTTATCGCGCTCCACTAATCGAGCCCTATTTACAACATCCGAATACAAACACGGTTTATGAGAAATAAGATGTTGACGTATCTCGACTTCAAACCTCTTAAAAACATTCGAGCCATTCTCTCTTCATTATCCACCAAGTGGGATATGAACCGTGATAACTCGCAAATTTTGCCTCGTATTGCGACACATTGGCCATATTGTTTTGTTCCAACTTGATAAACTCCACCTCCTTCATGTGGCGAATACTTTCGGGAAAGTATTTGTCGTTGAAATGACTCTGGAACTTCTCCCAAGATATCTTGATCAAATGAGTTGAGTACGTTTTTACCGATTCCCACCGATGTCGCCTCTCCGCATGCAACATAAAGGCGCAAGAAAGGAACCTTTTGCTCTCGGAGCATCCCAAGACATCAAATATCTTGGTAATCTGCTTTATCCATGCTTCCGCTGGAAGTGGTTTTGGCTCTCCCTTAAACTCCCGGTGGTCCCGGCTCCTTGAATTGTTTAGCGGTGACCGCCCGAGAGTTTTCCGTGTTTCCACCTACGTTTTGGGACGGAGTCGCTCTACTTTCTTTGTTGCATAAATTGCATAAAGCCTCCGAACATTTGATCATTCATCATTTGGTCGGTGTTGTTGTTTTTGCATGAGGATTGTCGCCTTCGATGCACATTATCACGATTATTGATATGTGGTGAATCAACGATCGCTTTGTGCTCCATTGCTATTCTCAACATTCTCGGATGTCATTTCGAGACATCGCCACAAAACAAAAGATTAATTGACATTTAACAATTATCTTTATATTACGACCAAACCAATAAAATAGCACAAAAACTTAGGTAGGTCATACTAGCGAAGGTATTCCCGTCTCTCCCTCCTAGTACTTTTCTCACATCTTAGCAGGATCATATCCTTAGCTTTGATATTAACCTGTGGCGCCCCAAAATTAGGTATACATCACCCATCTTGGGTCGCCACTTACATGGTATGTAATTTAAATACAATTTATTAACATATATCGTCAGTGTACAATACGACATAAAGCGTGAGTTTAAATACAAATATCGTTTACTAGATATTATACAAACTCAAACAAAAAGTCCTCATTACAATTATTATCACACTATTTTGAGAATAGTGAGGACTACTAATGCTATCTTCGGGACCATCACTCGTTTCCCAGACTCGTCCCGGCTATATTCTCATTTCAAGAAGAAACGGTGAAAGAAAGGGTGAGCTCAACTAGCCCAAGAAGAAATATTATGACTAAGATAATGCAAAATAAATTATCAATAGTCTTCAACAATGTTAAAGCGATAAAATACAATAGACAACCGGTTTAAGCTGCAGAATGAATATGCAATCCATTAAAAGAGTCAAGTAGAAAATAAAATCTACTATCTTTTATGATTTTAAAAGGTTTTCATCCTTTGTTATATTGAGACTCACTTTAATAAATAATCCACATCATCGAATCACCCCGCACTACTACTGCCAAGGATATTCTTTAGTATCACGATCACAATTATTCCTGCACTACGGCCAAGAATAGTTGTGTATTCATTAATGGTCATGATCATGCCAACAACTGTCCATCAATGCACTACGGCCACTGAGGATTTTTTTTTTTTTTTACCACATCATTTGTAACATTACGGTCATGATTACACCGAATAATCCCTGGTCATAATCATACCAAGTCCATCCATGCTCTACAAGAGCCACGAGATGACTTTAAAAAATATAAAATGAGGATGATGACAATGATATAAGAATTCAATAAAACAAGTTCAAGAATTATTTTATCCAGAATTTTAACGTCCAAATGTCAACATGATACTTCTTTGTAGAGTAAAATTCAAGAATGATCGGAAGAATATTTCCATGAAAGATTTGGATGAAACGCAAATATCAAGGATATTCTACTAATTTCATGGAGTATAGAAGTCAAAGTTTTACTTATTTGGGTATAATAAAGAATGGAATAACAAAAGAAATCACCATGCATGCGATTGCCGCGCATGAGCGGAGTTATTCAATGAGAATAATAATAACGGAACGGTCGGTGAAATTCACTGCAAGCAGGATGTTCCAACAGAATAATAAAGATGGAACCGGATCCGGTGTAAAACACACGATAGGATATTCCAACGAGAATGATAAAAAGGCGGAACCAGTCGGGTGTAAAACACATGACAGGATGTTCCAGCGAGAATAATAATAATAAAGCGGAACCGGTCGGTGTAAAACCACATGCAGGATGTTCCAAATGAATAATAATAAAAGCGGAACCGGTCGGTGTAAAAAAACACATGCATGAGGATGTTCCAATGAGAATAATAGAAGAATGTCACCAAGTATAGGGTAGAGCCAGCGTGATACTGAGTTATTCCAATGAGAATAATAAGCAATGGAATAACATAAGGATTTCACCAAGTATAGGGTATACCTGGCGTGATCTGAGTTATGTATAAGGTATGCCACTTTTACGAGTTATTCCAATGAATAATAATGAATGGAATAATGAAGTTCTCTTCAAGAAGAAAAAGAAACACCCCTTACTAGTAAAATAATGAATATAGAAGTAATGAAGTAGCAGAATACTCTTCTTCTTTCTATAACTTTCTCTCTATAGCTTCTCTCTATAATTCTCTCTCTAGAGTTTCAATGAATTAAATCGAGAAAATAATGAAGGAATGAGCTTTATTTATAGGAAAATGGAATGCATAAGTAACTAATCCATGAACGGTCCAGATTGATTTACTTTAATCGACGGTCCATGTTTAAAGAAAAATCTTTTAAATAAAATATAATATATTCTATTTATATAAAAACATTTTACTATGCAAACTTTATGCAAAACACTATGCATAATAAAATATAATATATATTTATTTATAAAATAACTTTAATAAAGTATTCATTTTTTATATAAAAGATGTTTACATTTTATTACGTTAATAATACTGAATAAAACAAAGCGTCATTATCGCTATAATAATTCATATTATTAATCGACAATAATGGAATCAAACTAAGTGACTTCTCACATAAGCATCAATAATCAATACCGTGCTACTATGCAACCACACGTATTCATGTACATTTTTTACTACTGAAAGTAGTTCAACAAAGATCAGCGGTAAAACTTCCGCCGTTATTTCAATAAAATATTTTTGTCTTTTTCTCAATCCGACAATAATTCTGTTGTGGGGTCCACCAATGATTGAGCCGTTGTACGAATATTCCCTGCTAAACCTAATATTCCCCGACCAATCGAATATAATATAACCACTTGTATACTTTGCAAAATTTATAAATATTACCCACAACTATAACATTATATCAAATTATTCCATAATATTCAAAAATAATATTTATAGAAAATTCATCTTTATTTATAAAAACTGGGGTCTTACATTTATAATATTGTATTAAAATTATCGAATCTTGGGACTAGTAACACCTTTTGAATGAATGACGTACATTTATTATATTTCGTATTTTAGTTATCGTATGTTGTTTAGAGGTGGATGTTTGTATTTTATCGTGATGATCGGACCGGGGTTAGAGGACCTGAATTCGAGGGTGTCACAGGAACAGTCGAAAACACCAATCGAGGTTTGGAGCTTTCTGGGGTTAGCGGGATACTATAGAAGGTTCATCCAGGACTTTTTTAAAATAGCTACTCCATTGACGAATTTGACAAGGAAGTCAGTGAAGTACGTGTGGACTGAGAAGTGTGAGAATAGTTTTTAGGAACTAAAAAGGAGGTTAAGTGAGGCACTTGTATTATCCTTACCAGATGATATGGGAAATTTTATAGTTTATAGCGATTCTTCGCATAGAGGACAGGGTTGCGTGCTCATGAAGCATGTCAAGGTCATTGCGTACGCGTCACGCCAGTTGAAGGATTATGAGAATGTTTATCCTACTCATGACCTAGAATTGGCAGTGGTAGTTTTTGCCTTAAAAATATGGAGACATTATCTATACGAGGAGAAGTGTGAGATATACACGGACCATAAAAGTCTAAAATATATCTTTACACATAAGGAGTTGAATATGAGACAGAGAAGATGGTTAGAATTAATAAAAGATTACAATTGTGATATCTTATATCATCCAGAGAAGGCAAATGTAGTTGCTGATGCCTTAAGTAGAAAGGGTAGGGAAAAGATATCAATGTTAACGACTCAGAATGAGTTAATAACGGTGATGGTAAGGATGGAGCTAGAAGTTAAATTACCGAGTAAAGCGGTAGAGATGTTATTCACAATGCAGACACAACCAACGATAGTGGAACAAGTTAAAGAAGTACAACTAGGTAACGAGGACTGCGAAAGAATGAAGAAAAGAATGGAGGATGAAGAGAAGACTAAGTATAACCTTGATAAAGAAGGATTACTTCGTTTTGAAGGAAGAATTTGGGTTCCGAATAATTCTAAGTTAAAAGAAGAGATAATGAGTGAGACCCATAGTTCGAGGTACTCGATACATCCAGGTAGTACTAAGATGTATCAAGACCTTCGGCAGAACTTTAGGTGGCCAAACATAAAAAGAGAGATAGCAGAATATGTTAGTAAGTGCTTAACTTGTCAGAAAGTTAAGGCTGTACACCAACGACCGAGCGGACTATTGCAATCACTAGAGATTCTAGAGCGGAAATGGGAGTATATCACAATGGACTTTGTGGTGTGACTTCCAATTACAAGGAAGGGATACGACGCTATTTGGGTAATAATGGATCGGTTGACGAAATCAGCTCACTTCTTACCAATAGGAGTTAGGTATAACCTAGAGAAATTAGCTAAACTTATGTCAAAGAAATTATTTCAAGATATGGAGTACCTATTTCGATTGTGTGAGATAGTGATCCACAATTCACATCGAATTTTTGGAGAAGTTTGCAAGAGTAGCTGGGAACGCAGTTGAGGTTGAGTACAATGTATCATCCGCAGACGAATGGACAAAGTGAACGGACAATTCAAATGCTAGAAGATATGTTGAGATCTTGCATTCTGGATTTTAAAGGGAGTTGGGATGAACATCTGTCTTTGGTAGAATTCGCGTATAACAATAGTTTTCACGCTAGTATAGGCATGCCGCCTTATGAAGCGTTGTATGGGAGGAAGTGTAGAACTCCACTGTGTTGGGATAAAGTAGGTGAACGTCGAATGTTGGGAGTAGAGATGATATAATAAATGGCAGGCATGGTAAAGTTAATACATACTCGCTTGGTAGTAGCTCAAGATAGACAAAAGAAGTATGCAGATCCTCACCGGGAGAAGAGGGAGTTTGAGGTAAGATAGTATGTCTTTCTGAAGGTATCGCCTTGGTAATACGTTTTGGAAAGAAAGGGAAGTTGAGTCCAAGGTTTATAAGACCTTTTGAGATTTTAAGAAAGGTAGGAGAGGTAGCTTATGAAGTAGCTTTACCTCAAGAAATGGAACGATTACCCAATGTGTTTCACGTGTTTGTGTTGCGTCCTTATAAATTGGACTACAAACACATAATAGAGTATGAATCTATTCAGATAGAAAAAGATTTAACATATGAAGAACTTCCAGTTTAGATTGTTGATAGGAAGGAACAAGTTTTGAGAAATAAGATAATACCTTCGGTGAAGGTGATTTGGAGGAACCACAATGCCGAAGAAGCAATGTGGGAAATCGAGAGTAAAATGAAGGTAAATTTTCCTTATTTGTTTATGTAATTATAGCGAGATTCTGGGGACAGAATCCTTATAAGGGAGGGAGAATGTAACGCCCGAGAAAAATCAGATTTTTATGTGAATTAAATTTTATTTGAATTAAATGAATTTAATTGATTATTTATGTGAGTAAGCTGTATGAAGGTTGTTCTATGACCTAGAATGTGCGGATGTGGTTAGGATTCTGGCTATGTGCTTGGATTAAATGTTTTGAATTTCCAAGACGAAAATAAAAGTTTTCGAGAAATTTTTTGTGACACCCCAAAAATAGGTATACATCACCCATCTTGAGTCGCTAAATACATGGTACAGAATTCAAATACAACTTAATTATACAACATGAGCTGTGAGTTTCAATACAAATATTGTCTTCTAGACAGTATTCAAACTCAAAATACGACAAAACATAATCTGAGAGTTTTAACACGAATATTGTCATCTAGAGAATATCCACACTCAAATTCAATCTTATTACATTTATTATCACACTATTTCATAGAATAGTGAGGACTACTAATGCTATTATCTGGACCATCACTCCATTTCCCGACTAGTCCTTGCTACGTTCTCATTTCCTAAAGAGAACAATGAAAGCAAAAAGGGTGAGCTCAACTAGCCCAGTAAGAAATATTATGACTAAGATAATGCAGAATAAATTATCGTTAGCCTTCAACAGTGTTAAACTGATACAATATAACAAACATCAAGTTTAACGGCAGCAGAACAAGCAATTTATTAGAAGAGTCAAGTAGAGAATAAAATCTACTATCTTTTATGATTTAAAAGGTTTTTCATTATTCTTTAGTATCACGACCACGAATTATCCATGCACTACGGGCTAAAGATAATCATGTTTTCATCAACGGTCCTGATCATGCCATAAAACAATTCATCTTTGCACCCTTGGCGAAGAGAATCCATAGCCATAATCATACCAAAAGCGGCCCATCAATGCACTACGGGCCAATGAGGACTTTTTCCACATCATTTATAACATTACGGTCATGATTATCTTAGAGAATAATCACGGTCATAATCATACCAAGTCCATCTATGCACACTCTGGTCACAAATGAATTTCAACATAATATAAACATGAGGATGATGACAATGACATAATAATTCAATAAAACAAGTTCAAGAATTAATTTATCCAGGAACTAATAACGTCCAAATTGTCAACATGATACTTCTTTGTAGAATAAAATTTAAGAATGCTCAGAAGAATAATTCCATGAAAAGATACTGGATGAAGCGCAAATATCAAGGATATTCCACTAATTTCATGGAGTATAGAAGTCAAAACTTTAACCAACTGAGTATAATAAAGAATGGAATAACAAAAGAAATCACCAGGCATACGATAGACCGCACAGACAGGTTATTCCAACAGAATAATAAATAACGGAACCAGGTCATGAATAAACGCACAGACAGGATATTCCAACAGAATAATAAATAACGGAACCAGGTCATGCGTAAACGCATAGACAGGATATTCCAACAGAATAATAAATAACGGAGCCAGGTCATGCGTAAACGCACAAACAAAATGTTCCAACAAAATAGTATAGAATGGAATAATAGAAGAATTTCACCATGTATACCGTACTTCGCATAGACATGTTATTCCAACATAATGATAAAGAATGAAATAATAGAAGAATTTCACCATGTATACGGTACTTCGCATAGACAGGTTATTCCAACATAATGATAAAGAATGGAATACAGAAGAATTTCACCAAGTATAGGGTAGCCCGCGTATACATGTTATTCCAACAGAATAATAAAGAATGGAATAACAGAAGTTCTCTTCATGAATACAAAAGAAATAATACCCCTTACCTTAGAAAGAAACTGGATACTGGAGTAGTGAAGTAGCAGAATACTTTTCTTCTTTCTCTCTATAGTTTTGCTCTCTAGAGTTTCAGTGAATTCGTAAGAAATAATGAAGGAATGAGCTTCTATTTATAGGAGAATGGACTGAATAGTAACTAATTCATGAACGGTCCAAATTGATTTACTATGCAGAACACTATGCAGGTACTATGCAACACTATGCATAATAAAATATAATATATTCTAATTATTATCTAATAAAACAAATAACTTTATAAAAGTATTCTGTTTTAAATAAAAAAGATTTTACTATGCAAAACACTATGCAGGCACTATGCAACACTATGCATAATAAAATATAATATATTTTAATTATTGTCTAATAAAACAAATAACTTTATAAAAGTATTATGTTTTATATAAAAAGATTTACTATGCAAAACAACATGCATAATAGAATATAATATATTCTAATTATTGTCTAATAAAACAAATAACTTTATAAAAGTATTACATTTTATATAAAATGATTTTACTATGCACAACACTATGCATAATAGAATATAATATATTCTATTTATAGTCTAATAAAGCAAATAACTTTATAAAAGTATTCTATTTTATATAAAAAGCTTTTTTGTTTTATTACATTAATAATACTAATAAAACAAAATTTATATAATATATATATATATAAACTTTCGTGACTTCATAAAAAGACACCTCAATATATATAACAACATTTATCATCAGTATTATAATTCACAATATTAATCGACCAGGTCGTTCCCAAGAAAGAGGGGGCTTTCTAATAAGGATTTCTCCCTATTGGCGCGCAATTAGGTAACCAAACATCTCCTTGGCAGAACTTCTAGACATCGTTAATATTGCAAATAATAATATTAATAACTTTGTCATCTCAATTATTGATTTAATAATATATAAAATATTGACAATAATTAAATCAAATAACGTGAGATATTATGCAACAATTACTGCAGCAATAATTGAACAAAACTGAGTGACTTCTCACGTAAGCATCAATAATTAATATCGTGTGCTACTATGCAACCACGCAGCAGACTTCGTACTTTTTTACCGCAAGAGTAGTTCAACAGTTTTAACGATAAAACTTCCGCCGTTATTTTCATAAAAATATTTTTGTCGTTTTCTCAATCCGACAATAATTCCGTTGTGGGGTCCACCAATGATTGTACCGTCATACGAATATTCCCCGACAAAAAGAATATTCTCCGACCAATCGAATATTATACAACAACTTGCATACTTTTCAAAGTTTATAAATATTACCCACAACTATAACATTATCTCAATTCCACGCCATAATTTAAGAAAAAATCGAGAAAATTAAATCTTTATTCGTAAAATTTGGGATTTTACATTTTTGTAAAAACACTATTCATCCGTTTCTGTTCGGGAATTTGGAATGAATTCCTCAGAAACGTGTAATGATAGAATTCTAAGACGAGATGAAATATCCAATAATATTTCAGTTATGGCAAGCGAAGTTTTCGCCTGCGAACTTAAAACCTAAGGGTTAGAGAAAGTAAGTTCCGAGAAGGAAATGAATGCTTATACGTGTGATATGCGAGTATGATACTAGTTAGTATACGCGTATAGTATGAAGATTATTATGATCTATAATACGAATATCGTACGAATACTATACGAAGAGAATACGCGAGTTATACGAGTAGAATACGATTAGTTCTTAATGGACTTTGAGTTTATGGACTTTGTAGAATCCATTTGGACTTGGATTATGTCAACCCAATGCATTGTGAAATCAAGCCCAAGATAGGCCCAATATGAATTAATTCTAAGGCACAAACCAAGAAACCAAACCGTGGATCAAATCGATGGGTCACCGAATGGGTAAAACCTATAGGGCAACCCATGGGGGACCCATAAGGCCATGTGGGCGGGCCACTTGGTGGCCAGGTAAAGCAGTTTCACTTGGTGGCCAAGTAAAGTGGATTTTACTTGGTTCTTAAGTCATGAATAGTAATGAGGTGGGACAAATGACCAAAATACCCTCCACTTGGTTTTTCTATACAAGAAATCTAGCTTAGTTCATTTGTTTGTTTACAACGTTTGACAAACATATATTGAGAGAGAGAAAAGTGAGATAACAAGTAATCAAGTGAGCTTGAAGCAAAACATCTAAGTTTTAAAGAAAGAACGTGAAGAACGTTAAGGTAATAATTCATAAAACCTTAGTCTTCAATCCGTTCTTTTTCATAGAGAATCATGAATTGGTGGAGCATGTCTCTTTCGGAGTAATAAGAATGGATATTAGTGAGTTAAAACATTGATAAGGCATGTATAAGTAAGAATCATAAGCGTTGAAATAAGATTAAGCGAAGGAAACCATTAAGCGTTGACTTTGTTGTTGATGGACAAATTGAAAACCATCAAATATAGGTTATGTGCATATTGCTTAGTTAGGTTATACACAATGAATCAATGAATTGGTTCCATTTGATTAGGCATATAAAACTCGAGTAACAAAATTATGGTGAAATTTACGATATTATTTGTTAAACGTTGAAATCGTAGAATTTCTGGATTTGTAGTCAAAACTCGCCGTTTAATTCGAAAACTCTAGTTTTCGATGGTGTAATGTAGCACAATGTATTTAAGAGTTGTGGACTCAAGAATGGTTGAATTCTGACCTATAATAAAGAAAATGAATTATGAACTCTCTCGAATGTTAAACAAACACGTAAAAACCTATCAAGAAAAAGAACTCAAACTACTAACAGGATGGACCCCCATTAGGGCGGGCATTCTTAAGAGCCAAACCCCTGCCGGGGAGGGTAATTTTAAAGTACAAACCCTCGTAAAGGAAGGGGAGAAGTCAAAAGTTTGATCAAGTTAGTTTTTGAACCCAAATTGTTGGTAGAACAACTACGGGGCATGTATATACTTAATATACATGGTACGACCATTCCTATATAGTATATAAAGTGATGACTTGAGGAAATGAATGTTGTTTGATAGTAACTAAATGAAGAACATAAAATATAAGGAGGTAAATCATATTCAATTACTATGGTATTAACCAAGGGTCTTTGAGTATTAATTTAGGGACGTGAAAACGTAAATAAGCCGTAAGGAAGAATTGTAACTCAAAATGAATTTTATTAATGAAATAAGTTCGATTTAGTTGTAGAAGAGAAAGAAGTTAGTTGAGACAATGAAGTTAGATTATTTAGTAGCTAATCTCAATGTGCTATGTGAATATATCATGTAGATACGATAAAGAGAAAGAATTGTTGAATATTTAATTGAAGACACTTGAAGGAAAGTTTTCTTAACGCTTGTCTAACCTTCGAGTTATCCAAGTTTTTTGTGATTCATGTTATGAGATGAATGAATTGTTATATGAAAGAGTCGATGCCAGTTTTAACTCGGCTAGACTAATCCTAAGAGTTAGATTGATTTGTTTACAAGTCTTTCGATATAGTATTGTTAACGCTATCATATGCAAATTGTTTGGTACGGATTCAAAGGTAAGCTTGTGTATGAACAAACAAATGTATTTCACATCGATTATTCGATGGGCATGTGAGGTTGCCAAAACTTAAATGTAAATACGTTTAACGGATGAATGTTGATCAACATAGAGTACTATAGGTTGATCACCTAGAAGTGCTCATAAGATATATCAGACTTACACACTTAGTGTCGGGTTGTCCTTTTTCATGAATGAAAACTAAGAGAATGTTCTTGGTCTTTTGACCATCTCAGAATTCCTAAGTTACTATATGTACTCTAGAATTGCTTTATGAAATGAAAAGTGCTATTTAATGTTTCATAGTACTTCATAGCTACTTGTTCAGTTATTGAAGAATAATCATATAATTCTCGACGTGGTATTTATATAATATTTTGCTAGACATGCTGGGCTAGTTATGCTCACTTCTTGCTTGAATTATATGATTGCAGCTAAGGCCGAACAAACTGAGGGTCCAAGTAGGGATAAAGGCAAGGCTAAGATGGATAAGTAGATTATCCTGTAATAGACTAGTATGTTTGTAAGAATCATATTATGATAAACAAAGAATGTATCGGTTACAGAACCTGGGAAAGGATTTATTATTATTATTTTAATAAGAATGTAGTAATTATATTCATTTTGATGTTGTTTCAATGGAATGAATGTATAGTGATGAGTACCGTGTAACACTATATATGTGGGATGAAAGTACCCGGATTTGGGGGCGTCACACGGGAGCCCCGACATTGGCTAGTTGTTCAGCAAGACTTTTGAGATGATTGCAATATGCATTTGTCGTCAAAAAATAAGCAAGACTTGTGTTGGTGAATTCCTTATTAAGATATAGGGCCCTAGAGTTTTTATTATCATGAAAAAGATCTGCAACACTGTGCAAAGCATGTTCAGCCGAGTCATTATCAATAAGAATGAAGGTGAGGATGTCGGATGAAACCGTGGCATAAATCCACTGCAAAACTGCCACATCGAGCCGTTTCCAGAGAGGTTGATCATTGGCTTTAGCCTTGTCATACACAGTAGTAAGACCCCGATTTATTTTTTTGTATATAAATAAAATTGAATTTTCTTTATTTATTATCTTGAAATAATAAGGTGATAATTTGATATAATATTTTGGTTATGGGTGAAATGTGCAAATTTTGCAAAATAAGCAAGTGGTTATAAAATATTCATTGTTGTCAGGAAATATTCGTTTGGTCGTGAAATATTCTTGTTGTCGGGGATTATTTGTACGACGACGCAACCATTTGTGGCCCCATAACGGAATAATTGTCGGATGAAGAAAATGACAAGTTTGAGTTTTTATAAATAACGGCGTAATTGTTACCGTTAATACTATTGGAATACCTAGTGGTTATAATACAATAATACACGTGGTTGAACAGTAGCACACAGTATTACACAGTATTTTTGAATTATTGATTCTTACGTAAGAAGGCACTACTCAATAATTGTTACAGTAATTATTGTTCAATATTTTATTTTATTGATTCATTAATTGTTGCGTTGATATTTTATATTATTGTTGTTTCAATAATTGTCACTGCACAGTATTTCCCATTATCATATCAATAATTCATTTTATCTGAATAATATTATTAGATAACATTATTGGAAATGTCTAGAAAGTTCTGTCAAGGAGAGGTTTGGTCACCTAATTGCGAGCTAGTAAGGAGAAATACTTATCGGAAAGCTCCCTCTTTCTTGGAAACTGTCTGGTTGTCATTATTGTGATTCTGTAATATTATTGGTGAATAATTAATTATTGATAAGGAAATATTTATTTGATGAGGATATAAATGATGGATTTATTTATTTTATGTGGTTATAAATGAAAGAATTAATGTTGAGGTGTTTTATCAGTATTTTGTCAGATTGGAGGTATTAAAAAATCAAATCGGTGTTCTATTGCGTGAGTTATAATTTTAATCCGACCGTTGGATCGTTGTAATTTTTGGATATGTTATATATATGTAAGTTGAGTATATGTCCACAAATTTTGAACCGTTAAAAATTAACGCATGATTTGTTATGAATTTTAAAAGGTGTTAAAAATCATTCGTTTGTGAATTTCAGATATTTTCTGTCTGGAATTTGGAAAAACATAAAGCTACAAAGTTGTAGAGAATTCGATTTTGTGTGGAATGGACATAAAATTCGTATTTTTTCTGATAAAATGACTATTTATTATGAATTACTGAAGTTTCGGAAAATAAAATGATTTTTATTAAAATTGGGTGCGACCCACTTTTGTTTTTTAAAACATGTGGGCTGCTATTTTTTTCAGAATTGGCATGCTAGTTGCTGGTCTTGGTAGGTGGCGTAGAAGGAGGAAAATATATATATATATTATTTTATTATTTTAGTCTCCTTTGGCGTTCTAGCATTTTTCTATAAATAGGCGCTTAGGTTAGAATTGAAAATCACACCAGAAACAAGTTTTCTTTCTCTCTATATTATCGAGCGTATTTTTGTGAGTATTTAGATACTTTGAGAGTTGCTATTCAATGCAAGTTTCCTTCGGCTTTACATCCGATATTCCGATCAGAAATACTGTTATTTTGAGGTAAGGGTTGTTATTTTCTTCTTAAATGATATTACTTTCACTACAAAAAAAGGCCTATCTGCGACCAATAATATCAGCGACCGCATATCTGGTCGCTGATAATAGTAGTAGCGACCGGTATCTGCGACCGATGAAAATTCTAGTCGCTACTTGATATCAGCGACCGCCTACGGTCGCTTATCGGTCGCTGATATGAATTTCCCTCCAAAAATTTGGTGCGAAACCCTGGTGCATTTTTTTGTTGCGACTAAGCATTATCAGCGACCTCATGCGGTCACTGAAAGCATCCACGTCATTAAAATTCAGCGACTACATACGGTCGCTGAAAGCGGTCGCTGATTCTCTTAAACAGATTCAGGCTCAGGCGTTCGCTCGATTCAGCAGAAAGAGAAAGAAAACAAAAGGAGGGCGACAGAAGATGGAGAAGGGGGAGAGAAGAGGCGTCCGCTTGATTCGGTGCGTTCAATCTTCTTCAAATCAATTTAATTTTAGAGGTAAGAAATTCTTCTTCTTCTTCTTTCGGTTTAATTTTCAGTTTGTTGTTTATAATACAATACCTGAAAATTGATTCAATGATACATAAACACATTTGATTATTTCTGTCATTTCTAGCAGAGTTGAACTTGAAAGTGTATTACATATTGTTGTAAAGGTCTATTTAGTTGTATTACTTTTCTCATTTGCAAGTCTAGGGGAGGTCACCCATTTAGTAGAAATATTTCAAAACCCCAAAGTTCACAAATCAGTTGTTAATTTCAACTCATTTGAATCTGTTTTTAATTTGTTAATTGAATGTGGTTTAGACAAACCCTAACTTTTTTTTTTGTTATTAATTGAATGTGGTTTAGACAAACCTTAATTTGTTAATTTTTGTTATTCAATAAACCAAGGAATGGTATTTACTCCTTATTTGCAGCTTAATGTTCATCACAAACATAAAATACTCTCTCCATCTGAATACATTTTGGTTTGTAAGACTTGTGTATTTGTTTATTTATTTATTTATTCAAATAAAAAAGTTTCTAGTGCATGCTAAAAAAATTTAACTTTTAATTTATTCTTTTAAAAGGGTATAACCAAAATAATAAAAAATTTATGTATAAGTGTGTTCTAGACTAATTTTATCATGCCTAAAAAACTTAACTACTATTTTTTAATTTCTCATGGCCTGCAGTATAAAGAGATTCTAGGAAAATGGGCTTTCAAAAAAGTGTATCCTCGACACAACAATTTATCACTGCGACTCTACGCCAGTAAGTTTGTATAGCCATCATATTATAGGTATTGATTAATTTTATATATTAGTTTACCTTTCCCACCAAAGTATATAGCAATTATTTGATATATTTGAGTAATAAATCATGAAAACCATGAATACAAAGGATATAGTAATTATTTGATATAGATTGTTTATAATGGAAGGCTTGGGGACTGTTAGTATAATTTAGTACTTAATCATGCCTAAAGTACCTTTTATTATCATGATTTTAAAGTTATTTGAATGCCTAAAGGTTTTTTTTGCCTATATATGGACTGTTTATGAAATTATAGTCAAATCTATGCCTTTATGAGAACTATATTTATGCAAGATCATCTATGGGTAATAGTTAGGCTTTTCTTCACATTACTTATACTTATACAAGATCGTCTATGTGGACTCTTGGTTTATGTCTTGGGTGCCTAGAAATGACTTTATATATATGCCGTCGTGCATGTGGCTAGTCCATATTACAGGGAAGACTCTGGCAAAAAAAATTTATTGGTCGGGTAGTTGCGAACATTTATACTATTAACGAGCCTATTGGTGATCCACTAGAGCCTATTAAGGGGATGTTTGAGCTGATGGACTGGGCTTGGGGCCGCGAGGCCACACGAGGCCACACCAAGCTTAGCCAAACCTCACGGGGCCAAGCCAAGCTTGGTTGTTAGGGGGTTGTTAAACCTAAATAGGCAGTGCTAGGGAATTGTTACTGCAACAGAGAAGGTAACTAGACACACTTGGTCAATAAAGAGACTGTTTTGGCTATAACAGAAAAGAAAGGGTATTTAACACTTATGTATACAAGAATAAAGCTACAAAATGTTATAGAAGCTATAAATTGCTCAACCAAGTTGTGACTATCCCAAAAGTTGCTTAACACACTAGTTGATATGAATGAATCTCCAAGATACTCAAAATTTGTATAAATGAGTTAGAAAACTCTGATATAAAGCTAGCATGAATGAAATACCTTACGTATTCACTTACGATAAACAATAAAAACAAATTTAAAACAAATTAAAAATAAAATAAAATAAAATAACATGATATAATATAACTATTAAACTAAGTAGCATTTACTTAGTTTCTCATACTAAATTTAATAACATTTAAAGTTTCTCATACTGCTTTAATTTGCATTCATTTGTTAACATCAAGTATGCTTAAATGTTAATCATATGCTTACAAGTATACTCAAGTCATATGGTTACAAGTATATATGCTCTCAAGTCATATGCTTACAAGTATGCTTAAATGTTAATCATATGCATGCTTACAAGTATGCTCAAGTCATATGTTAACATTTATAATGTTATGCATAGTAGAAGTCTTAGTGGAATCATGGACCTCTATTTAGATCGTAGTTGGATGGCACGAAGAAAGTCAAATGCCCAGATAGGTGTTACAGCTGAATTTAGAGCTGGTTGCCAAGTGTTTTTGGAGTATGCGTATAGTCACCCGGAATGTATGAATGGTAAGTCGTAGATACGATGTCCATGTTTGAAGTGTAAGAATGTAAATTATATGGACAGAGACATGGTAAACTATCATTTACTTGTTTCGGGTTCATGAGAAATTGAAGAATCTTTGGTGGGGCACATGGGCGAGAGAAGAGATGGTGGCATCACACAAGAACACAACCGAGGCGATGTAGTACTCATCATATATGAATGAAATGGTTCATGATATTGCAGGGCCAGATTTTGATTGAGAACAAGGCAGAGAGCAACCTATGAATTTTGATGCCAAAGACTTCTTTAAGTTGTTAGACGAGGGTAGCGAGCCATTGTGACATGGTTGCACCAAACACACTACATTGTCTGTAGTGGCGACATTACTTAACATCAAGGCTGATCACAATATGAGCCATTTGTGTTTTGAGTCGCTCTTGAAGGCCATTAAGAGTATGTTTCCTGACGGTGAGAAATTACCTGGTAACTATTACTTTTGTAAGAAAATGGTGAAGAAGTTGGGTCTTGGATACTAAAAGATCGATGCGTGTCCCAACGATTGCATGTTATTTTATAAGGAAAATGAACAGATGACAAGGTACACGTTTTGCAGTCATGATCGGTTTAGGCCTAATAAAGAGCGTGTGTCTACAAAAAAATCAAGTATAACGTTTAAGATTCTAAGGTATTTTCCAATAACACATCGGCTAAAAAAAAGATTGTACATATCTTCAAGAACAATTTGAACATATGAGTTGGCATGAGAAATCTCCGACTAAAGATGGAGAACTAAATCATCCCGCAGATGGGCGGTGCTTGGAAAGATTTCAACTTAGCACATCCACGGATTTGCATTGGAACCTAGAAATGTGAGGCTTGGATTGTCCACCGATGGTTTCAATCCGTTTGGCCACTCAATTTATTCGTACTCATGTTGGCTGTGATTGTTACTCGCATAACTTGCCTCCTTGGATGTGTATGAAACGACCATACTGTTTTCTTTCACTCGTGGTTCCCCGGTCCTAAGAGTCCTGGAAAGAACTTAGATGTTTACTTGAGACCTCTTATAGACGAGTTGAAGGTATTGTGGGAGGATGGAGTACAGACTTGGGATGTTGCAACAAAAACAAATTTCAACCTTAGGGCAGCGGTTATGTGGACTATAAGTGACTTCCCAGCTTATGGTATGTTAGCTGGATGGAGTACACACGAGAAGTTAGCTTGTCCATATTGTATGGAGCATACAAAGTCGTTTAATCTAGCAAAAGGTCAAAAGCCTTGTTAGTTTGACTGTCATCGCCAGTTCTTACCGGTAGATCACCCATTTCGAAGAAATAGAGAACACTTCAGGAAAGGAAATAGAGAACACTTGAGAATGGGTGAGAGCTAGAGATTTGGGTGAAAAGACGAAAAGATCGCCGCCAATAACGGATCCTCTAAAAAATTCGATGGCGAGAGAAGGCTAAAGGGACATCAAGGCGATAGTATTTCACGATTCTGAGATATCAACGCCAAGGTACGTATTTACAAGTTTTAATATGTTTACAATCATGAATTGTAGAAAATATATCACATTTTTACTTAGTAATATTATGTTATTTTTTGTATAGGAGTCTCAGTGTCAAGGTCAGCCTATCCATTGGCTGGATGTGTGCGCGGCCACACTTGTGATGGTTCCGCACTGAGGCTATCCGGATAAGCGGTAATAAATTTTAATGACTTGATCTTGTTTATCAATGCTTACGAAATTAATTTATTTTAACTATTTAATTGTTAACATGATGACGGGACACTTATAAGCGTTTATTGAATGGCGCTATCACGAAGGCACTCCACGTCCGCCTATTGATCAAGAGTTGTGGGAGAGAAAATGCATTATGAAGAAGAATTACATTAAAGGTCAAGGACAATGACGACACCCATCCTTCAGTGGCTCAGGCTGCTCTTCTACCCAGTCTACACAGTCATCGAGCCATCTAGCTGTTCATACTCCGGCTGACTGTGTGAGAGCTATATGTCGAGATCGCGATCTTCTGAAGATACTGGGTGAGCATCTGGGGGCTCTGAGTCTTTGAGGAGTTAGTCAAGCGATGGCAACAGCAATGAGATCAAACACCAGGGATGGCGACGAGGTATAAAATCAATTTGTTGTATATATTGTCGTAATATACCAATATTAACATAGTTAGTATATATTTGTAACTTGTTTTATTATTTTGTTAATTACAGGGTGATCAAGGAGGCGATGATGCTTGACGTACCTTCTTTAGATTAGTTTTGCAGTTATAGTATAAGCTTGTACTTGTATATTCATTCTTTGGATGTTTATATGTTACTTAAACATGTTTTGAAATGTTATTATATTTATTCAAATCATATTGGATGTTTGTATGTTACTTAAACTAGTTTGGTGTATGTGTTGGTGGACGATGGATGTTTAAACTGTTGTGTATGCTGTTGTTGGGTATGTGTGTTGGGATAAAGCAGGTACAAAACAGGTACAGGTTTTGGGAATGCTGCAAAACAGCAAAAATCTTTTTTTTTTCCATATCAGCGACCGCATGCGGTCGCTGACCGTTATTAGCGACAGCTACATATTTAAGGCTATCAGCGACCAGATGCGATCGTTGCCACTTGGACCACGTCAGCTTTGGCCTTGGACCATGCTGCCTCAACTTAGCGACCGGATATGTCATTTCGGTCACTCATATCGGTCGCAGATAAGTCAGTCGCTAATAGTGGTCGCTGATGTGCATCCCAGCGACCAGTTTTTGTGCGACGACTATTAGCGACCGCATGCGGTCGCTGATGTCTATCTGCGACCGGAGGCGGTCGCTGATATGCGATCGCTGATAAAGCTATTTCTTGTAGTGTTTCTTCAATATCATTATGCCGAAATATTGATATGAGTTTGATTGTGGAATTTCTACCTTTTTGTGTCGGGGTTACTATTCACGTATACGGCACTATTCACAAATACGACACTAATCACCGAAAAATAAAATTTTCTCTTCTTTGTCCCAGATGTCTATTATGGTTACTATCTTTGATTGTATCCTTATTTTTTATCTTTATTCTTGAATTTTACTCCATTATGGTTTATTATGGAGTATTTTTAAACTTGAGTTATCTAAAGTACGAATCTCTAAATTTTGTCCTTTTATCTCACTGGATTCGTTCTCTAAAATATTTTTCTTCATCCTCAGTCCTTAATGGTGATACTTGATGAATATCTTTGGCCTGTAGTGCAAAGATGTATGATTACCTGATGAATATCTTTGGCCCGTAGTGCAAAGATCAACAGGTGTTGAGATGAACATGACCAACTGGTGATACAAATGAATATCTTTGGCCCGTAGTGCAAAGATGAATATTTGATTCAAGATATATATTGATTGATGTTACAGGGATAAAATATTGATGATGGACTTTTAAATTCATGGATGATAGTAGATTTCATTCTCTACTTAACTCCTTTAATGAATTGTTGTTTCCGTTGCAGTTGTTGATCTAAAACTTGTTGTCTGTTATATTCTATCAGATTTTCCCTGTTGAAGAATAAGGATAATTTGTTTTATATTATCTTAGACATAATATTCTTTACTGGGCTAGTTGAGCTCACCCTTTTCCTTTTTGTTCCATTTTTTTCTCAGGAATCAAGAACATAGCAGGAACCAGTCGGGTTATAGAGTGATGGTCCTAGACAGTTGTTTTAGCAGTCCTCATTATTTTTGTAAAATAATGCATCAATAATTGTAATGAGGACTTTATTTGAGTGTGGATATTGTCTAGAAGATAATATTTGTATTTAAACTCACAGTATGTGTTGTCATATTTTGCACGGCAATTGTAATAATAAAGTTGTAGCTGTTTTCTGTACCATGTATTTGGCGACTCAGAATGGGTGATGTATACCTATTTTGGGGGAGTTACAACAGCTTTCTCCTTTACATCCGTAGGTGGGATGATATGTTCAAGCACGTCATGAACCCTTATTTGAACCTTGAATAACGCTGCCCTATGAATGGTATTGTCCTGATTCCAAGTCCAATGTGATGGGGATGAGAGTTTTCACATTGGTGATAGCTAAGACAGGATGAAATTTAGGAGTTTTGGCCATGGTGGATGGCAACACAGTGAAAAGGAAGAAGGAGGATGATGGGAAAGGTAATGACGGTAGCAGAAATGAGAGAGAAAGAAATCTTAGGCTCTGATACCCTGAAATAATATAATTCCCCTGCCTCTCATTGATTGATAAAGGTCCATAATATACATGAATTACCAACAGTTACAATCGTGATACTAGGCTAAGAATCAGGAAACACTAGTACAAAACCATAAAAAAAAACACTTAAAAGATGACGCTTTTATAAAAAATGTTGTGATGTTTTTTTTATAATGGTTTTAACAAAACGTTATACATACATATGAAAAAACGTTATGTATTTATAAGGACAATTTTTGATTTTAAATAGATAACATTTTTTTTTTTAAAATGCTATATAAAAAACGCAGAAGTGAATTTAAAATTAAAATAAAACGCCGACACTCTCTTGTAGCCCCAAACCCTATCCTCTCTTTTGTCTCACTCCCTACCTCCACAACCATCAGAAATGGCCGCCGCCGCTACTCGCCCCCTGGTTTCAATTCAAACCCTTGAATCCAACATGGCCACCGACGGCCCCGCTGCCACTAACTCCCTCCCTTTACCGGACGTCATGAAGGCCCCAATCCATTTCGATCTCGTCAATTTTGTCCACACTCTAATGAGAAACAACTCTCGCCAGCCCCACATTTCTCGCAAGGGACCGCTGATTGTGTACGGGACTGAGGGCTCCAAGCTCGTGAAGGCCTTCCGCAACATCCCTGGTGTTGAGATCGCGAATGTGGAGCGTCTCAATCTTTTGAAGCTTGCCCCTGGTGAAGTGATATAATTATGTGGCAACTCATTATAATTATTATGCTTGCATGCAGACAATAGAAAGTACACTCCGTGACAATTCAGATTGTGTGAGGTCTTTTGTTGCTAGCTTGGTATGCAAAACAAACATTTCCTCTTAGTCATTTAAAAATAACTGGAAGAGTGATGATAAAGTCATGAGAATAACTGTTTACATTGATGTTATATGCGAGAACTTTGTAGATTTAGCTGAAGTGAAAGAGCCTCATGACATAAACTCGGATGGTGTTAGGCTCGGGAAAGGTTTCCATATTAACCTCGGTTTGATGACTCTTACAAATCGTAATTAGGAAGCTTAGGTATGTATTTACTTATAGCCTCTGTTTTTAAACCGATCCGTGAAGGTAAAATCAAAGGTCGATTTCATTCTGCGAAAGGAATCTTCGCTTTCCTTTTGACGGTTTATGCATTTATTATCTTTATGGGTTTTTTTCTTCCTAATATTCCTATAGCTACTCCCTTCATTTAAGTTTCTCTATTGAGAAGGAACAATTAACTAGTTGGGGTGTTATTTTGTTCATATTAAGTGGTATGAGAATGGTGAAGAATATTATTATCTCTGTATTAGAGTCAATATAATGAGAAGGAAACTATGGAGTGGTGGTTATCATTTCGTAGAAATGAAGTGCTATTGGAATAGTGAATATAGGTGTTTCTAGGAACTAAAAATCACTACTTATTGATGTGTTTGGTATGACTGTATTATATTGAGTCACAGTGCATTAATGAGACATCCTCCTCGGTTGACCTGGAACATTAACATATTTCACTGATTTTATTTCCATAGTAGTTTCGTGCATATTTACAATTCTTCATGGAACTTCTTTTCATCGAATAAACTTTTAATCTTATTGATTATTGTTTATTTCTTAGTAATGTTGGAAAAAGAAGTGGTCATATACCATGTCGAGACTCAAAGATCACACGCATATTGCAGCACTCACTAGGTGGTAATTCGCGCACCGCCATCATTTACACTTTGAGTCCAGCATCCAGCTATGTGGAACAATCTCGGAATACTCTTTTCTTCGCTACCCGAGCCAAGGAAGTGATAAACAATGCCCAAGTAAACATGGTATGAACTATTTGTATTTGTTCATGTTCTACACTGTCGAGAAATTGCACACTACCTTTTCTTTGAAAAAGATTAAACAAACATAATGGATATGTTTTATTTTATGAAAATTATGATCAAGTTGTTTCTGGATAAACGAATTTTTGTTAAGCATTTACAAAAGGAAGTAGCAGACTAGAAGCGAGCTACGCACGCTTGAGCCGTTGAGTGAAAAGGATTACAAAATTCAGGAGGTACACCATCACTTATTGTCCCTCTATTTTGTTTTAAAAATTTATTGAAGTATCAAAATTTACATGTCTTACGAACCATTTTAATTACTTAGATGGAGAAGGAAA
The DNA here is from genome assembly GCA_020205615.1 of Panax quinquefolius. Taxonomy (NCBI): domain Eukaryota; kingdom Viridiplantae; phylum Streptophyta; class Magnoliopsida; order Apiales; family Araliaceae; genus Panax; species Panax quinquefolius. Next base: position 174,873 of record JAINUW010000574.1, read on the forward strand.
TTGAAGAACTGAGGCTTCAAAAAGATCTTGCACAGTCTCAGGTTGATGAGTTGCGTCAAAAACTTCAAGAGGAACCACATGTCAATCTCTCTTTCCCACACACATACATGCTATCTCACACTTATAAGACTTCTTTATTTTAAGTTTTTTTCTTTGCTTAATGTTCTAAACATAATTCAGGTTTTTAAGCCAATTGAGTCTCCCAATCCAGTGGTGAAAAAGTGTCTTTCTTTCTTTGGGACTTTATCACCAAACCTTGCTGGCAAGGTACCAGGCCGTTTCGATAAAATCAGAAATACAATGGAGCTTCTTGTGACAAAGTTTGAAACTTTACTGTGTTCCTTGCTCTTGAATTGTTAGATAATCCAGTTTATGGGATTTAGGGGTAGTAAAGTAAGCAGTTTAATTTTACGGTATTATTTTTTATGGATAGTTTAATTAGGTAGTAGTTTAATTTTATGGATAGTTTGGTATTTTTTGTGGATGTAGTCAAATTCATAATTCAATATAGTAGTAATTATATTGAAAAGTGAATTTGCGATAGTTTGGTAGTAGTTTAATTTTTTGGTATTATTGGGATGTAAACGTATTTTATGGTATTAATATTCTTTGTAATTGGTATATTTTGAATTTGAGATGTATGGATAGTAATATTATTTGTAATTGGTATATTTTGAATGTTTGACACATTTTGGCTTTAAATAGATGACACCTTCTAAACGTTGTATAAATGTGTTTAAATGTTGTCTGTTGTTGCTTGCTAAGGTAGAGATCTAAAAACAGTTGTTATATACATGTATTACAACATTTTTAAGTCAAATTAAACTGTTTTAAAAACGTTGTATAAAGGGTGTCAAATTGATGACACCTTCTAAACATTGTATAAATGTGTCTAAACGTTGTAATGTGACAAATCACAACGTTTTAAAAATGTTGTATAAAAGGTGTCAAATAGATGTCACCCTTAATCACGACGTTTCTGGGATACAAACCACAACGTTTTTTACGCGTTATCTATTTACTGTTTTGTAGTAGTGAAACTGATAATACCTAATAAATACAAATAACTATTTTCTAAATATATACATATTCTATCATAAAAGGGTTAAATTACTACCTTAAATTTCTTGTTTGAGCAATACAGATGATAGCATCCTCCTTTGATTTTTTCAAACTCGCAAAACTTTTCTCTTCTTCCTTCTCTCTTTTCTCTCTGTTTTCTTCATTTCTCTCATCTGTTCTTTCTTTTCTAACTTAACGTAAATAAAACAGAAGCGCACAATAATAATACGTATTAACAGAAAAATAAAAACTGACATAATAATAATAACTCTACTTAATATATCAGTTATGTTTATTTTAAATTCAAAAGCCACTAAGGCTTGTTTGGCAAAACTAATTAAAAATAAGGACTTAAAATCCTTATGCCTTGTTTGGTAAAACCAAATTAAAATAAGAATTTCAAAAGCTTTAAAGGCTTTGTTTCGTAAAATTAAATTAAACCACTTTAATTTATTTTTATAACTCATTTATTATATAGTTTAATTGCCACACTTTATTTAATTAAATTCTAATATTCAAATTTAATTAAATTAAAGTTAATATTAACACAATAAATCAAATTATCAAATAATTATAATTCTCATTAGATTATAATTTACTTAACAAATCACTAAATCTCCAATTTAATTATTAAATTAAATTGAAATAATATTATAATAATTCATTTAAACCTTATCAACTCTCTAATTTAATTATTAGATTAAATTAGAATATTACCACATAATAATTAATTCATCCCTTCTTTTATTTTAATTACTTCAACATACCAAATTACCAATTATACACTTAATTAACATATTACCTTAATTAAGTTAATTCTTCACAACTCATGAATTATTTATTTAACTAATAAATAATCAAATTAAATAAATATTTATTTAACAATACGCATCAACCAAAATATTTATTTAATTCAATAAATATTTTAAATTACAACTAAAATTCTTGATTGTTACATCTTTCCCTCCTTACAAGAATTCTGTCCCCAGAATCACAACTCAAATAATTCATTCGTCACATTCTTCCCTCCTTACAAGGATTTTTTTCTCAGAGTCGAAGACACAGATCAAACAAATAACTCAGGATAGCTCTTCATCATTTTGTGTTCGAGTTCCCACGTAGCTCCCTCGGCATTGTGGTTCCTCCATATCACTTTCACAGAAGGTATTACTTTATTCCTGAGTACTTGTTCTTTCCTGTCAACTATTTGGATAGGAATCTCCTCATAAGATAAATCTTTATCAAACTGTAACGGTTCGTACTCGATCATATGTTTGTAATCGGGTTAATATGGTCTCAATACTGAAACATGAAAGACATTGTGGACATGTTCCAATTTTGGAGGTAGAGCTACCTCGTAAGCCACTTCACCTACTCTTCGCAGCACCTTAAAGGGTCCAATAAATCTCGAGCTTAGCTTTCCTTTCTTACCAAATCGGATCTTCCTCTTCCAAGGAGAAACTTTTAGGAAAATGAAATTTTTAACGTCAAATTCGTGATTTTTTCTGTGTTGATCAGCATACTTCTTATGTCTGTCTTGAGTAGCTACCAATCTTGCCCTGATGAGTTTGACAACCTCAGCGGTTTGCTGTACCAGTTTTGGTCTTAACAGTTGACGTTCACCAACTTCATCCTAGCACAGTGGAGTTCTGCACTTTCTTCCATACAATGTTTCGTAAGGTGGCATGCCAATGCTTGCATGGTAACTGATATTGTAGGCGAATTCAGCCAACGGTAAGTGATCATCCCAATTTCCTTTGAAATTCATAATGCACGCTCTTAGCATATCTTCTAATGTTTGAATTGTTCATTCACTTTGGCCGTCTATTTGAGGATGGTACGTCGTACTCATTCTCAACTGTGTTCCCATGCATTCTTGTAGTCTCTTCCAGAAGTTTAACTTGAATTACGGATCTCTGTCTAACACAATTGACAATGGAACTCCATTTCTCGAAACGATCTCCTTAACGTACAACTATGCCAACTGATCAAGATTGAATCTAATCTTTATTGAAAATAATGTGCTGATTTCGTAAGCCTATCCACTATCACCCAAATTGCATTGTACCCTTTCTGAGTTGTCGAAAAACCTACCACAAAATCCATCATGATATGCTCCCACTTCCATTCTGGTATTTCCAACAGTTGAAGTAATCTGCTTGGTCTCTGATGCTTGGCTTTGACTTTTTGACATGTTAAGCATTTCGTGACACATTCTGCAACATTTGTTTTCATATTTAGTCACTAAAAATGTCGTCGTAAATCCTAATACATCTTCGTACTCCCCTGGTGAATTGAATATCTTGAGTTATGAGCATCAGTCAAAATTTCATTTTTAATTTCAGGTACTACTGGAACCCAAATTCTTCCCTCAAACCTTAGTAATCCCTTGATATCAATCTTAAACTTCACCTCATTACCCTCAGACACTATTTCTTTAATTTGGTCACATCTTCATCTTGTAGTTGAGTGTTCTTCACTTTGTCCACTAAAGTTGGACCAATTGCCATCTGGAACAATCTTTTTTCTGATTCTTTCGGAAGTTTGATTTCTAACTCTAGTTTCACCATTGCTAAAATGAGCTCCTCCTAGGCAGTTAACAACATCAACTTCTCCTAACCCTTTCTACTCAAGGCATCGGCAACCACATTTGCTTTACCCGGATGATAAGAGATTTTAAATCATAATCTTTTATCAGTTCTAACCATCGCCTCTGACGCATGTTTAGATCCATCTGTGTTAAAATAAACTTTAGACTTTTATGGTCCGTATAAAACTCACATTTCTTCCCATAGAGATAATGTCTCCATATCTTTAGAGCAAATACTACCGCAACCAACTCTAAATTATGAGTCGAGTATCCTTCCTCATAGTCCTTCAGTTGCCTTAATGCATACGCAATGACTTTGCCATTTTGCATAAGCACACAACCTAGTCCTTTATGTGATGCATCACTTTACACCACAAAATTTCCTGTATTATCCAGTAATGACAACATATGTGCCATGCTAAGCTTCTTTTTTAAGTCCTGAAAGCTCTCTTAACACTTCTCCGTCTGAATTTTTTTTACGGCTTTCCTAGTCAAATTCGTCAACGGAGTGACAATATTAGATAAGTCTTGAATATATTGTCTGTAGTAGCCTTCCAATCCCAAGAAACTTCACACCTCTGATGGTTTCCTTGGTTGTTCCCAATTTATTACAGCTTTGACCTTTGATGGATCTACTGAAATCCCATCTTTGTCAGTCGCATGCCCAAGAAATTGTACACGTTCTAGCCAAAATTCCCATTTAGAGAATTTTGCGTACAACTTTTCTCTTATTAGCGTCTACAACGTCAAACATAAATGTTCCACATGTTCCCCTTAAGATTTGGAGTACACCAGGATATCATCAATAAACACCACCAAAAACTTATCTAAGAATGGTTTAAACACCATGTTCATCAAATCCATGAATGCTACAGGGGCATTGGTCAAACCAAAAGATATTACCAGAAACTCGTAGTGTCCATACCGAGTTCTGAATGTCATCTTCGGTACATCCTCCTTCCTTACTTTTAATTGATGATACCTACTTCTCAAATCTATCTTTGAGAAGTATCTAGCTCCCTTCAACTAGTCAAACATGTCATCTATTATTGGCAACGAATATTTATTTTTAATAGTGACTTTATTTAACTCCCTATAATCAATGCAAAGATGCATTGACCCATCCTTCCTCTTCGCGAACAACACCGGAACTCCCAACGGTGATACACTCGACTGAATGTATTTCTTGTCTAGTAGCTCTTGCAGTTGTACCATCAATTCCTTCATTTCTACTGAAGCCATCCTATATGGGGCCTTCAATATCGAAGCAGTCCTTGGTACTAAATCGATAACGAACTTAATCTCTCTGTTAGGCGGAAGTCCTGGAAAATCCTCCAAAAATATATCCACAAAATCCCTAACAACTGGTATCTCTTCCAGTTTCACACCATTCTTCTGAGTATTGACTATGTAAGCTAAATATCGTATACAGCCTAGTCTCAATAATTTCTTGGCCTGCATAATCGTCAGACATCTCGCTTGTCTAGGCGATTTGCTACCATAGAAGACTTCCTTTGACGTAGTCATAAGGTTTACACTTTTCTTTTGGCAATCAATTATAGCTCCATAATTGAATAACCAATCCATTCCTAATATAACATTAAATTCTCCAAGTTTAATGGGGATTAAATCTACTATCATAATATTTCCCTTAATATTCACCCTACACTTCCTATATACGAATCTAACAGGAATCACCTTCCTATACGCAATTTCTATATTCAAAGGAAAATTTAACTCTTCACTAGGCAACCTTAGACTCTTAGCAAAATCATCAAATATAAACGAGCAAGTAGCACCCGAATCAAATAATACATATGCATTTATATCATTAATTGGGATAATACCTGACACAACAACTTTGTATTGCACCGCATCTTTCACAGTCATGTTGAAGGTTCTGACTGTGGGTTTGATTGATGACGTTGGTCCAGCAATAGCCAACGTACCTCCACTGCCACCTCCCCTGCTTCTAGTTGCACTTCCAGCTGTCTTCTTAGGGCACTCGCGAGCTAGATGATCCTTTGAGTCGCATGTGTAACAAGCATTCTTCTTCGGCTGATGGTAATTCGAAGCAATGTGACCCTCTTGGCCACAATTAAAGCACACTCACTTACCCCTCAAGCACACGCCAGTGTGATTTCTCTCACATGTAGCACATGCTTCAAATTTCCTTTTATGCTGGCTACTCTGCTGACTTCCAGCACCAACACTCATATTCCACTTCCTCTTTGGGTTATTGTTATTCCCACCACTACCACCATTTTTGCCTTCACCTTTAGTCTTTTTCTTTCTCTGTTCCTAATTGTACTTCGTTAAGGCATCGCTTCCACCTTCCCCAATAATAACCTTCTCAAGCACTGCTGTAAACGTCTTCAGTTGAAACATAGAGACTCTACTATACAATCAGGGCTTCAATCCCTGTTCAAACCTTCTTGCCTTGCGCTCGTCTTTGTTAACTTGATATGGCGCAAACATTGCCAACTCATTAAATTTCACCGCATATTCTGACACCGTCATCGCATCCTGCTTTAGCTCTGAAAACTGGACCTCCATCTGATTCTCTGAGCTTTCTGGGAAATAGGTCTCAATTTTTTTTTCCTTAAACCTATCCCAAGCCATCACTCCCTATCCCCCTCGGGTTTTGTTTGCCTGCCACCAGTAACTGGATTCTTCTTTCAATATGAATGTCACAAAAGCAGTCTTCTGGTCCTCACCAACTCTAGCAATGTCGAAAACTTTTTCTATTTCTATGATCCAGGTCTGTGCCTCAACTGGATTCATGGACCCATGAAATTCTGGTGGTCCAACCGCCTTGAAATCCTTAAAAGTCGCAGCTTAGTCCTACAGCTGATTCTGCAGTGCTCCCGCTAATAATGTCACCAACTGCTGAACTAGGTTAGCCTCAACGTTGTTGTTGTTGGTAGACCCCTTAGGGGTTCTTTATCGTGGTTGACGTCTTGGAGGCATTTTCTGTTAAAATACACTTATTAGATAGTTACTCAATTTCTTAAGTATTTTCTACTTAATTTGCACATCATAAAAGACCATCACATAACACATAACATCTTGAATAAATATTAATATTTTATTCATTCATCATCTTTTAAAAACATAGAAATGATAGCATCCTTGCTATCTATAACACTTTCCCAAACTAATAAAGTTTCAGGATAATATCATCTTATCTCGTTAGTCACATAACACTTGGGATTTACATCTTGTTTACTATTTAATTATTCATTCAATAATACACTTTCTATTAAGACATACTAAGTCGCTACACAGCCTTACGACGCTCCTCTTCCATGATACGGAACATTGTTCTACGATCTAACATATACCATGGCAATTCTTCGAACTGAGTCGGATAGTACATGACTCAGTCTTGAGTTCAGTTTATCACAATATTAAAAACATAGTTCATCTCTTCCATCTTGACCTTCTTTGCTTGTACCTCTCCCTCTGCTACCTATACATGCTGAGAAGCTTTCTTGTACGCATCTTCTTTAAAGTTATCCTTCCGTTTCGCAACCTCCTCCATCATCTGCTCATTCTGTGACATCCCGAGAATTTATAAGATTAATAAAATTTTAAATGATTAAATTAAAGGTTAAAGAATAAAACCCAGACTGGAAATAGAGGAATGGTTAATATTTTGAAAAGAAATAAAGAAATAAGATATTAATATTATGTGTTTGTTTATTATATAAACAAAAAAAAAGAATCTAAGGTAACATAATTATATGTTAGGATGGAAAATTTTAATAACCTAATGGTTATGGTATAAGAGAATATTGGTATTTAAAATATATACTATTGCTAAGAGATTTATTTTATACATATCAATTAATTAATTTTATAACCTAATTATAGCAAGTCTAATTGGGTTAAGATATTAAGTGTACATGAATAATGATTTAAATTATAATTGAGGAAATTAAAACCCTAATTAAATAATTAGGAAAAGATAAAATTTAAAGTATTGAACCTAATCTATTTTCATGGCCCAAATCTTTTTATTAAAAATCCTAAAAGACTTAAGGGGTAAGCCCAAGTGTTGGCCCAATCAAATTAGTTAGAGGCCCAAGCAATAAATTTAAAAAGCCCAAAACTTGATCCAAGTATGGAAGGACATAATGGTTATTTGTTAAGTGAAATAAAAGAAATTAAAAGAAACCCAAAATGGGGATGAAAAAGGGCCACATGGCCGACTATATAGAAGAGAAAAAGGAGAGCATGTGAAGTATAATGATAACTTATTTTAGTGGCTAAAATGGTTCCACTACTACCACCAACTACACATGTGTCATCTTCTTAATTAAGCCATAACATTTAGCTAGATTGGTATGTAATATTGAAATAATTAAAGAAGACCAAAATGTGGCTAATGAATGGCCAAATAACCGGTTAGTGGGGGATGAAAAAAGGGTGATGTGTATGGCTATATACCTTATATCTATACTATGCTTTACAAAACATTAAAAATTTATTCTCTCTTTCATCTATTCTTTCACTTTCTTCTATCAAAGAACTAAAGAGAGAGAGAGAGAGAGAGGAGGAACGGCAGCCCCTTAGAGAAAGAGAGAGAGAGAGAGAGTTTTGTAAACTATCAAAGCTCCATAATTTAAGTTAGGAAGAAGAAGAAGGAAGCTCAATAGCAAAGCTATAAACTCTAACTAGATTATATAATTTTATTTTGATGATTCTAAATTAAAACTTGAATCTATGTTTCTATACTCAAAAAACATTGTCTTTACTTGTTGATAAGTATTTTATGTTTAAATATACCCATATTGAGTGTTGATTTGTTTGGAAATCAAAAGAAAAGAGAAGTAATTTTTTAGTTATAAACCATAAATTTTTATGTACTTTGGATTTCCACCGTTTTTGATCTACATCTTCTTTTTCCATCTGTCAAAGAGGGGTTCTAGATGTATAAATTATCTTTGAAACCCAAGTGGTAGCACTCAAAAAAGTTGAGTACACAAGCCTTAGTGGTTGTTTTACCCAAAATTGTTTCATTTTTAGAAATAGAAACACACTATTTTTGGACAGTTACTGCCAGGGGCAATTTCATCATTTTTCTAACATTCAAAAATTCTGAAAAAATTTTGATTGATAATATGATGAGTTTTATAACATCTCCAAGTGGAATGGCTGAAAAAGGAGTTGTAGATTTCCGTATGGACTATTTTTAGCAAAGTACGAAAAAGTTATTTTTTCAAAAACCTAGTGTCCCAGAATTTGTAAGGGATGTTTTGGAAATTTAATTAATGTAATAAATTCTGGCCTTTTAGGAAATGAGAATATATGATATAAAGTAGCTCCTGTTCAAAAATGAGCTCATCCCGACTTAAAATGACCAAGTTATGGCCATTTCAATTTTTAGGATTTTTTGACAAAAATGACAATAACCAGAGTTCTATAACTCTGATGGCCATGAAATTTAAACTGAAGGTTCACGTTAACACGTATAAGATTATGTCAAGAGATGGGAATTTCTGGAGTTAATCATGATAGGGCTAATTTCTTAAGCTACGAACTAAAAATGATTTTTAAAAAATACTAAAGGGAGTTAAAAAATTATGGAAAAATTCTTTTTGTGTAAGAAATATATGTATATATGTTTGGACAAAGGATAGAAAAATAATAAGTTGATTTGGTATTTTCATGAAAAGAGATAATGAATCTAGCTTGCTGGATTGAAAAATTAATGAATGCAGGCTTGCTGGATTGAACATCTGTTGAATCCAGTTTGCTGGATTGGAAATTAATGAATCCATGCTTGTTGAATTGGGTGTCAGTTGAATGTACGCTTGCTGGATTGGTCATTTGATTGCGGGATTAGGAATCCAGTTTGCTGGATTGCAATCAGGTTGTTAGATTTGGAATCCAGTTTGCTGGATTGCAATTTAGTTGCTGGAATTGGAATCCAGTTTGCTGGATTGCAATCTGGATTGCTGGATTGGTGTGTTTATGTAACGCCCCGAAATCTGATCTATCTTCACACCCGGATTCCGTACGTCATGAATACATCATTCATCCATACATACATCATTATATAGTGAAATATAACAACATACATTCTAAATTCCCAGGTTATAATACCTTATAACCCCGTTCATTATAAATAATGATAATTATATTATTCTTTACATCTTACAAGGGTGACTTTCATCCGCCACCAAGGATACATAACAGTTCATTAAACTAATCTATAGTTTAATTAAACTATTCTATATTACAAGTCTTCGTTTGATCTTCACGCACATTCTTAATCTGAATGGCACCTCATCTGGACACCGGTCAGTTTGATTTTTATGGGATCCTTAAGTTTTTTTAACATCGTTCGCTAAAAATATTTTTCATTTAAAGCAAGTGTGAGCATTCAATTGCTCAGCAAGTCATAACAGTTGAGCAAACAACTTCAAGAATTTAAACATTCCTTTAGAACTTCGATAACCAAACAAAGGTTATGAAGCAGCTTGAATAACAGGAATAATTCTGATTCCTATCATTTTAAAACATTAGTCACATTCAGTTTAAAATACTTTCATACTTCTACCTTTTTTATACTCATCATGTCTGGCTAGAATCATTAGCACAGACATAACAATAACGGTTCATGTATAAACAGTACATTTTCATATTGAACAGTTCAATCACAGAACAATTCATCTCATAAAAACACCGAAGTGTTCACATTATGGCACAAGGCCTCATACGTTCTACCACCTTGTAAAAATATCGCACATTCACACATAGACAGAACTTCTCAAGTTAAACATCTAAGAAGTTTAAGAAACTAGCGTCCATTTAGAATATTAATGAAGTTAGGAAACTTACCTTACGTACAGCTATAGCTTACGCTAAACTGTTCATTCCAATCCCTATAAAACACATAATGAAAATAACACGTACATGAATTAATTATATACTTGACTTACGCATTGGTTTAAGCTTAACTTTACTTCTTAGAGTTCGCGTTCTTGCAACCAAAGTTTACGCGACCAACTTTCTTTATCGATTTATGGCTTCATGACATACGGAGATGTCTTACTCATACGTTCATCATCTTTGATGATTTGAATTCTTATCTTCTTCTTATAACTTCTCTAGGACTCAACACACATCGCTTCTCTGCTAGTAGTCCATATGGTACTCTGAGTGGTTTCCCATAAATAACCAACAAATAAGTTCCCGTCTCGTCTACACTGCCATCATAGTGAGTTATATCGGTTGCCAATTTCGTATATACCTTCGCTCTCTGAAGGAATTGTTTAGCCCAGTTCCCATATATGAACCATCAAAGGTTACGATTGTACCCACAACATAAACTTATCTTAACTTATCCGAACTATTAAACTATAATGTTCGTTAAGTCAATTTCTTATTCCTTATGGCTTTCTGGCAACTAAATGCCATACCTCAGGATTTATTTCTTATCTGACTCACATTCGACTTTCATTGATCTTATTACTGTTCATTACGACTTTATTGATAGTTCATATCTTACTTAATACTTTCGTTATCCATTACATGAACCCCATGTTCATTACTCTTTCTTAATATCGAAGCCATTTCGTTCGTTGTATGCTAAGATCGATCGTTCATCGCAACAACGTTGCTTTCACAGCGTCTATACGCTTTACACTTATCTCTCATTACCACAACATAACATCGAAATATTATTCATTACCCTTGTCACTCAACGTCTAAGGAATCACAACCATATCAATCCCTCACGTTAATTTATCGTGACTACGGTCCCCGGATATCGGTTTCGTAACTCGTGTTTACATTCTTTATCTTTTAGTCTCATTTAATCTTTCTGTTCAACCTTCATTAAAGTTTTAATTCACTTGATTAAGTGTTAATTTACATAAATTACACGTTCATTAGCTTTCATTACACTTCCCCCAGGTTTTGAGCAATTAAAAGCTCATTATTGGGCTTTTCCTCGCACTGCCAAGCATTATGGTATGCGGTCCCCTTCCTTTCCTCGTGCTTTCTGACATGCGCTTTGCCATGGCGTCACCCTCTGTACTATAACTCGTGCTGCGGTCTAGTGTATGGCTCTCCGGTCTGGCGCTGTGGTGCCAGCTTACAAAGGATGGTTGGCGCTGCGACGCCAAGCCCTAATGAGCAAGCTTTTCCTCCTCTTTTTCCTCTTCTTCGTCATCTGAAATCTCTCTCTCTCTCTCAAATGTTGGAGGATTTTCAAAATCCTAAACAAATGAAATAAGCTTCCTTTTTATAGATTTTCAAAGCGAGGGGCAAATCTGGTTACTATTCACTCCTCCTTACTATTCCACATCCTTACTATTCATGAAGCTTTTCCTGGAAGCTTCGTGGTTCCGTCTTTCAGGATTCGTTTGACAGTTTTAAAAACTGCAATTCTCGAAATCTAAATATCTTTGGATATTTCGTCTTTCGTTTACAGTTTAACTTTTACGTATTCTTTGGATCTTTGAAAAACTGAAAAACACTTTTTCGAAATTAAGTGTTTTCCTTCACGTTTTTCCCTAACGTAGTTAAATGAATGAAAAGTACATAACAATACTTTTCGTCATTTTTATTTCGTCTGATTTTTACACGTTTTTCGAGAAAAACTTTTATCGACTTACTTAACTTTTAACGATATATCATCGTTAAATCTTTCAACGGAATGTCATTTTGACATACTGAACTCTCAGAAAGGCTTAGGTTATTCAAACCTTAACCCTTAGGGCTTCGTCAGGTAATAGTGCATATTTCGTCTTTTTCCCTAAAAATATTTTGTTCCCTAAATTTTTTTATTTTCGTCTTGAAAATTCTAACTCGTTCAGTCTAGCTCGTAGTAAAAATCCTCCCGATTTATAATCATCCTGGGTTCTAGAATGATTAATAAACACATAGCACAAAATATTATTAATAAAAATTCATTTTATTAATAACTAATTCTTTAAATCTTAAATTATGGACAATTCGATTTTCTGGGTAGTCACATTCTTCCTCCCTTATAAAAATTTCGGCCTCGGAATTTCTAAACCACACCCATTCCCGGGTCATCATATTCACTCCTCCTTCACAGAATTTCGCCCTCAAAATTTTAACCTACCCCTCTTCTCAACTTCTCTTCAAAGAATTTCTTATCTTTCAAACATTCTCTCATCTTTCAAACATTCTCTCATCTTCATAACTTATCAAGAATTATGAAGTAGAATGAACAACGAGGAATATAAGAATTCCTTTAAAATATTTCATACTTTTGTTGAGGGGTCAAATTGACCATGAACTCTTACTAGGTTTAACAACATGACGTTGTAACCCTTCTTTCACGGTCACTTTACAATCACATAAAAGGTAAACTAACTCTTTCATACGTAGGCGATCAACCCATTGTATAACCCCATTTTGGGTTGTGTTCACCTCAAACTTAATTATTAGATTCCATACCAAAACAATTTGGTTTGGCACAACTTCTTCAAAGAAAGCTTGATTTTCTTTTAATCATGACATACCATTCATCTTTGCCAAATCAAGTAGCTTAGACCATACCAATAAATTGGATATCAACTTGAAACATTCGTCTATTCAATTCAATTGACATCGACTACTTCTTTAAATTCTTTCGCAATACATTAAAACATTTTATGACTTCATGATACCGTACTTTTCACAGTACATTGAGGATTTCATCAGTTTATGACTTCGTCATTATACATCATACCATAGTGGGTTGTTGATCCTAAGATCACATCCAACACTAGGTTCAATTGCGTTAAAAACTCCATCCTTTTACCATCTTGGCATCAAATGCACTGATGATATAAAATTCATTTTGATATTTCAAATCAATTTCTGTCTAGCCGAAACAATTAGCATAGACATACCAAGAATAGTTCTTTTAAAATCCATTGGTTCCAAAAGTTGAACCAATTCTTTCATTTTCAATAAGCGCACACAGAAGCACAATTTCAAGAAACTTCGAAATCTAGCATAGCTAGATGACTTGGAATATCCTATTCTCCATCTTCCTTCATTGTCTTGCTTGCGACGATACTTAATCTTCTCTAGCACCTTCAATGCTAAGTCTACTGAAAGTAAACACTTTCAGTCTAAACATCCATATACCTTAGTATAGTCCATCAACTTACCACACTTTATATGTTTAGGAACTTTCCACAACCATATGTGTTTAAGAACTTATCTTCGCAATATGTAATCCGAGAAAAAATTAAGGACTATCCATATTCTTAGGGCTCAAAAACATAGCATATAACTATGAGTCACAAACTTTTCATAAGTATGAGTTTCAAGAACTCGCAACTATCATATCATTCTCTACCTATCAAGCATATACATGAGAAAAGATTCACCTTCTCGTCATATACATATTGATAGCGCGACATATTCCAATGATTACCACTGTAATAAGTTGATACACCAAAGCATAAACCTTCGGTCCATAACAGAGGTTCATACAACTCAGCTATCACATGAGTCCTCAATTGAAATTTTACAACTTTTAATTTTTTCCTTACTTAATACAAATTTTCTTTAATTCGTATGCTATCCTTTATAACTAAATATGAGTTCTTCTTCCCATACTACTTTATAGTACCATTCATTTATAACATTGGCTATAAACCATCCATCGTTTAACAGAATATCTGTTGTTACGATTCAATATAATCACGTGGTGATCTTCTTACTTAATCGTTTAACTCAACGATCTTCTTATCCTTCTCTCTACGATTATAGCCTTAGGTACTCATACCTAAGGTTTATAACCTATCAGCTTTGATACCAACTTGTAACTCCCCGAAATTTAGTCTATCTTCACACCCAGATTCCGTACGTCACGAGTACATCATTCATCCAAATATACATCATTATACAGTGAAATATAACAACATACATTCTAAATTCTCAGGTTCTAATACCTTAAAACCTCGTTCATTACAAATAATGATAATTACATTATTCTTTACATCTTACAAGGGTGACTTTCATCTGCCACCAAGGATACACAATAGTTTATTAAACTAATCTATAGTTCAATTAAACTATTCTATATTACAAGTCTTCGTTTGATCTTCACGCACATTCTTAATCTGAATGGCACTTCATCTGGACACCGGTCAGCTTGATCTTTACGGGATCCTTAAGTTCTTCTAACATCGTTTGCTACAAATGTTTTTCATTTAAAGCAAGTGTGAGCATTTAATTACTCAACAAGTCATAACAGTTGAACCAACAACTTCAAGAATTTAAACATTCCTTTAGAACTTCGATAACCGAACAAAGGTTATGAAGCAGCTTGAATAATAGGAATAATTTTGATTCCTATTATTTTAAAACATTAGTCACATTCACTTTGAAATACTTTCATACTTCTACCTTTTTTCATTCTCATCCCGTCTGGCTAGAATCATTAGCACAGACTTAACAATAATGGTTCATGAATAAATAGAACATTTTCATATTGAACAGTTCAATCACAGAACAGTTCATCTCATAGAAACACTGAAGTGTTCACATTGTGGCACAAGGCCTTATACGTTCTACCACCTTGTACAAATATCACACATTCGCACATACACAAAACATCTCAAGTTCAACATCATTTTAATCTGTTCTTCATGAACGTTTCTACCGTTCCTAACCAAGTAATAAGCAACTAACTTATACGCGATGGTTTTAAACTTGTCCATCAACAACAATTATACTACGATGGTTTTAAATTTTCCCATCAACAACGTTATTCTCGTTCTTCGCGTTCTTCGTTAGTTCTTCATTTTTAATCGATATTTTGATTACGATTTCACTTTTTCTTAGAATTTGATGTTATAGAACACCATTCCTTACTTATTTAACCGAATCGTTCTTATGATTCATTCGGATCGCTCAAATTCATTACAAGTCTTATACTTCCTTAAGAAATTTATAAAATAAACTTTTAATTCTTATTTCTTCATTTTCTCATGATTTCAACCATATGAAATCATTCCTATCATCTTTTAATTCTTATTCACATTAAGCTATGTTTTAAACATATAAACTTAAAGAAAATCTAATTCAGAGGTTAGGTTTTTCGTTACCTTTCTACTTTAATCTCCTTCTGTCGGACAAAGTTTGCTCACGAGCAAGTTTTTCCTCCTCCTTTTCCTCTTCTTCCTCATCCGAAATCTTTCTTTCTCTCTCTCTCTCTCAAATGTTGGAGGATTTTCAAAATCCTAAACAAATGAAATAAGCTTCCTTTTTATAGATTTTCAAAGCTAGGGGCAAAATAGTCATTTTACCCCTCTGGTTACTATTCACACCTCCTTACTATTCCACCTCCTTACTATTCACGAATCTTCTCCTGGAAGCTTTGTGGTTCCATCTTTCGGGATTCGTCCGATAGTTTTAAAAATTGCGATTCTCGGAATCCAAATATTTTTGGATATTTCATCTTTCGTTTATAGTTTAACTTTTACGTATTCTTCGGATCTCTGAATAACTAAAAAACACTTTTTGACATTAAGCATTTTCCTTCACATTTTCCCCTAACATAGTTAAACGAATGAAAAGTACATAACAGTACTTTTTGTCATTTTTATTTTGTTCGATTTCTACACGTTTTTTGAAAAAAACTTTTATCAGCTTACTTAACTTTTCACGATATATTATCGTCAAATCTTTCGATGGAATGTCATTTTGACATACCGAATTCTCAAAAAGGCTTAGGTTATTCATCGGGTGAATAGTGCCTATTTCGTCTTTTTCCCCGGAAATATTTTGTTCTTGGAAAATTTTTATTTTCGTCTTAAAAATTCTTACTCGTTCAGTCTAGCTCGTAGCCAGAATCCTCCCGATTTATAATCATCCTAGGTTCTAGAACGATTAATAAACACATAGCATAGAATATTATTAATAAAAATTTATTTTATTAATAACTAATTCTTTAAATCTTAAATTCTGGAAAATCCGATTTTTTGGGTGATAAGTGTATTTTATATACGCGATTTAATATCCAATTCATGCTTATTTGTTGTTACAATCTTGTGATTATGTTTAATTTCACTTGTTTTATGTTATTTCATGTGTAGATTGGTGGTTGTGGCATTCAACGTACAATTGGTGATATTCGGTGCGATTGGAATCAAATAGAGCATATTTGGAAGCAATTGACTTAGCAAAGATAGTCGATTATCGTAACACACCCCATTGTGAGGCATGAACAACTTATATACCCCCAAAAGGAAATGCATTATCTCTTCACACACCCGGCAAAATGAGTCTTCATTCGAGCAAAAGCAGAAAAGCGGGCCGGGAAATGCGATTCATAGTATATAAACCCCCCCGTAGAAGGCGGGGGTGGAAAATTCTGAGTGTCCTGTTTTGGTTATAATTCTTATTGGGCACGAATTTTGGACTGTTGCATGGCATTACAACTCTAATTGATAGAGAATTAGGCTAGAGTTTAATGTTAGATATCTATTACTCTATCAAAAACAACAAGAAGATTAGAGAGAGCAAAAATTATGAAGATCTAAGCTGAGTTTTTGATAGCAAGTGTGGACGAGTATTTCGAGGAGTTTTTCAAGATGGTTGCAATTCTAGTCTTCGTGAAGGGTGTTTTCCAATATTATTCATGTTAGATTATTTATTGTAATTGAAAGAATGATTCCTATGATTTATTCAGTGTTTATTTCATTTATTATGAACTAAATTCACTTTTTAGGCTTGTGATGGATCCTTAAGTGAATCGATGGTTTTGTAAACTTTGATTTCTAATTTCATAAGCTATCTCCAGTTTATCTATATTGATTTGTGCTTGAATCTATGAATTGCCTAATCAACAATTCTTTGTGGAGTTGGATGGAATCGAGAGAGGATATTCAAATCTAGACCTAGTTGATATAGCATGTTTTCAGGATTTTGTTAGTAGCTTAAACTTGATGAGTGTTAAGGTAGAGATATGCTTGACACCGCATGTAATCAGATAGAGAACTTATTCTTCAACCTTCTTCAATTGTAATTCACATAGAGATATAGTGGGTTAGTTGATTAAGGTGTTTAACGAATTTCTATCTTAATTGTGGATTGAAGTTAATAGGGTATTAGTGCATCGAGAGGTGGTTAATACTAGGTTCGTGTTCTTGATTAATAAACTGGGATAGTGCATTGAATTGGAATAAAAGTGTTAAAATCAAAGTGAAGCTTAGGGTGAAATCATAAGTCTAATTCTCCATTAATTGTTTGAAAATTCAGATTTTGATATTCGTGGTTATTTTGTGTTAATTAAATTATTTTTAAATTTTAGATTAGTTAAGTTAAATTATTGAGTTTGATTTGTTTAATAAAATTAGGGTTAATAGAAGATTGGTAATTGTAAGTTAAGGTTATTGCTAATTAATCTCTGTGGGAACGATACTCTACTCATCACTTTATTACTTGTTGACCACGTATACTTGCGTGTTGTGCGTAATTAGATTTTACCCAAAAAGTTTTTGGTGCCGTTGTCGGGGATATTTTTAGCATAAATCTTAAGTGTTTTACAATATCAGTTTAATTAATCTAGTTTGACTTAGACATTTTTTTTATTGTGCTTCTTATTTCAGGTGTTGGACGTAGTTTATGTGAACTCGGTCCCAAAATCCAGACTTGTTGCCTTTTGAGGACGACATTGAGAAAAGGTTTCAGAGGTTGAGTAAGTGGATCAAGGAAACGAGGCAAGAATTCGAAATACCTGAAAAGGAAGAGGGAATAGTAATGGCAGCCGAAGATCGGAAAGCATTGAGGGACTTCGCAACACCAAAGGTGACTGAACTGCAGTCAAGCATCACCAGGCCAGCAATAGCAGCAAATACATTTGAAATTAAGCCTGGGATGATACAAATGATTCAGAATTCAGTTCAGTTTGGGGGATTTGCAAATGATGATCCGAACGAGCATCTAATCAGCTTTCTGGAAATATGTGATACATTTAGGTTTAATGGGGTGTCAGATGAGGCGGTGAGACTTCGATTGTTCCCATTCTCTTTACGGGACAAGGCGAAGAGTTGGTTACATTCATTACCATCCGGTTCGATAACTACATGGGAGGATTTAGCTCAGAAATTCCTCGTAAAATTCTTCCCACCGACGAAAACTGCGAAGATGAGGAATGAGATTACAATGTTTGAACAGCAACATGGGGAGTCATTATATGAGGCCTGGGAAAGATACAAAGAACTGCTCAGAAAATGCCCACATAATGGATTGCCCCAGTGGCTACAAATGAACACCTTTTACAACGGACTACATGGGAATCTCAGGATAAGTATCGATGCAACATCGGGCGGAGCATTTATGGCTAAGAGTTATGAGGAAGCCTACGAGTTGATTGAAACCATGTCAGCTAATAACTACCAGTGGCCCACAGCGAGAATGACACAAGCGAAGGAAGCTGGGGTATTAGAAGTAGATAGTATAACAGCGATGCAGGCACAGATATCTGCAATTTCAAAGAAGTTGGAGTCAGTGTCAGCAACACAAACACAACAAGCTCAGCAAACACAACAAGTATAGCAGGTGGCAATAATATGCGAGTTGTGTGCAGGAGAGCACCCAACGGAGCAATGTGCAATTAATCCAGCAGCTGTACAATTCATCGATAATTACAACAGAATTCCTCAAAACACATATCAGAACACATACTATTAAGGAAATAGGAATCATCAGAATTTCTCATGGAGTAACAACCAGCAAAATCAAGCTTCACGACAATCATATCCTCCAGGTTTTCAGAACCCGCAACAACCAGTCCAATATCAAGAAAGGAAACTCGATTTGGAGGAAGTGTTGGAAAAATTCATGACTACCACCGAGTTGGCTATAGAAAATCACACCATGACTATGAAAGCACAAGAGATGTCGATCAAGAATCTAGAGAATTAGATGGGTCAAATTGCGTTGGCATTGAATAATAGACCACAAGGTACATTACCAAGTGACACCGAGAAAAATCCTAAGGGTAATCACGAGTAGTGTCAAGCCATTATGTTGAGAAATGGAAAACAGATTGTTGGTCAAGAGCCAGAAATTTCGGTTACAAAGAAGATTGATCCAGAGACAGAAAATACAATGGGTGAGGTAAAGCAAGGGAACGAAAAACAAATGGAAAAGAACAAACCAGTGAACGAACCAGCTGTTTATCCTCCCCCACCATTCCAGCAAAGAGTTCAAAAACAAATATTAGACAAGCAATTTTCAAAATTTTTGGAAGTTTTCAAGAAACTCCAAATTAACATACCATTTGTAGAGGCCCTAGAACAAATGCCGGGTTATGCAAAATTTATGAAAGGGATTCTATCAAGGAAAAAGAAATGGGAAGATTTTGAGACTGTGGCATTAACAGAGGAGTGTAGTGCGGTATTACAACATAAATTACCACCAAAACTCAAGGACCCGAGGAGCTTTACTATTTCATGCACGATCGGGGAGATGCATTTCAGCAAGTGTTTATGTGATTTGGGGGCGAGTGTAAACCTTATGCCATTGTCAGTATACTTAGAATTGGGTTTGTCCGCGCCAAGGCCTACAAACATCTCCTTACAGTTGGTGGATAGGTCAGTCACGTATCCGAGAGGCATAGTAGAGGACATCTTAGTGAAAGTGGATAAGTTTATATTCCCCGCGGACTTTATCATTCTGGATTTTGAGGAGGACAAGAACATCCCAATTATCCTAGGGAGACCATTTTTGGCTATAGGGAGAACACTCATAGATGTATAAAAGGGAGAACTCACTATGAGGGTCCAAGATCAAGAAGTGAAATTCAATGTGTTTAAGACTATGAAATTTCCTACGGATGACATGAGTAAAAGTTTGGTGAACGACCCGTTAGAAACAACAATATTGGGAGATGAAGAGATCGATGATCCAGAATTGGTGGATTACCTTCAATTGCTAGACTCATTGCCACGAGTACCAAGATTTTGAACACCGTTTGAACCACTACACACAGAGGAGGTAACCGCAGAAAAACTAAAACCATCATTGGAAGAGCCACCAAAGCACCTCAGGTATGCGTATTTAGGCAATTTAAATTCTTTACCTGTTATTATTTCAGCTGCACTTAACGAATTGCAGGAAGAAAAGTTGTTGAGGGTGTTTCGGGAACACAAATCAGCTATTGGATGGACCATTGCTAACATAAAGGGAATCAGCCCTTCATTTTGCATGCACAAGATCCTAATGGAAGACGACGCAAAACCAACAGTGGAACAACATCGGCAGTTCAATCCAATTATGAAGGAAGTGGTAAAGAAGTAAATTTTGAAATGGTTAGACGCTAGCATCATCTACTCGATTTCCGACAGCAAATGGGTTAGTCCAGTCCAGTGCGTACCGAAAAAAGGAGGAATGACGGTGGTGCAGAATGACGACAACGAGTTAATCCCAACTAGAACAGTGACAGGTTGGCGGGTTTGCATGGATTACAGAAAATTGAACAAGGCAACCCGAAAAGATCATTTCCCGCTGCCCTTTATTGAGCAAATGTTAGATAGATTAGCGGGACACCAATATTACTGTTTGTTGGATGGGTATTCGGGCTACAACCAAATAGTCATCGCTTCGGAGGATCAAGAAAAAACCACATTTACGTGCCCTTATGGCACATTTGCATTCAGGAGGATGTCATTTGGGCTATGCAACGCACCGGTAACTTTCTAACGGTGTATGACGGTAATTTTCTCGGACATGGTGGAGAAAAACGTTGAGGTCTTCATGGATGACTTTTCAGTTTATGGGGATAGCTTTGATAATTGCTTGAAGAATCTGGTCTTGGTTTTGCAAAGATGTAAGGACACGAATCTCTTACTAAATTAGGAGAAATGTCACTTCATGGTTGAAGAGGGCATAATTTTGGGCCATAAGGTATCGGCTCAAGGGCTGGAAGTTGATAAAGCGAAGCTAGACACTATTGAAAAATTGCTTCCACCAACTTCAGTGAAGGGTATTAGGTGTTTCTTGGGACACGCTGGGTTCTACAGGAGGTTTATAAAAGACTTCTCTAAAATTGCGAAACCCCTATGCAGTCTTTTAGAGAAGGATGCGACATTCAGCTTTGATGAAGAATGCAAGACGACTTTTAACTTATTAAAAAGGAAATTGACTACAGCCCCCATTATAGTTGCACCGGATTGGATCATGCCATTTGAGCTTATGTGTGATGCAAGCGACTTCGCGATTGGGGCTGTTTTGGGTCAGCATAGAGATAAGGTGTTTCACGCTATATACTACGCAAGCAAAACACTTACAGAAACTCAAATGAACTACACAACAACAGAAAAAGAGTTGCTTGACGTGGTATATGCGTTCGGCAAATTTCGGGCTTATTTGATCAGGACTAAGGTGATAGTCTATACAGACCATGCATCGATTCGGTACTTGATAGCGAAAAAGGATGTTAAACCACGCCTTATCCGGTGAATTCTCCTACTGCAAGAATTCGATTTAGAAATAAAGGATAGGAAGGGGACGGAGAACCAAGTAGCCGACCATTTTTCGAGGTTGGAAAACCACGGGAAAGAAAAAGACGACAAATGTGAAATCAATGAATCATTCCCAGATGAGCAACTGTTTGGGATGTCAGCGGAGATTCCGTGGTACGGCGACTATGCAAATTTTGTTGTGAGCAACATTCTACCACCTGACCTCACAAGGCAACAAAAAAAGAAATTTCTTCACGACGTGAAATGGTACATGTGGGATGATCCATATTTGTTCAAGCAGTGCGCCGACAAGATGATTCGATGGTGCGTCCCATATAGCGATGTGAAGAATATTCTGCATGAGTGTCACTCATCGGTATATGGCGGGCATTATGGGAGTGAGAGGACAGCATCGAAGGTGCTGCAATGTGGGTTTTATTGGCCTACATTATTCAAAGATGCCCACCAGTTTGTCAAACAATGCGATAGATGTCAAAGGGTGGGCAACATTTCGAAGAGTAATGAGATGCCCTTACAAACGATTCTGGAAGTGGAAATTTTTGACGTATGGGGTATCGATTTCATGGAACAATCAATACATTCTACTCGCAGTGGACTACGTGTCAAAGTGGGTTGAAGATGCAGCTTTACCAACAAACGATGCCAAGATGGTCCTCAAATTCCTTCAGAAGAACATCTTCACGAGGTTTAGCACACCAAGAGGAATTATAAGTGACGAAGGTAGTCACTTTTGCAATAAACCATTTACTGCTCATTTGGCCAAGTATGAGGTGAACTACAAGATAGCTACAGCATATCACCCTCAAACCAGTGGACAAGCTGAGGTATCGAACAGAAAAGTCAAAAAGATATTGGAGAAAGTGGTGAATCCGAGTCAGAAAGATTGGTCACTTAGATTGGACGATGCTTTATGGGCCTACCGGACTGCATATAAAACGCCAATTGGGATGTCATCATATCAACTGTTGTACAGGAAGGCATGTCATTTACCGGTGGAACTACAGCATAAGGCATATTGGGCAGTGCAAAAACTCAATTTTGATCAAAAAGCTTTAGGAGAAAAGAGATTACTTCAGTTAAATGAACTCGACGAGTTTCGCCTACATGCCTATGATAATGCCAAACTATACAAAGAAAAAGTCAAAAGATGGCACGACCAGAAAATTTTGCGTCGAACATTCGAGCCAGGCCAATCAGTATTATTATTCAACTCAAGGCTGCGTTTGTTCCCTAGAAAGCTTAAATCAAGATGGTCGGGACCATTTACGGTCAAACAAGTATTAACTCACGGTGCGGTTGAAATTTACAGTCGCAATCCACTCGAAACATTCAAAGTCAATGGACACCATCTAAAACATTACTGGGGTGGTGAAGCTAACACTGACGTGATCGCCATCACATTGGTCGACACAACTTAAGCAGGAAATAGTCAGGCTGAATGACTTAAAATCAAGCGCTCATTGGGAGGCAACCCAATTTTTAGTTCTTTATCATATTTTCCATTCATATTTGCTTAATCATAGTTTAGTAAATTACTAGGTAGAAGAATAAAATAAAAAATCTCGTTAATCTCTCCGCAACATAACATGATATCAACGACTCACTAATTTTCATGTTTCATGTCATGCAGGATGGAAAAAGGATCATCAAGCGAGTATATTGAAGCAAAGTGAGCTACATTAAAGCAAACCAAGAGAGCCTGACAAGAATTAAGCCATTGTATGCCCCCTTCTACTTTTAACCCACTGGGGGAGTCTCAAAAATTTTGATAAGAACACACGCCACGGCAAGGGCCCTACTAGCACTACCCCCTGTAGGTGAGTCCTCAACTCAGAAGTCAAGTGGCCAAGCCTTGGCCAGGTGCCTTTTTAGTTCATTACCCCCAGCCGGGGCGGGGGTCCTAGAATTTTGACAGACGTGGGCAGTTGGTTGGGCTTCTCTCCTTCCCAATAACCTCCCACTTTTACACTTCCCCACTACTCCATAACCACCACCCACTTTTCCCACATTCCCAAGACTTCATTACTCTTCTCCACCTCTCCACCTCCTCACTCCACCAATGCTAGCCTACCCTCTCCATCTATAAATACCACCACATATAATACCAACTCTCCCACCACACTTCCTATAAAGAAAAAGAGAGTAAAGTTGTAAGCTAGAGAGATAATAGTACGAAGTTTGGGGGAGAGTAGAGCAAAACTAGCAAGTGAGACAGCCATGGCTTCACAATCATCTGCGAAACGCCAAAGGGGGGAGAGTTCACATCCATCCCAACCAACCCACACCTTTGATCATTTGTAAATTTGCAAGTACACTGCCATGCCCGCCAGGGTATGACTACATGCTCACCAAAGCCCTTACATCAAGTGGGGGTTGTACACAGGATCCTAATGATGGGGAGCTCATGCCATAAATTTACCAAAAGGATGGACAAAATTCTGAGGAGCGAACCAGCCATTGTAAACATTGTCAAGGAGTTTTACGCAAATGTTGTGGACAAAGAACCATTCCAAGCATTTGTGCGCGGACGTCTGATTCCATTCAGTGCAGACGCCATCAACATATACTACCAACTGCGGGTGACTCGCCACTGCCAGTATGAGCATCTCCATAATTTGAACCCGAATTTTGATGTCATTATCACAGAGATAACAAAGCCGGGAATGTCATGGATGAAAGGGCAAAAGGGAGGCACCGTGTTCCATAGCAAGGACCTTAGTCGGTATGGAAAAATTTGGTATGCCTTCCTCTGCGCAAAACTGCTTCCATCCCAACATATTTCGGACGTCACTAAAGAGAAGGCGTTGTTGTTGTACGCCATTGTGCAAGATTTTATAATTGATGTCGGGGCTATCATTTACTTCTCCATCCGCCAGTGCCTACATGGGAATTTTTTTGGAGGCTTGCCACACCCATCACTTATATGCAGGTTGTGCCGTCAAGCAGAAGTTAGATGGTCTGATGACGAGCCAACTCAAATGCCGCTCGCACTGCTTGATTCAAGAATGATAGCGCGGTATTCCGTATGGACAGGAGGCGAGTCACACCCGCGTGGATTGGGTTTCATTTTTCCATCATCGTCGGAAGATAACGTGGATGCTATAGAGACATTGAGGGATGATGATGAGGAAATGGGTGATCAAGGGGATGAGCAGGTACCGCGGGCCGAGGCTATATCTAGATCTCAATTCCTTGATCTCCAAAATCAACTGAATGCACACACCAAGGTAACTCGTTGGGAGATGTGCCAATTGGCAATGAGGTAAGAGCACATGTTCAACGCTATGCACACATCTTTTGCCTCGTTGAACACAACTCTTCAGAGTTTCAACCTGGAGACACAATTTCCATATCAACAGCCTGGTCCAATGCCAAGGTTACCACCGAGTGATTCCGATGAAGAAGAACAACAACCACCTCCTCAAGCTTAAACATTGACAGGGAAGTCCTCACGTATTTATTTTGATAAATTATCCAATGAGGACATTGTATTATTTAAGTTTGGGGGATTTAAATCCATGTTTGCATACATTTTAGCTTTTAGGGTTCATTTTTAATTTTGGTCAATTAAATTTCTGTATTGCATTTTTTTTTCGGTATTGCATGATAGCTTAGGGCATTCAGGGTAGCTTAGGTTTGCATAGTAGATAATAGTGTAATGCATTTTGTTATCTTAAAAAAAAATATGTTATTTAGTAATTATTGTGTTGTTTAAGTCCATCAATGTTGTGTTTCATGTTGTTGTGGGCCTATGATGTGATTGTTAAATAAGTAGCAAATACAGTATTGAGTATTAGAACTTTGACACAATGATCGTTTATGAATCGAATCTTGAGTTTGTTTGAAGCTGGTATAAAAGGTTAGCACATTTAACAAACATCTGTGTTAATTGGTTAAGTTCAAACCGGTACCTAAATGGTCTCTAAAGGATAATGCTAGAGTGAATGATAAAATAACAAGGATAGCCGGTAAAGGCTAAAGTTAGGCAAGAACCTAAGTTTAGGGGATGTTATGTGGGGTATATAAGCTTATGAAAAAAAAATATGAATAAACACTGTAGCATGCTTGTCTAGTTTTGTGGCCTTTGTTACTTGAGCAAGTAAGCCCAAGGGGATTGTCGTTACACCTAACGCCCTAAGGTCTTAATGGCCTGGGAGTCGTTGGTCGAAAGCTTGTTAAGGTAGCATTGAAAAGCATAAGGGAATAAGACACTGCATAGCTATGTGTACAGAAATAAAACGGGAAATAAGAGGAAAAAGCCCCCGTATTTAAAAAAAAAGAAGAAAAAAAAAGAAGAAAAAAAATTATGAATAAAGAATAAGTACCCCGCGTGAACCCTTGAGATTTGTGATTTCTTGATTTTAGTTGGAACTATCTATTTTTAAAATTTTTAAGTTTGTGCTGCATGATTCTTTCTAAGAGACTGGTTATGTATTGAATTTGAGTCGGTATCGGTTATCATGGATGTTACACACACACACACACACACTATACCAGTGATGATGGCTTGAGATTCGAGGATTAAAGCGTATTTGTAGATTGGTTTTTGATGGTTGATATTGTATAGTTGCTTATTTTCGCTAAGGCCGTTAAGATAATTTTGATTCTACGATATTGTTGGATTTGATAGCATATAAGTGAATTCGTATTCATATAATTGCATTTCATGTAGTTAATTTGTTGTGACGCCCCAAAAACAGGTATACATCACCCATCTTGAGTCGCCAAATACATTGTACAAAATTCAAATACAACTTAAATATACAACTGCAGTGTAAAATACGATAAAACATAAACAGAGAGTTTAAACAAGAATATTGTCTTCTAGACAATATTCACTCTCAATGGAGTCCTCATAGACAGTATACAAACTCAAATTCGGTCCTCATTACATTTATTATCACACTATTTAACAAAATAGTGAGGACTACTAATGCTATCATCTGTACCGTCACTCCGTTCCCCGACTCGTCCCCTCTATATTCTCATTTCCTGAAGAGAACAGTGAAGGAAAGGGTGAGCTAAACTAGCCCAGTAAGAAATATTATGACTAAGATAATGCAGAATAAATTATCATTAGTCTTCAACAATGTTAAACTGATAAAATACAATAGACATCAAGTTTAAGCTGCAATGAACAAACAATCCATTAAAAGAGTCAAGTAGAGAATAAAATCTACTATCTTTTATGATTTAAAAAGTTTTTCATCACTTTTATTCTTTGAGACTCGACAATAAATAATCCACATCATTAAATCATCCCTACACTATGTGCCAAGGATATTATTTAGTATCACGACCATGAATTATCCATGCACTACTGGCCAAAGATAATTGTGTTTTCATTAACTGGCCTTGATCATGCCATAAAACAATTCATCTTTGCTCCCTTGGTCAAGAGAATCCATAGCCATAATCATACCAAAAAGCGTCCATCAATGCACTACTGGGCCAATGAGGACTTTTTCCACATCATTTGTAACATTACTGGCCATGATTATACCGAATAATCCACCTCGGTCATAATCATACCAAGTCCATCATGCACTCTGTGTCACATATGACTTTCAACAAAATATAAACATGAGGATGATGACAATGATATAAGAATTCAATAAAACAAGTTCAAGAATTAAATTATCCAGAACTAATAATGTCCAAATTGTCAACATGATACTTCTTTGTAGAGTAAAATTCAAGAATAATATTCATGCAGCAAAAATAATTTGGACAGAAAAGAATCAATTTTTCGTCGTGAATAGTACCTCGTGAATAGTACTTCGAGAATAGTATCTCGTGAATAGTAACCTGACACGAAAAGTACTCCAAATACCCGAGTGAATAATATTTGGGTGAATAGTAACCCGTGAATAGTAACTCATGAATAGTATTCTGGCATGAAAAGTGCCCCAAATACCCGAGTGAATAATACTAGAGTGAATAGTAACCCATGAATAGTAACTCATAACAGAAAATACCAAATAAAATGATATTTCATGACGAGTATAGAAGTCAAAACTTTAACCAACTGAGTATAATAAAGAATGGAATAAAAAAAGAAATCACCATGCATGCGGTACTTAGCATGAAAGTTATTCTAACGAGAATAATAAATAACGGAACTGGTCAAAGGTATATGCGACATGCAAATGCGGGATATTCAACGAGAATAATAAAGAATGGAATAACAACAGAAATCACCATGCATGCGGTGCTTGCGCATAAAAGCAGTTATTCAATAGAATAATAAATAAACGAAAACGGTCCGGCATAAAACGCATGAGACGAGGATATCGACGAAACCGGTCCGGCGTAAAATGCATGAAAGGATATTCCAATGTAATAATAAAGACTTAACCAGTGTGCGGCGTGAAACGCTGGACATGATATTCAACAGAATAATAAAGAATGGAATAACAACAGAATTTCACCATGTATGCAGATCGCGATAGGCAGTTATTCAAGCAGAATAATAAATAATGGAATAATGAAGAATTTCACCAAGTATAGGGTAGCTCACAGCATATCTGAGTTATTCCAACGAATAATAAAGAATGGAATAATGAAGTTCTCTTCATGAATATGAAAAAAAATAATAACCCTTACCTCAAAAGAAAACTGGATACTGGAATAGTGAGGGAGCAGACTTCTCTTCTTCTTTCTCTCTATAATTTCTCTCTATAATAATGGCCCTAAAGCTTTAGTGAATTGGTGAGAAATGAAGGAAGAATGAGCTTCTATTTATAGAAAAATATAGTTTCGATAATTGCACGTTTTGGGCCTCGAAAAATTACAGTACAATACCTCCAACTTTTCTTTCATTTTTAATTTAGTCCTGCAAGTATTATCAATCTTGCACCAACTCCCCTAGTAGTAAATCATGTGAATCAATAGTAAAATCATGTGACTCAATAGTAAATCATGTGACTCAATAGTTCTAAACATGTGAAAAAATTAATTACAATATAGTACCTCCATCTATACCTCCATCTTTAACTTAGTCATGCAAGTATTATCAATCTTGCACCAAATCCCCTAATAATAAATGAACGTGACTCAATAGTACACACATATGAACAAATAGTTATACAAGCATGTGAATAAGTATCAATTAATTGCTCATTTATCCGATAAACTACCCGATTTATCAATATAACCCCCAGACATCAATTATCATCGGAATAGATATAGATTTAAACTAACACCAATAATCCCAACACAATGGAACTATCAAATTCATCTTTAATCAACATGAACTTATTCATCATTAATATTATAACTCACAATATTTAACAACCAAGTCGTTCCCAGGAAAGAGGGGGCTTTCCAATAAGGATTTCTCCCTATTGGCGCACAATTAGGTGACCAAACCTCTCCTTGGCAGAACTTCTAGACATTGTAAATATTGCAATTTAATAATATTAATAACTTTGTCGTCTTAATTATTGATTTAATAATATATCATATAATGCAGAGGATACTGTGACAATAATAGAATCAATAATATGAGAGATATGATGCAACAATTACTATAGCAATAATTGAGTATAACTGAGTGACTTCTCACGTAAGCATCAATAATCAATACTGTGTGCTACTATGCAACCACGCGTATTATTGTACTTTTACTGCCGAGTAGTTCAACAGTATTAACGATAAAACTTCTACCACTATTTTTATAAAAATATTTTTGTCGTTTTCTCAATATGACAATAATTCTGTTGTGGGGTCCACCAATGATTGTGCCATCGTACGAATATTCCCCGACATAAAGAATATTCCCCGACCAATCGAATATAATATAACAACTTGCATACTTTACAAAATTTATAAATATTACCCACAACTATAACATTATATTAAATCCACACCATAATATTCAAAAAAAAATTTTGAGAAATTTGGGATTTTACATTTGTGCTCGAGGACTAGCACGGTTTAAGTTTGGGGGATTTTGATAAGTGTATTTTATATACGCGATTTAATATCCAATTCATGCTTATTTGTTGCTACAATCTTGTGATTATGTTTAATTTCACTTGTTTTATGTTATTTCATGTGTAGATTGGTGGTTGTGGCATTCAACGTACAATTGGTGATATTCGGTGCGATTGGAATCAAATGGAGCATATTTGGAAGCAATTGACATAATGACATAGTCGATTATCGAACCTGACCCGCCCTTGGTGGCATGAACGACTTATATACCCGCCAAATGGGGTCTTAGAATCAAGTTAGCAGGAGCATAGCCCGCCGGGATGGGCATTATATAACTACACACCCCCACCGGGGCGAGGGTTGGAAAATTTTGAGTGTCCTGTTTTGGTTATAATTCTTATTGGGCATGAATTTTGGACTGTTGCATAGCATTACAACTCTAATTGATAGAGAATTCAGCTAGAGTTTTATGTTAGATATCTATTACTCTATCAAAAACAACAAGAAGATTAGAGAGAGGAAAAATTACGAAGATCTAAGCTGAGTTTTTGATAGCAAGTGTGGAGGAGTATTTCGAGGAGTTTTTCAAGACAGTTGCAATTCTAGTCTTCGTGAAGGGTGTTTTCCAATATTCTTCGTGTTAGATTATTTATTGTAATTGAAAGAATGATTTCTATGATTTATTCAGTGTTTATTTCATTTATTATGAACTAAATTCACTTTTTAGGCTTGTGATGGATCCTTAAGTGAATCGATGGTTTTGTAAACTTTGATTTCCAATTTAATAAGTTATCTCCAGTTTATCTATATTGATTTGTGCTTGAATCTATGAATTGCCTGATCAATAATTCTTTGTGGAGTTGGATGGAATCGAGAGAGGATATTCAAATCTAGACCTAGTTGATATAGCATGTGTTCGGGATTTTGTTAGTAGCTTAAACTTGATGAGTGTTAAGGTAGAGATATGCTTGACACCGTATGTAATCGGATAGAGAACTTATTCTTCAACCTTCTTCAATTGTAATTCATATAGAGATATAGTGGGTTAGTTGATTAAGGTGTTTAATGGATTTCTATCTTAATTGTGGATTGAAGTTAATAGGGTATTAGTGCCTCGAGAGGTGGTTAATACTACGTTCGTGTTCTTGATTAATAAACTGGGATAATGCATTGAATTGGAATAAAAGTGTTAAAATCAAAGTGAAGCTTAGGGTGAAATCATAAGTCTAATTCTCCATTAATTGTTTGAAAATTCAGATTTTGATATTCATGGTTATTTTGTGTTAATTAAATTATTTTTAAATTTTAGATTCGTTAAGTTAAATTATTGAGTTTGATTTATTTAATAAAATTAGGGTTAATAGAAGATTGGTAATTGTAAGTTAAAGTTATTACTAATTAATCTCTTTGGGAACGATACTCTACTCATCACTTTATTACTTGTTGACCACGCATACTTGCGTGTTGTGCGTAATTAGATTTTACCCAACACCGGGTTGTCACAGTTTGGATCATCTAGGTTGTTAGATTAGTATTTGACTTATTTGATTTTAAAGAAGAACTTATAATATATAAGATTAAAGTGTTAAATCATAATGTATATGATATAGTGATTAAAGAATTATCAAATGACGATAATAACAATGATGTTTTAAGGAGTAATCTAATATTTTATTATGTGATAAGTGTTTAAGTTGTATAATGACTGTAATTAACAGCAGTATATGTGATGATATTATTCTAATCGGAAGATCAATATTATCAGTATTAGGTCTTTCAGATGAAGCCAAAATAGGTTGTGTAATAGTAATCGACGGTGCATGCAAGTTCCTATACTTTTATTGTGTAAGTTCTCAAACTATACTTTTGATTAAGCAAGTTCTCTAACTCAAATTCGAGTTATTATTTTTCAAGCATAATAGTGGATAATTATTGTTGATTATACCACGTCTATGTTTTATTGATTCGCACGTTGTGCATGTTGCATATGTTCATCAGGTATGAAAGGTTGATCACCTTCATTACCATTTGGTTCAGATAAATTTATTCATGTTCATTGTTGGCCATTCATCATTATTGACTCAGTCATTCAGTTATTAAAATTTATTCATGTTCTTTCACAATTGTTATATTGTTGAAAGTTTGTTAGCTTATTATTCTTTTACATCATGATATATCTTTCTTTGAACTTAAACTAGCTGGGCAAACTTGTTGCTCACCCTTGCTATATCATGATAAACATTTTAGATTAAGACGAAACTTCGAATACAGGCAATGACAAAGATAAATTCCAGCATTGGTTTATTGTACAAGTTAAAATTGCAATAGTATTGAAGGCAAATAACATTTTAAGTCCTTTAGAATTTGAATTTGTTTATTAAGTTAAGGTTATCGACCTTGGGGATTATGTGTAAAGGTATTTGTATAAACAATTTATGTTTATATCTTCCGCAATAGTTATAGAATTAGTGTACCAAGTTCGTGGTGATTAGTACCCTGATTTGGGGATGTCACACATTCTCCCCCTTTGTGTGAACCAGCTTCCATTCCACATTGATAATATGTTCATCAAGATCCCGGATCTCATCATCCTTCTGTGCCATCGAAGTCTGACGTTCAGCTACTAGTTCCTCCAACTCCTCGACTCTATCTTGAAGCTCAATGTTACGATCGTATACTTCGTCATACATTTGAGATGCGCTAAAGTTTGGTGGAAACTCTTCCTCATCCTCATCCTCCTTCGTTTGTAGCAGCTCCACGTGGTCTTCCTTATTCGACTCTACCACATCCTCATCATCAGGTATACCCTCCTGCTCCAACTCCGGGGCATAACCAACCACTGTGACCAACAAAGATGACTCCCTTGGCACCAGTTGTTCCCAGACTTCCTGAATATCTTGAGGCTCCTCCTCTCTAGGCATCTGAGGTCCCTCCTCCCTAGCCTGATTAGATTCTCCCACAATAGCCATCCTGGCAACAAAAATTTTAAGTTTTTAATTACTAACCATCACTACTCGACACTCGCGAGCACATAGGTTGCAACCACATAAGCATATAGAGTGTTTTATTATTTCTTCCTTAAAACTCAATAAGAGTTTATCACCACTATCTTTTCAATCTCCTATAAGGTTACTTCCTAAGGTTTTTCTGCCACCTAAGGTTCATAACCTAAAGCTTTGATATTCATGAACGTAATTAAATTGCACAAAATAAGCGGAAGCATGGAAAAATAGAGTTTTAAAATTTTTACAAACTATATACCCGGATCATCCTTTATGCATAATTATTAATTAAACGAAAAGAAGAAGAATAAGAAATATACCCTTCAAGATTCGAGCTTCCTTAAGTACTAGTTCACCTCCAAATCTTTTCGCGTTCAACTTGAATCCACCGGGTTTGGTTCCTTCCTTTGATCAATGTTAGCTACCCAAGTGTTTGGCCTCTAGAGGTGATCCACCAAGGAAGAAGAAAGATTCAAGAAGATGGGTATTTGGCAAAATCCTATTTTTTCCATCTCTCAAAAAAGGGTGTACTCTCCCAGCTATTAGAATTACGTCTGTTGTGAAAGCGTCAATAACCTGGTGATAATAAAACTTCTCTTATTTATAGATATAGGCAACCCTCCTTAACAATTAAGGAATTAGAATTTATTTTAATTAATTAAACTCCTTTAATTAACTAGGTTCCCAATCTTATTAGGAATAATTAATTAAACTTTTTTTAATTAATTAGCCTCCTAATCTTATTAGGATATATGAGAGTAATTTTATTAATTAATTCTCAAACTCTTTTATGAATTAAATAATAATAATAATAATAATAATAATAATAATAATAATAATAATAATAATAATAATAATAATAATAATAATATATAATAATAATAATAATAAGACTCCTCTTATTAATTTATATTTAATATTTCCAAAATATTAAATAATAAATATTAAGCTATTTAATTTATTCTATCACTATAGATTAAATTAAATATACTTAACTTATTATTACGATTATACCATTAACTTCCTAAATAATTATGTTTCCTTTTTTAATGTGACCCTTTAGGTTCTCCATATTAAACCGATTGTAAATAAATCAATTAGAATAATTCTAATCTTATTTAAATAAATAAATTAAACTATTAATTTATTTAAATAAATAATATTTATTCTGCAATAGGGATAAGCCTCCCTAGCGATTAACGACTTTCCAGATAATATAGATTTCAACAATAATCATAAAAGAACCTTTGAGTAAATAGTTACCGTACAATTCAATCCTTCTACTATACAATGTCCCAATTAAATATCAGACATGGAATTACTGTCAAGTCTTATTTTATTTAATTATATGTATTTCGACTCTTAAATGCACAACTCCAAATAATGCAAATTAGAAACTCATTTCTAATCTCATTCTGCCTTGGCCAAGGACTATTGAGTTGTCATTTATCGAATCACATAGGACATTTCTCTTCTTTTACTAGACGTGGAAGATTCTTTATTGATCATACATTATCTCCATGTACAACTTATTTTACCCAAATATGCCCTTTGATATACCCTAAGGGTCTTAAGGAATAAGTCAAAGTATAACTCATCATACACAAGATACTATGATGATCTCAAGTCCAAGGATCACTTGTACTATTATCACTATAGGAATTCCCATTGACAGACAAGTAAAACTCCATTAGGTATTCCTTAGTGAGCCACGTTCAGTGAACTTATTGTCTAATAAGCACTTACATACTTGCTTTACTATCTCCACACAAATGATCATGAGATCAATCATCCTCATCCAATGAGCAAACAACGTATGTACCAATCTATCCGGATTCACTAATTCCCAATTTAGTAATCCAACGATTGGGAACTATTTTAGTTTTAGGCTTTCTAAGAATTCAGATCTCATTAGAATGATCATCATCATTATTCTAAAAGCATTTCTTAAAACTATTGGTTTATCACATATTATAAAACAACACCATGTTGATAATTAAAAGACTTTAATAAATTAAAACTTTTTATTAATAAATGAATAAGATTGTTATAAAGTATATGCTTTATCATCAAACATGATTGGCTTATGTGCATACTACTTTCAATCTCCCACTTGCACTAAAGCCAATCGCCATGGTATCTCATACC
The DNA here is from genome assembly GCA_020205615.1 of Panax quinquefolius. Classification (NCBI taxonomy): domain Eukaryota; kingdom Viridiplantae; phylum Streptophyta; class Magnoliopsida; order Apiales; family Araliaceae; genus Panax; species Panax quinquefolius. The sequence goes on from JAINUW010000574.1 coordinate 210,086, forward strand.
CTTCTTCTCTAAGTGGCGATTATCTTGCTGTTGGATAAGCTTTAGCTAATGGATATGTAATGTTGTTCTTGAGAGTCCACTATCTCTATAGGGATTTCCCATCTTTCAATGATTCCTATAATCAAATGAAAGTGCCACAACACATGTTTAGATCCAAGATGAGACTTAGGAACTATTCCTAGTTCTGTAATGAACTTTTTATCCAAACAATCAACTTGTAGCTTCATTTATAGCTATATACTTTGTCTTTATCACTAAACCAGCAACTCTTTGCTGTTTGGAAACTTTCCAATTCACTGCACCATTGTCCAAGGTAACACTTTACCTTAAAGTGGATTTTCTGTCATCTTGGTCTGTTTGAAAAAACATGAGTCTGTTAAGCCCTCTAGTTTTGATTCAGACCCACTATAAATATGTTCACATCCTTAGTGCCGGTTAAGTACTTTAAGATATTTTTCACTGACTCATAGTGAACTTCTTCAGAATATGACTGATCAACATCAGGTCTTGTACATTTCATTGCATACATGATAGTTACTCATGCGGTCTCTCTCTTTGGAGTCTTTGGGGACTATTAAGAGAGATACACTCCATGTCACATCAACATGAGGCATCTCTTGGAGTTTGCCATGCTAAACGACTTTAGCATCAAATGAATATACGTTTATTGGGTTAAGTCGAGCATCCTCTGAAATCTATCTATATAGATTTATATCCCCAATTATGATACTCTTCCCAATTCATTCATGGAGGAATGTTTAGATAACTTTATCTTTTCTGATTATAGCATTGGTATGCTATTCCTTATCCATAGTATATCAACATATAATACTAGGAATATCACGACGCTCCCACTGACCCTTATCCATAGTAAATCAAACTCTTTTGATTTGTTTCATCAAAATGAATGTTCCATTTTTGAGAAGCTTGTTTCAATCCATTTCTCTGAGTGTCTACAACTCTTACCTCATCGTATGTAACTGGATCATCATCTTCTATGATGCGTACCTCATCATTATCATCTATGATGAATCCATACCTCCCAGGTATCTTTGGTATTATTCCAGATTTACGATTCGATTGTGGTACAATAGTTCTATCTATAGGTTCCTTTTATTTGACTTATAGTATTTTGTGGTTCTTGAACTCTTCAAGATTCTATTATCCTCCCACTAGTCCCTTTAATGATAAACACCTTTATCTTAGAAGGTAGCGTATTTCGCAACAAACACCTTTTGCTAAGTAGGATTATAGAACATATACCCTAAACTTACTTTAGGATGTCCCACAAATTGACACTTGTCAAATCTTTTTCTAAGCTTATCCTTTGAAACCTTTTCACATAAGTTGGACAACCCCTTATCTTAACATACTTAAGATTAGGAATTCTCCCTGTCCATAACTTTTATGGAGTCTTGGGGTTGGATTTTGAGGTTACCTTTTTCGTAGATATGCAGCCATTTCTAGGGCATAACCCCAGAAGGATACTGGAATGTTAGTAAAATCATTATGGACCGTACCATGTCCAACAAGGTATAATTTTTCCTTTCAAATACATCAATCAATTATTGCGTATCAGGAGGCGTCCATTATGAGAAAACCATTTGAGATGATCTAGAAACTTATTGCACAAGTATTTATTCCTTGATCTAATCAAAGAATCTTAATTCTTTGTCAATTTGTTTCACTTTTGAATTCTTTGAACCTTTCAAATAATTCAGACTTGTATTTCAGTAAATACACACATTCAACTCTTTGAATGATCATCTCCTTTTCTTACACTAGTTTGTTCAATTTGCAAAATTATTTTCACGTAAGTCAAGTATATAAAAGCCATTAAGTAATATTTCAGTTCTATACAAAACATTATTATTATAAATAGAACAACAATTGTTCTTAAATATAATACCAAAGATTTCATTGTCCAACAATAAAATGGAAATAATGTTTCCAAAGAGAACTGGAATACAATAACAACTTATTGGCTTAATAGACTTGCCTGTAGGCATTGCTAAACTATATGTTTCTATGGCCAATGTAGCAACCTTTGCTTCATTTCCCACACATAGGATTACTTATATTTGCTTAGCTTTCTACTTCTACTTGGTCCCTTCAGAAATCAATATTTATGATAACCAAAGTCGGTATCCAATACCCAAGTAGAACCTTGACTTAAAGAAAATTTTATTTCAATCATGAACAAAACTATATTTATAACCGAAACTTCACCAAGCTTCTTCTAGTTATCCTCTACAAGATGCTTCTTGCAGTTTCTTTCCAGAGTCTAGGCTTATTGCAGTGGAAGAAAACTTCTTTGCTATCCGTATCAGTTTTGTTCTTATTATCCTTTGTTTTTGCCTTTTTTATTTACCTTCTTAGAATCGTTCTTCTTTTCAGAAGATCCTTTGGCCCCTTCCAGTAAGACTTGGTCTTTCTTGGTTGGAAAGTGACTCTAAAAAAAATTTCAACATGTTAAACAAATCAGCAAAGCTGATGTCTAGCTTGTTCATATGAAAAATTCACAACAATTGTGAAAGGAGTCCGGGAGTGAGTGCAAGATCAAATCTTGGCTCAACTCTCCATCCATGACAAAACTTGTTGTCCTAATTGATTAATCAAATTGATAATGTTAAGGACTTTTATCTGTACTGTAGTGTCATCAGTCATTCTAGATCGGAAGAGCTCCTTAGATATCTAATATCTATCAGTCCTACTTTCCTCACCATCAACTACTTGATGTGCAAGAATATAGTAGGAGCATCCATAGTTTCATGCTGACACTGAAGCTCATTACTCATGGATGCAAGAATGATGCATTGAGCCAACTGTGCATCATCTTGTCACTTTCTAAAAGTAGCAATCTCTTCCTCAAAGGCATTGTCTGCAACAATGCATAGGCGTATTAAGAACATAAGATAGCTTTTCAGCCATGAGAACTATTCTTAACCAATCCATTTAATTCAGTCCGGTTAAATAACATCTAATATGCTTCACTGTGATAGTAATTTAAACATTGTAAAATTCTATAAATGAATTTGTAATTAACAACATTTTAGCATACATTCCTTTATTAATTACCAAAATAAATTAGGTCTTGTTTTAAATTGGTATCTCCCACTATTTTCTTCAAACTATATTACCCTCAATATATATAGTTCGGCAATATCTAATTAAAGATATGCTAGTGAGAATAAGGATCCTATTTCAAATGTATATAGCCTTGTGTGCGCACAACAAACTATATATAAATAAATAGGTAGACAACTCTTGTCAATTACATCAACTATGTAACTCCTTGTATTTTGCCTCTTAAATCATAATGGTCAAGTGTGTGCACATCCGAACTAAAATGATTTAAGTTAAGTCAGACCCAACATTTCCATATAAGTGAAGAGAAAACTACAACCCTTGTGTGTGCACAACAAAGAAGTAATGTTCAATTCCTTATAAACATCATATGTAATAAAAACAACATCTTAAATATTTAATACTTGCCTTGTGTGTGCACAACAAACTAATATTAAATATTCAATACTCTATTGTTTCTATCATGCTAGAAGGCGACATTCGATATTCCAAATATCTTTGAACGTTACAACTTAATATAAAAAATTTGATGGGTTTGTATGTAATTTGTCTCATCTTATTTAGCGGGCATGCACACACACACACACACACACACACACACACACACACATATATATATATATATATATAGTATAAGCATGCACATATAGAATACTATATTCTACCCGGATTGATAATGGACTTTTATTCTAGTTTTGTTCACTAGAGCCACCAAGTGAACCAAAAAGGTCAAACCCTAAGGGTGTAAGAATTAATATTTAAATATAACTATTACATTTAAACCCGGGCTCTATTACAAATGGGTCTTCAAGCACTCCTTGATCCTTGATTTCCAATTCTTCAAAATTAATTCTAACAATTCCTATTACAAAACTATTTAAAATAAATAGAAACCTTGATCAGCAGTCTATGAGAAGTACATAAGAGGGAGATAGAATTTACATTAAGAAAAAATTAGAGAAGACGAGGTATGCAGACCCCATTTAATAAAACTCATACATTCATACATCCAACTAAAATAAAATCCAATCACATTGGTCAATAGTCCATAATCAATTCCATTTATTATCATACACATCACCATATGCATCAATAAATAACATTCATCTCATGAATAATAAACATTTAATATATATATATTGTGACGCCCCCAAAATTAGGTATACATCACCCATCTTAGGTCGCCACTTACATGGTACAGAATTTAAATACAACTTACTAACATAACTGTCGTGTACAATACGACATAAACTGTGAGTTTAAATACAAATATAAATCTACTAGATATTATACAAACTCAAAAAGGAGTCCTCATTACAATTATTATCACACTATTTCACAGAATAGTGAGGACTACTAATGCTATCTTCAGGACCATCACTCATTTCCCCGACTCGTCCCAGCTATATTCTCATTTCCTGAAGAGAATAGTGAAAGAAAGGGTGAGCTCAACCAGCCCAGTAAGAAATATTATGACTAAGATAATGCAGAATAAATTATCAATAGTCTTCAATAATGTTAAACTGATAAAATACAATAGACAACCAGTTTAACTACAACGGAATATGCAATCCATTAAAAGAGTCAAGTAGAAAATAAAGTCTACTATCTTTTAGGTTTTAAAAGGTTTTTCATCACTGTTATAGCTGAGACTCAACTTTAATAAATATTCCACATCATCGAATCACCCCTACACTACAGCCAAAGATATTCTTTAGTATCACGACCACAATTATTCATGCACTACGGGCCAAGAATATTTGTGTATGCATTAATGGTCATGATCATGCCAACAACTGTCCACCAATGCACTACGGCCACTGAGGATTTTTATCACATCATTTGTAACATTACTACGGCCATGATTACACCGAAATAGTCTCTCGTCATAATCATACCAAGTCCATCTATGCACTACAGGCCACATATGACTTTCAACATAATATAAACATGAGGATGATGACAATGATATAAGAATTCAATAAAACAAGTTCAAGAATTATTTTATCCAGAATTATTAACGCCCAAATTATCAACATGATCTTGTTTTTTGTAGAGTAAAATTCAAGAATGATCGTAAGAATATTTCCATGAAAAGATATCTTTGGATGAAACGCAAATATCAAGGATATTCCACTAATTTCATGGAGTATAGAAGTCAAAGTTTTAACCATTTGGGTATAATAAAGAATAGAATAACAAAGGAAATCACCATGCATGCGATAGATCAAGACAAAAGTGATTATTCCAATGAATAATAAATAACGGAGCGGTCCGGCGTAGAAACGCATGCATGCGCAGGATGTTCCAACAGAATAATAAAGAATGGAACCATGTCCCGGCGTAAAACACATGATGAGGATGTTCCAAAGAATAATAATTAAAGGCGGAACCAGTCCGGAGGTGTAAAACACATGCATGTGATGTTCCAAATGAATAATAATAAAAAGGCGAGAACCAGTCCAGGTGTAAAACACATGCATGGATGTTCCAATAGAATAATAGAAGAATGTCACCAAGTATAGGGTAAACCGCGTATACAGGTTATTCCAACAGAATAATAAGCAATGAAATAACAACAGTTCTCTTCATGAATAAGAAAGAATAACACCCCTTACATTTGGTAGGAGATTGAATCAAGCGGCGGTGTAGTAAAAATACTCTTCTTCTTTCTCTCTTATTCTCTATACTTTTCTCTCTATAGCTTGAATGAATTCGTGAAAATAATGAAGCCCTAGGCCTCTATTTATAGAAGATTTCTAGCTTAGCTTGCCGAGTGTGAAAAGGCAAGTGGCTTGATGACTAATGATGTGAAAAGAAAAGTGGTTTGGCGCTTTGTAATGTGAAACGACAAGTGGTTCGGCGCTCAGTAATGTGAAACGACAAGTGGTTCGACGTCTGGTAAAGGTAATTACTATTAACGAAGGTAAATACTATTGACGAAGGTAAATACTATTCATAAGGGTAATTACTTATTGATTGAAGGTAAATACTATTTATTCACAAGGGTAATTACTATTATTTGAAGGTAATTACTACTATCGACGAAGGTAAATACTATCGATTGAAGAGACTCTTAGATGATGACATATGAACCCCCATAAAATAATCAAACTTACCATAAATCATTCTTTTTTCATCAACACATATTTAATCTTTCAACAATTATTAATCATTTATAACTTATCGTCTCAATTATTGATTTAATACTATAACATATTATACAGATGATACTGTGACAATAATTGAATCAATAATATAAGAGATATGATGCAGCAATTACTGTAGCAATAATTAAGCATAGCTGAGTGACTTCTCACGTAAGCATCAATAATCAATACCGTGTGCTACTATGCAACCACGCGTATTACTGTACTTTTACCACCGGGTAGTTCAACAGTTTTAACGGTAACACCTCCGCCGTTATTTTTATAAAATATTTTTGTCGTTTTTCAATCCGACAATAATTCTGTTGTGGGGTCCACCAATGATTGAGCCGTTGTACGAATATTCCCTAACAAAAAGAATATTCCCCGACCAAACGAATATTTTATAACAACTTGCATACTTTGCAAAATTTATAAATATTACCCACAACTATAACATTATATCAAATTTATTCCATAATATTCAAAAATAATATTTATAGAAAAATTCATCTTTATTTATAAAAGTTGGGGTCTTACAACCTCCCCTTCTTATGAAATTTCGCCCTCGAAATTAGGGTACGTACCTGGTATGTCGAAGAGGTAAGGATACCTTGATTTCATTTCTGATTCTAACTCCCAAGTCATTTCCTCAACATCGTGGTTCCTCCACAAAACTTTGACTTGAGGTATAACCTTGGAGCGTAGAATATGTTCCTTCTTATCCAAAATTTGAACAGGAACCTCTTCATACGTCAAATCTTCCGCTATTTCGTCCGGTTCTAACTCAATAATATGGTTCGGGTCTTTCACATATTTACGTAACATAGATATGTGAAAAACGTTATGAACACGAGACATATTTGGCGGTAAAGCGAGTCTATAGGCCACAGTTGCTACTCGATCGAGGATTAAAAATGGACCGATGAATCGAGGATTAAGTTTTCCTCTCTTTCTAAATCTTGTAACTCCTGTCCATGGAGCAACTCTTAACAACACATGATCTCCTATATCAAATTCCACGTCCTTTCGATGAAGATCAACATAACTCTTTTGTCGATTTTGTGAGGTTTTTATACGTTATCGGATCGTTTGAATCTTTTCCGTAGTCATACGTACCAACTCCGGTCCCAACAACGTTGCTTCACCCACCTCATCCCAGCATACTGGAGAACGAAACTTTCTTCCATATAATGCTTCAAATGGAGCCATGCCAATACTTGCTTGATAACTGTTGTTATAGGAAAACTCCACCAATGGTAAGAACTTGTCCCAACTCCCCTTGAAATCAAGGATACTGAGTCTTAATAGATCTTCAAGAGTTTGAATAGTCCTCTCCACCGTCTCGTCAAATCCCGAGGATGATATGCCGAGCTAAATCGTGAAAGTCTGTGCCCATAGCTTTTTGCAAACTAACCCAAAATCGTGAAGTGAATCTTGGGTCTCGATCGAAACTATGGATACCTAAGATACCATGCGATCTTACAATCTCGTTTATGTATATATGAGCAAGACGTTCAAGTGTATAAGTTTCTCGATCGGTAAGAAATGATGAGGACTTGGTCAATCTATCAACAATGACCCATATCGCATCAATGCCTTGAGAAACCTTAGGAAGACCCAGGTAACAAAATCCATGGTAATGTGCTCCCCACTTCCATTCGGAATTTCAGCTGGTTGCAATGGACCTTTTGGTACTTGATGCTCCGCTTTAACTCGTTGACAAGTTAGACACCTTGAGATAAACAGCGCTATCTCTCTCTTCATATTGCTCCACCAAAATGTATGGCGAATATCATGATACATTTGGTACTCCCTGAGATGGATTGCAAATGGTGTGTTGTGCGCCTCCATCATGATATTATTCTTTAAATCGTGGTCGTTAGGAACACAAAGTCTTGAGTTGACTCAAGTATTCCTTCTTCATCGATTCTTGCTTCCTAAGATAGCACCTTCTTGCACTTTCTTCCTCATACGCATCGGCTCAGTGTCTCAGAGCTCGAAAGCGACTTTAACTTTATCGATTAAAGTCGGTTCTACTCGTATACTCGCTATCATCACATGCGTCCCCTCGAGTCTTTAACTCTATCTCCATCCTTTGCAAGTCACACAAAATGGGCCTTTGCGTTGACAATATCGCTTTTCGTACTTGCATATGATTTTCTACTCAACGCGTCAACTACCACGTTCGCTTTTCCAAGATGGTATTGGATGGTATGATCATAATCTTTCAACAGTTCAAGCCAACGTCGTTGTCGCATGTTGAGTTCCTTTTGAGTGAAGAAATATTTGAGGCTTTTATGATCTATAAAGATCTCCACTTTCTCCCATACAAGTAATGCCTCCAAATTTTAAGTCTGAAGATAATAAATGCTAACTCTAGATCATGAGTAGGATAATTCCTCTCATATTCTTTGAGTTGTCGCGAGGCATAGGCTATTACTTTTCCATGTTGCATAAGAACACATCCCAACCCTTTGCCCAAGTATCCTTTGTAGATGACAAATCCTCCGAGCTAGATGATATTGTCGAACAGTCTTTGAAATAAGTCTCCTCTTGAGTTCTTGAAAACTCTTCTCACATTCTTCGCTCCAACCGAACTTTGTATCTTTTCGAGTCAATTTGAGTCAATGGAGTAGTGATTCGAGAAAATCCTTCCACGAATCTCGATAATAACCCAACTAAAGAAAGAAAGCTACGCATTTCGGTCCATCGATTTAGGTTGTTCCGACTTTGAATAGCTTCAATCTTTCTTTGGGTCAACAGATATTCCATGACTTGATACCACGTGCCCAAGGAATGCTACTTCTTCAAGCCGTAACTCACATTTCTTCAACTTGGCATAAAGCTTATATTCACGAAGCTTTTGGAGTGTCACCTCAAGTGTTTGCTCATGATCTTCACGGCTTTTGGAATAAATAAGGATGTCATCAATAAAGACCACCACAAAGTGATCTAAATATTCCTTGAATACTCGGTTCATCATATCCATGAAGGCAAATAGGAGCATTAGTCAATCCAAAGGACATGACTTAGAATTCATAATGCCCGCATCTGGAGTTTCGAAAGTCGTCTTTGGAATGTCACGGTTCTAATCTTCAATTGGTGATATCCTAACGAAGATCAATCTTTGAAAAGAATTTGGCTCCTTGCAATTGGTCAAACAGTCATCAATACGTGGCAATGGATACCTATTTTTGATGGTGACATGATTCAACTCCCTATAATCAATACAAAGTCGCGATACTCCCATCTTTCTTCTTCACGAATAGAACAGAGCACCCCAAGGAGAAGTACTAGGACGAATAAAGCCAATGTCTAACAATTCCTCGGTTGGGTCTTTAACTCCTCAAGTTCAATAGAGCCATTCGATATGGGGCTTTGGAAATAGGTTTTATACCGGGTTCAAGGTCGATACAAAATTCAATTTCACGCCTGGGGTAGGCCAGAAGTTCTTGGGAATACGTCGGGAAATTTATTAACAATAGAAATATCGTTCAAAATCGGCGTATTTTGTTTAAATCGTGACATGAGCTAAGAAAGCTTGACATCCATTTTTCAATAAACGAATAGCTTTATGGCGAGAGATGACCGTGATTGATTTTAATGGTTTGGTCGTTTGAATTAGATAATAGGTTGATTAGGAATATGAAAGCTAACAACTTTACTTAAAACAATCAATTTTGCATGATAAGTAGTTAACCAATCAATCCCTAGAATCACGTCAAATGCAAGTATTTTTAATGAAATAAGATCGATGGTAATGTGAGGGTACCGATTTGAACCAAACAAGACTTATAAAAAGTGGATGTAATGAAGGTTTCTCCCAACGGAGTTTCCACAGATAAGTCAATGTCTAATTTCTCCGAGTCAAATTTAATCGATGAGCGCAATTAGGAGAAATAAAAGAATGGGTAAACCGGTATCAAATAAAGTATAGACTTCATTAGAGTTTATGATAAGCTTACCCGTGATGACCTCATTCGGATTCCTTGCTCTTTGGGAGGTCACAACAAACGCTCTCCCTTGCACTTTCTAGGTTTTGAATTTTCTAGGGGCGGTCTTTGGTGCCTCCATCCTAGTGAATTTGTCTTGATAAGAAACGACAAAATCGAGCTAAGTGACCTTCTCTTCCACAATTATAACATGCTTTGGATGACATGGCGTAGTTTGGATCGATGTGTCCCTCTCCTCGCATTTAAAGCATATGATAGGTGATCTTTCTCCTTCCTTAACAATGGGGTCTTTGGTCTTGGCGTCTTTCCATCATTGTTGAATCTCCTTTTCTTGAAATGTCCATTCTTATTGTTTTGGTACGATTACCCACCGAAGTGGTTACCATATCCGCTTTGTTGATTCCTCCACGCTTGTTGTCACCGCTCGACGACTACTCTCATTTGGTATTATAATTTTGTAAATTTGCTCTCTTTTAGTTGTGTTGACTCATTATCGCTTTCCACTAACTGAGCCCTATTTACAACATCTGAATACAAACACAGTTTATGAGAAATAAGATGTTGACGTATCTCTGGCTTCAAACCTCTTAAAAACATTCGCGCCATTCTCTCTTCATTATCCACCAAGTGGGACGTAAACCGTGATAACTCCGCAAATTTTGCCTCGTATTGCGACACGGTCATATTGTTTTGTTCCAACTTAATAAACTCCACCTCCTTCATTTGCGCTAATACTTTCGTGAAAGTATTTGTCGTTGAATGACTCTGGAACTTCTCCCAAGATATCTTGATCTGACAATGAAGTTGAGTACGTTTTACCGATTCCCACCAAAGAATCTCGCCTCTCGCGCAACATAAAAGGCGCAAAGGAACCTTTTGCTCTCGGAGCATCCCAAGACATCAAATATCTTGGTAATCTGCTTTATCCATGCTTCCGCTTGAAGTGGTTTTGGCTCTCCTTAAACTCCCGGTGGTCCCAGCTCCTTGAATTGTTTAGCGGTGACCACCGAGAGTTTTCCGTGTTTCCACCCACGTTTTAGGCAGAGTCGCTCTACTTTCTTTGTTGCATAAATTCGCATAAAGACTACGAACATTTGATCATTCATCATTTGGTCGGTGTTGTTGTTTCATGATGAGGATTGTCGCCTTCCCGATGCACATTATCCACGATTATTGATATGTGGTGAATCAACGATCGTCTGCGCTCCATTGCTATTCTCAACATTCTCGGATGTCATTTTCGAGACATCGCCACAAAACAAAAGGTTAATTGACATGTAACAAATTATCCCTATCTTCCGACCAACCAATAAAATAGCACATAAACTTAGGTAGGTCATACTAGCGAAGGTATTCCCCTCTCTCCCTCCTAGTACTATTCTCACATCTTAGCCAGGATCATATCCTAAGCTCGATATCAACCGTGGCGCCCCCAAAATTAGGTATACATCACCCATCTTAGGTCGCCACTTACATGGTATGTAATTTAAATACAACTTACTAACATAAGCGTGTGGTACAATACAACATAAAGCGTGAGTTTAAATACAAATATAAATCTACTAGATATTATACAAACTCAAAAAGGAGTCCTCATTACAATTATTATCACACTATTTCACGTAATAGTGAGGACTACTAATGCTATCTTTAGGACCATCACTCGTTTCCCGACTCGTCCCATTTATATTCTCATTTCTCAAGAGAATAAAGTGAAAAAAGGGTGAGCTCAACCATTGAGAAGAAATATTATGACTAAGATAATGCAAAATAAATTATCAATAGTCTTAAACAATGTTAAACCGATAAAATACAATAGACAAACCGGTTTAAGCTGCAGTGATGAATATGCAATCCATTAAAAGAGTCAAGTAGAAAATAAAGTCTACTATCTTTTAGGTTTTAAAAGGTTTTTCATCACTGTTATAGCTGAGACTCAGCTTTAATAAATATTCCACATCATCGAATCACCCCTGCACTACGGCCAAAGATATTCTTTAGTATCACGACCACAATTATTCATGCACTACGGGCCAAGAATATTTGTGTATTCATTAATGGTCATGATCATGCCAACAACTGTCCACCAATGCACTACGGCCACTGAGGATTTTTATCACATCATTTGTAACATTACTACCATGATTACAATCAGAATAGTCTCTCTCGTCATAATCATACCAAGTCCATCTATGCATCATGTGCCACATGAGATGACTTTCAACATATTATAAACATGAGGATGATGACAATAATATAAGAATTCAATAAAACAAGTTCAAAAATTATTTTTATCCAGAATTATTAACGCCCAAATTATCAACATGATATTGTTTTGTAGAGTAAAATTCAAGAATGATCGGAAGAATATTTCCATGAAAAGATCTTTGGATGAAACGCAAATATCAAGGATATTCCACTAATTTCATGGAGTATAGAAGTCAAAGTTTTAACTAACTGGGTATAATAAAGAATAGAATAACAAAGGAAATCACCACGCATGCGATAGATCAAGACAAAAGCGAGTTATTCCAACAGAATAATAAATAACGGAACCAGTCCGCGTAAAATGCATGACGAGGATGTTCCAATGTAATAATAAAGAATGGAACCAGTCCCGTAGAAACACATGCAGATGGATGTTCCAGCAGAATAATAATAAAGATTTTAACCAGTCGGTGTAAAACACATGCATGTGAGGATGTTCCAACAGAATAATAATAATAAAGGCGGAACCGAGTCAAATTGTAAAACACATGCACAGGATGTTCCAATGTAATAATAGAAGAATGTCACCAAGTATATGGTAAACCACAGATATACAAAGTTATTCCAATGTAATAATAATAATGATGAAATAACAACAGTTTCTTCATGAATAAGAAAGAATAACACCCCTTACATTTAGTAGGAGATTGAATATTTGCAGCGAGTAGTAGTAACAAAAACTCTTCTTCTTTCTCTCTTATTCTCTCTATACTTTCTCTCTCTATAGCTTGAATGAATTCGTGAAAAATAATGAAGCCCTAGGCCTCTATTTATAGAAGATTTCTAGCTTAGCACCCGCTTAGTGTGAAAAGGCAAGTGGCTCGACGACTAATGATGTGAAAAGAAAAGTGGTTTGGCACTCAGAATGTGAAACGACAAGTGGTTCGACGCTGTAATGTGAAACGACAAGTGGTTCGACGTCTGGTAAAGGTAATTACTATTAACGAAGGTAAATACTATCGATGAAGGTAAATACTATTCATAAGGGTAATTACTATCGACGAAGGTAATTACTATCGATCGACGAAGGTAAATACTATTCACAAGGGTAATTACTATTGACGTAGGTAATTACTATATGACGAAGGTAAATACTATTATTTAAGAGACTCTTAGATGATGACATATGAGCCCCCATAAAATAATCAAACTTACCACAAATCATTTTTTTTTCATCAACACATATTTAATCTTTCAACACTTATTAATCATTTATAACTTATCGTCTCAATTATTGATTTAATACTATAACATATTATCTGAGATGATATTGTGACAATAATTGAATCAATAATATAAGAGATATGATCGCAAAGAATCTGTGTAGTAATAATTAAGCATAGCTGAGTGACTTCTCACGTAAGCATCAATAATCAATACCATGTGCTACTATGTAACCACGCGTAGACATCGTACTTTTACCACATCGAGAGTAGTTCAACAGTTTTTTAACAGAATACCTCCTCGTAGTTATTTTTATAAAATATTTTGTCGTTTTCTCAATCCGACAATAATTACATTGTAGAGGTCCACCAATGATTGAGTAGTTATATTTAATATTCCTAACAAAAAGAATATTCCCGACCAAACGAATATTTTATAACAACTTGCATACTTTGCAAAAAATTTATAAATATTACCCACAACTATAACATTATATCAAATTTATTCCATAATATTCAAAAATAATATTTATAGAAAAATTCATCTTTATTTATAAAAGTTGGGGTCTTACATATATTGATATCATTTAATGGGCAAATTTAGTTAGTATAAAATCTAATTTTGAATCAAAATAAACCTCTTTTATTTTAATTTATCCAATTTTGAATAAAATGAACTATTTTATTTTAATCAAAATATTTAATCAAAATAAACTCTTTTATTTTAATTAATTATGGAATCCAATTTCAAGTAAAAAAAACTCCTTTATTAAAGGAAACATGGATTCTCTTTCCTATTCACAAATAAACACATTTATTTTGAATAATATGAAATCTTATTTTATATCTAAATACACTCCTTTATTTAAGGAAACATAGATTCACTTTTCTATTCACAAATAAACTCCTTTATTTTAGGAAACATAGAATCCAATTTCAACTCAATTAGTTATCATGGAATCCAATTCTAACTTTAATTAGTTAGCATGAAATTCTAATTTTAAAATTAAAATAAACCTTTTATTTTAATATTAAAATAAACTTTTATTTTAATTATAAAATAATTATTAATATATATATATATATATATCATGTCGCATTAATCATTCTGCAGGAAACCAAGAATCTTAATCACATGTAAACCATTCCTTTATACATGTTAACATGATAATATATTATATATATATATATATAAAGTGGATGGAGTAGGCCACGTGAATCTAAAGAATCTTGATAACTAGTCATATACATGAATATATGAATCACTTATGCTTCAGGTTCATTAATACGATTAATATATGTTAACGCTTAAGTTTTTTGCCAAGCGTCAATCACAGAATCACGCGCGCTAGAATCGACAATAACAATGATCACACGAAGTTTTGGCTTGCTTGTACACGGGGATAACTCCGGTGTGAGAATAAGTACACAAGGTTTAACAATGGAGGCTAAATGTTTAGTGCTCACAAGTAGGTATTACCTGTTAATTGTAACCTTGGTCTTGTATTTATAGTACTCACCACCTTTAGAATCCTTCTCCGAGTTAGATCAGGACTCTTAGTCATGGAAGTTACCATAACTTGGGTCCAACACAATCTCCTTAAAAGGTGCAAGTGGAATCCAATCCAATCACTACCTTTGGAGTTACCTTATTCAACCATAATTAGGTCTCCAGGCTCTATGCGCAGGAAATCCCATTGCACAGGCCCAACCCAACTGAACTCCCTCATCAGGTCTGGGCCTCGGCCCAAAGGACTCGAAGACCCGACCCCAAACATCTTACACCGAGGTAAGGCTCCGGCCCAAAGGACTCGGATGCCAAACCCGAACACCATCAGCTCACCTATGGACTTCGGCCCAATCGGCTCACGAACCCCTTCCAGTGCCAGGCTTTCGACCTACGTGAAGGTCGGTAAAATGCTCTCGAACATTCCGCCTATCTCTTGTTATAATGTACTTATAATTAGAGACTTAAAAGATCAGTTATTTAAAAGGTCACGACGGCTAATGATGAGCTGTCTGGGGAACCCAAGCGGTCTGTCCTAGTTTCTTGAAATGTTGCATGCCTTTCCATGCCTGGTCCCACCTCAAGCATTTAATAGCCTCACTTGGGTAGCGTGCGACTACACCTATAAAAACCCCCTCCCGTCAATCACTGTCACTTTTTCCAGACTTCTTCATTTCAATATCTCTGCTAAAATTTTCCGGCAAGGTCGATTTCCGGTGAGTACTCCGTTCTTCATTTACACTGATTTCAAGCTCCTTCTAGCTAATATTTGCTTCAATGGTTGATTCCACTACTGAACAAACCCCAAACATCCCTAAAAACACTACACCTACACCCCTCCTGTCCTCCGATCTAGTTCTGGTGGACCTACCGGCACCTCCACCTGAAGCCCCTATCTCCTCCGTCCACCCCACTCCGATTAGCCCGAAGCCAGAATCTGAAATGCTTATCACTCTGAAATGGAGTTTTCCCACATCAACACCCAATCTACAGTTCTCCCTTCCCAAATCTCAGAGATCCGAACCTTGTTCAATATACCCCAGGAATACAAACTTCAGATACCCACACCAAATGAGAAGATGTTCTGGAGACCAAAAGATGAGTGGGTTGCCATACCCCTATATCTATTGAAATAAGGGGTTCAGTTTCCTCTCCACGACTTCATATCGACTTTCCTCGGTTTTGTGGGGATCGGGTTCGCACAACTGGTGTCGAACTCGTATATCCAGTTGGTTTCTTTCATAGCTGTGTGCCACGAGATCGGGATCACCCCCGGTCTTGACTTCTTTTTTGCCTTGTTCACCGTCGGTCGATCCAAAGAGCCCGGCCTCAGGCAGCTAAACAAGTAACCCAACTGAACCGTCCCTATCAAAACTCCCTTGAGCAACAAGGGTTGGCACCCACAATGGATCTTCGTCAAAGGAACCGACCTCAAACTCCTCTTGGACTGGGCCCACCCGGAAGATCCGATCGCCAAAGTGTCCAAATTCTCGAAGGACCGTGCGAGTGCCTTCAAGGAGTTCTACAAAAAGTGGAGTAAGACCGAATGGGGGTTATCGGTTTTGTCTATCGAGAGCTGGCTGTACCAACACGGGCATAAGTGTCCTTCTTTGAACTACTTAATACTCTTACTAAGTTTGACTATCTTTTAGCCGTTTTATACTAACTAATCTTCCAACTCACTCCCTACTACACAGTGACAATTTTCAATCGTTAACTCCTCTTCCCATCACAATCGAACCAATCCGTCCACCAAAGAATCGACGATTTACTGCAGATTTAAGAGACCATCCCGATCACCGAACTTTCAGAGGGTTCGCATTCTGAGACCCGACCCTCCGACCACAACCAAGACTGCTTTGAAGATGAGCCGGGCCGAGAAAGCGGCTCTGTTAAAGAAGACTAAAACGCCTTCTAAGCCTTCTGCAAGAGTCTCAGCCAAGGCCATCTCCATAATACCCCCGAAACCAACTCCTCTACCCCCTGCTCAGGTCGCGGTGATTGAGGATTCGGAGGAGACCGAGGAAGTTCCTCTCAAACCCCGACCCAAGAAACCACGACTCACCAAACACCCTGAGTAATAACACCCTGACCAACAAGTTGTCAAGGTCAATCCCATCATGACTTCCACTCCAACATCCAAACCAAGTTCGTCCCAGGGATCGCCGACTACCTGTTGGCCGAAGAGCCCCTCGAAAGTGTTCCCTTTCCAATTGATTGATCATTTCAAACTTTCTGGTGATGACGATCGCTTTAAAGGGTTCTCCTCCAAAGATTATCTGGTAGCCTACATTCGTGCTCAGTGCTAGGTAATTTCGAAGTTGGTGGACTCTTTCTATTGTTTCCATACATTATTCAGATAGATAGGCCCACCCATTCCTTTCAACAGAAGTTAACGCCGCCCCTCTCTCGAGCCATTCCTCTTCTAGCCCGAACGACCAGGAAAGAAGTTCAATTGAGGTCAGATGTTCTGTTGCTCGAGGCTGAGGTTCGAGGCCTGAACTCAGACTTGGAGAAGGAAAGGGGTCTCCACGTCGAGACCCGTAACAAGATGACCGAGGCTGAACGTCGGGCTGGTGGACTCCAGGAACAATACTCGCTACTTCAGTAGGAGTTTATCGGTCTCGAAGACCATACAAAGAGACTTCTTAAGGGGAAGGATCATTTGGCCAGGGAGGTCAAGGATCAGGAGAAGGCGGTTGTTCGGAGATTTTGGCCAAGATGATGCACTTGATGCGGGAAAGCACCGCCCTAACCGCTGAAGTTAATTCCCTACTGGGAAAGCTCTCCGAGGCCGAGCAGCAAGCTGTTGCCGAATACGAAGAGTCCGATGCCTTGAACGATAAGGTCATGGCCTAGTTTGGTGAAGGGTATGAAACTTATCAGGAAAAGGCTCGGGCGAAGTTGATAGCTGTTGGGCTCGATGCTTCCCTCCTTGATTTGTCGGACGAAGAATCCGTGGCTGGGGATGATCCTCCTCCCGAGTAGCTTCTTTTAGGACTTGTAATTTTTTGTAATTCTTTATTTTTTCTTTTCTGTTTGTTCTTCGCCCGATCCTTACACGATCGGGTCTTGTAAAAATTTGAAGATATGAATAAAGTATGATAATTTTGTTTATAAATTTCTATGATCAGTTATACTCGGGACATATCTCGATCAGTTGTGTCTTTTCGAACCTTCTGATCGGATTGTGCCCAAAGTTTGTCTGATTCCAGAATCGCAGTCTCGATCAATTATACCCGCAACTTTTACCGATCAGTTATGTCGTCTTCCACTTTCTGATCGGTTTAAGCCCGAAGTTTGTCTGATCGGACGCTAAAAATTGTATGAATATAGATAAAGTTAAACATCTCCCAAGAAAAACTTTCATTTATTTCATTTAAAATTGAAACGGTTACATGGATAAAGAATGCCACAACTATTACTGGTGAAATTTTCTAAGTCTTCCAGCATGCCATGTATTCTTTACTTCCGAACCATCCATTGCTCGAAGTTGGTATATACTTGGCTTCGACACCTCTACTACTTCGTATGGCCCCTCCCAATTAGGCATCAGTTTGCCGATGTTCTGGGGGGTTGATGCCTCTGACTCCCGGAGGACCAAATCACCCACTTCAAACCTCCTCTGTTTCACCTTCCGATTATAGGGTCGGGTTGTTCGCTGCTGATATATAGCCAACCTCATCACAGCTGAATCCCGAACCTCTTCCAGCAGATCCAAGTTTGTTTTCAAACCTTCATCATTGTATAGTTCTTTGTACCGACTGACTCGAAGAGTAGGGGACCCAATCTCAACTGGTATGAGTGCATCGGTCCCATATGCCAGTCGGAATGGAGAGTCTCCAGTTATTATCCTCAGAGTAGTACGATATGCCCACAAAACACTGAGTAGCTCTTCGGGCCACCGCCCATTTAATTCATCCAACCTTCTTTTTATCCCGTTGAGCAGGGTTCGGTTGGTTACTTCTACTTGACCGTTCGATTGAGGGTGAGCGACTGAAGTCTTGCGATGCTGGATTCCCAACTCTTTCAGAAAGCCTTTGAACTTAGACCCTACAAATTGTCTGCCATTATCAAAGACTACTGCCATCAGAATACCAAAACGATAGACCACTCCTTCTTTGAAAAATTTTAGGCATTCTTGTTCGGTGATCTTCTGCAATGGTTTAGCTTTGACCCATTTCGTCATATAGTCGATAGCCACGATCACAAAACTAACGTGTCCCTTGGCCTTCGGTAGAGGCCCTAGGATGTCGATTCCCCATACAGTGAAGGGAATCAGGGATAAGACCGAATACAGATATTTGGGAGGCTGATGTGGGATAGTGCTGTTCAGCTGACACTTGGGACACCTTCTGACGAATTCCTTGGCCTCTGTGTAGATAGTCGACCAGTAATACCCCTACCTCAAAATTTTATGCGCCAATGACTTGGCCCCCATGTGATCCCCGTAGATCCCTTCATGTACTTCCCGAAGTGAATAATCTGCTTTTGATGGGGTTAGGCATTTGAGTAGTGGGGAGCTAAAGGCCCTTTGGTATAGGTCTCTGTCTATAAGGACGAAATATAAACTCCTATGTCTGATTTTTCTTGTAAGGATCCGGTCTGAAGGTAGATCCCCGTCTGCCAGATACGTGATGTAAGGTTTGAGCCAACAGTCAAGTCGGTCCAGAGCTAGCACATCCGTCTTCGATACACTTGGTCATTCCAAGACCTCCAGATACACCAATCCATTGAAGGAGCTTGCTTCCGTGGTTGCCAAACTGGCTAGGGCATCTTCTTCCGTATTATCTGATCGATCAACTCCCTGACAACTGTGTGATGTGAAATATGTGAGATTATTTTTCACTTCGGTCATATACTTCGACATTCTTGTGCCCCGAGCCTCATACTTTCCTGATAACTATTTAACTACCAACTTTGAGTCGCTGTAGATAACTATCTTCTGTACTTCCAAGCTTCAGGCCAACCAAAGTCCGGCTAGTATAGCCTCGTATTCTGCTTCGTTGTTTGTGGCCTTGAACTGAAATCGAATCGCTTGTTGGACCTTAAAGCCTTCGGGACTTGTTAGAACGACTCCTGCATCGCTGACGTCCGAAGTCGATGACCCATCCACGTATAAAGTTCACGAGGTCGGTCCCTGTTGAGATTTGGCCACTGTATTTACATCTGGTTCCGTAAAAGAGCATTCCACGATGAAGTCTGCCAATGCCTGACCCTTGATTACCGTTCAGGGATGATACTCTATAGCGAATTGCGTTAACTCCATCGCCCATGCTGCTAGCCGACCCGACACCTCCGACTTATGTAATATTTTCTTTAACGGCTGATCTGTATATACCACCACCATCCGACCATGGAAATAGTGCCGAAGCTTCCTACTTGCAATGATCAAGGCATACGAGAATTTCTCTAGGTTAGGATATCTTGTCTCCGCGTCTCGAAGAACATGGCTGACATTGTATACCGAGAACTGCTTTCCTCCCTTATCCCTCACCAATGCCGCTCCTACTACCGTCAGACTCGCTGCCAAGTACAAGTATAAAGGTTCCGAAGGGATCGATTTCATCAACAACGGTTCCAAACTCATATATTTCGTGATCCCTTGGAATGCATCTTCGCACTCTGAGGTCTACTGGAAACTCTTATCGTTATTCGATCCCTTAAGAGAGTCGAAGAAGGGTAAACATCTTTCGGCTGACTTCGACACGAATCTCCAAAGGGCAGCTACCTGGCCTCTTAACCTCTGTACATCTTTGTATGTCTTTAGAGATTTCATGTCTAAGATCACCGTAATTTTTTCCAAGTTCGCCTCGATTCCTCTCTTGCTTACTAAATATCCCAGAAACTTTCCTGAGCCCAAGCCGAAGGTATATTTGGTTGGGTTCAGTCTCAGTTTGTGTTTCCTTACTGTTTCAAAGCAGTCTTCTAGGTCCTCCATATGATTCCGGACTGACATACTCTTTACGATCATGTCGTCTACGTACACTTCCATACTTCGACCCAACTGCTTTCTGAATACAAAGTTCATCATCCGTTGATAAGTTGCCCCCACATTCAGTAATCCGAAGGTCATTTTCTGATACGCGTATATGGCCCGATGAGTGATGAAGCTTGTCTTCGGGATGTCTTCCTTGTTCATCAAAATTTGGTGGTATCCCGAGAAAGCGTCCATGAAGCTTAACATGCCATACCCCGATGTGGCATCAATCAACTGATCTATGTTAGGCAAAGGATAGAAATCCTTCGAACATGCCTTATTTAGATCGGTGTAATTGATGTATAACCTCCACTTTCCATTCTATTTCTGAACTAGAACCACATTTGCCAGCCATTCGGGGTAATCAATCTCGAAGATGAATCCTGCTTCCAACAGTTTAGTGATCTCTTCATCTATGATCCTCTGCCTTTTCGGGGCAAAAATCCTTTTCTTTCAGATAACCGCTTTTCTTCTTGGTCCAGATATCTGACCTATGTAGCGCTACCGACTCACTCACCCTAGGCATGTCGCTAGGTTCCCAAGCAAAGATATCGGCATACACCCGAAGCAAGTCCACCAGTCCTGTCCGTAGTGGTTCTATTAATCCTGCCCCAATCTTGATCAATTTTTCTGTGTTTCCCGGTATTAACTCAACATCTTCCATCTCTTCTGCCGGCAGTGCCATCGGGTCAGTACTGCTTTCGGTGAATGGCTCGATTTCGATGGTCATCGTCTGTTTTTGTTTGCTGATCCTAACCCCTGAGGAAATCAAGGTATTCCGATAGCACCTTCGGGCAATGTCAAGATTGCCTTTTACTTCTCCAATCTCGTTCAGTGTTGGAAACTTGATTTTGAAGTGTGGTATAGACGTTACGGCTTGTAATGCTGCTAATGTCGGTCTCCCTAAGATAGCGTTATATGCCGAGTCCACCTATACCACAAAAAATCAGACCAAAATTTCTGACTGTTGAGGGGTTGTGCCGAACCTAACTGGTAACTCGATGGTGCCCAAAACATGCACCGGATCCCCGCTAAAACCGTATAACGGGCCCTCTCCACCCAATTCCATCTTCTTCCCTTCTAAATCCATCCTCTGGTAGGCGTGCGTATACAGTATGTCGACCGAGTATCCATTATCGATCATCATCCTTTTCATGTCTACTGGCCTGACCTGTGCTGTTATTACCAATGCCCCGTCATGTGGTTCAATGTGATCAGTAGGATAGTCTTCAACCGAGAATGAGATGGATACTCCTAAGTATGCCATATCCTTTCTGGGCGATGAACTTGCTATCGACAACATGGCCTCGAGATGTCCACTCCTCTTCCTTTCGATTACACGCCCTACCGACCCGCCCGAAATTACAACAATCACCCCTCGGGCTTGTGGGTGTGGTTGCGGCTGTGCTTCCCGAATTGGTTCCCTGTTCACCTTCCGGGGTGCCTCTGAACCTTCCCGACCGACCATATACTGCACCAGTCATCCATTTTGGACATCCTTCTCTATCAGATCTTTCAAGTTGTTACACCCCTCCGTCGTATGCCCCCGACATTGATGATATGCACAATATTTGTCCCGACCCCTCTTTCCAGACTTCGGGATCACTGGGCTTGGTTCGAAGAAGGGTTTGTCCCGCATCTCCTCCAATATTTTAGCCCGGTCAGTGTTGAGTGCGGTATAGACTTTGTTGACATTCTTATTCAGGAAAGGTGGTCGTCCGCTGCCCGAACCTCCCCCATTGTAGCTTTTCTTACCATAATTATCAGACTTCCCCTGATTATTAGACCTTTAGTAACTCTGCTTATCCCGATCTTTAGACTTCTCGTAAGATTGGGAGTGGGGTTTAAAATTTCCCATCGCCTCTTCTATTGCTGTGTGACCCTCGGCGCGGTGGAAGGCCTCTGTCAAATCTGCCGGAGGATTGATCACTAGATCCTTCATCAATTTCTTCGATTTCTCGATGTCTAGACCAGTAGTGAAGAATCCCAAGGCTTGTGAGGAATTTAACTCTGCTACCGATCCCACAGCCTCTCAAAACCTTTTGACATACTGACCCAGGCTTTCATCTGACTTCTGTCTGACCTGCATGAGGGAAGTTGTGATCTTTCCTCGTCTTCTGTTACTCCCGAATCAGGCATGGAATTTTTCCCGAAAATCACTCCAAGAGTTAATCGATCCCGCCGCTAGGGTTCCCATCCATTCTCAGGCGCTCTTTTTCAAAGTCGTTGCGAACATATGACACTTGGCAGCATCGGAGTGTCCATAGTATGTCATCAGCCTATCGTACCCGTCTGAGTGGTCATATGGATCCCCCAGTCCATCACAGGTTTCCATCGGGGGCATATTCTTTTTGGGGTCGGCCGTCTCCTAATTGATTTTCGACGAGAAGGGCGACCCTAAGAAAGCTGAAGGCGTCCCCATCGAATTCTTCACCAACAACAACTTCTCCAATTCAGCCACCCTCCGAGCGAGGGGGTCGGTCTCCTCTTTACGAGGGGACGATATGTGTTTGTCCCTCCCTTATTCAGGAGACACGTCCCGCCTCCTCTGTCCCGACCGGCCTTGATGCTCTGATATTCTTTCTACCGAACGGCTCCTCCTTCTGCTTCGGTCGTCCTGCGAACAACTTCTGTGTCGGCTCCTTTCTCTTCCGGCCTCTCCCCGTCGAGGTGACCGGGATCGGCTCCGATGCCTGCGCCTTTTTGAGGAGGCTTCCTGCTCTCCAGCCACCTTCGCCATCTGCTGCTCGAGTTCATCTTGTTGAAGGTGCAAGGCCATCATGGCATCTTTATTCTGTTGCATCTTCTTATGCAAGATAAACTCCCTCTGATCTCGGTTGTCCTCTCCTCAGGTCTTTCAACGTACCTCCAGTGCCCGAGAATGGTTCTCATCTGCATGACTATCCTGGTTGGGGGTATGATGGCTGTCATGGAAGAGCTTCCGCTGGAGGGAGCCAGCCGGCACCATCTGACCCTCCTGGACTCGTGAGCCCAGTCTGTCCTTCACCAACCCCTCACCAGTGTGGTTTGGTGGGTCTTTGCCTTTTCCTGGTTAGAAGCACTGTTCTCCTTACTTGCCATAGCCCTCCATCAGAAAAGGTAGTTGTGATTGTAAGAACATTAAAAGGCCCTCCTTCTAGCGCCAATGTTAACTCCAAGTTTCGCCGGCGCGTCAAATCACAGAATCCACGCGCTAGAACCTGCACAATAACAGATCACATAGAAGCTTGACGGCTTGTGCCGCCGGGGAATAACTCCGGTGTGAGAATAAGTACAGGTTGTTCACAAGGTTTTACAATGGAGGCTAAGTGTTTAGTGCTCAAAAGTAGGTATTACCTGTTAATTGTAACCTTGACCTTGTATTTATAGTACTCACCACCTTTAGAATCCTTCTCCGAGTTGGATCAGGACTCCTAGTCATGGAAGTTACCATAACTTGGGTCCAACACAATCTCCTTAAAAGGTGCAAGTGGAATCCAATCCAATCACTACCTTTGTAGTTACCTTATTCAACCATAATTAGGTCTCCAGGCTCTATGCGCAGGAAATCCCACTACACAGGCCCAACCCAACCGAACTCCCTCATCAGGTCTGGGCCTTGGCTCAAAGGACTCGAAGACCCGACCCCGAACAACTTTCACCAAGGTAAGGCTCCGGCCCAACGAACTCAGATGTCGAACCCGAACACCATCAGCTCACCCATGGGCTTCGGCCCGATGGGCTCACGAACCCCTTCCAGTGCCAGGCTTTCGGCCCATGTGAAGGTCGGTAAAATTCTCCCGAACAATATATATATTAACTTTAGCAAAATAAAGTGATTCAAGAATCACATATATATATATATATATATATATATATATATATATATATATATATATATATAAATAGAACACGGTAAACAATGCACTAGCATAATAACGTGTTTTTTTTAATAAATTTTATACAATAAAATTATGCTCAATTAAATTGTTCTAAACACGTATCAATATACATATCAAATTAAAATAATTAATAATTTGCATAAAGGTTTGGCTTTGATGCCACTGTTAGGTTTGTAATATTCATGAACACAATCAAATTACACAAAATAAGCGAAAACGTGTAAAAATCAGAGTTTAAAATTTTTACAAACTATATACCCGGATCATCCTTTATACACAATTATTAATTAAACGAAAAGATATGAAGAACAAGAATCGTACCCTTGAAGATTCGAGCTTCCTCAGGTACAAGTTCACCTCCAATCCTTTTCGCGTTTAACTTGAATCCACCAGGTTTGGTTCCTTCCTTTGATCAACGTTAGCCACCCAAGTGTTTGGCCTATAGATGTGATCCACCAAGAAAGAATAAAGATTCAAGAAGATGGGTATTTGGCAGAACCCTAGTTTTCTATCTCTCATAGAAAAGGGTGTACTCTCCCACAATTGGAATCACGTCTGTTATGAAAAAATCAACAAAACACCCACCCATAATAATACTCCTCTTATTTATAGATGTGGGCAACCCTCCTTAACAATTAAGAAAATGGATTTTATTTTAATTAATTAGCCTCCTAATCTTATTAGGAATAAATGAGAGTACTAATATTAAATTAATTTCCAACTCTTTAGAAATTAAAATAATAATAATTGTAATAATATTAATAAGACTCCTCTTATTAATTTATATATTTAATATTTCTAAAATATTAAATAATAAATATTAAGCTATTTAATTTATTCTATCACCATAGATTAAATTAAATACACTTAATATATTATTACGATTATGCCATTAATTTCTTAAATAATTATTCTTCCTTTTATAATTCCGACCCTTTAGGTTCTCCATATTAAACCGGTTTGTGAATAAATCAATTAGAAAATTCTAATCTTATTTAAATAAATAAATTAGACTATTAATTTATTTAAATAAATAATATTTATTCTACAATAGGGATAAGCCTTCCTAGCGATCAACGACTTTTCAGATAATATAAATTTCAACATTAATCATAAAAGAACCTTTAAGTAAATAGTTATTGTATAATTCAATCCTTCCACCATATAATATCCCAATTAAATATAAGATATGGAATTACTGTCAAGTCTTATTTTATTTAATTATATGTATTTCGACTCTTAAATGCACAACACCAAATAATGCAAATTAGAAACTCCTTTCTAATTTTATTATTCTTATTGCCGAGGACTCTTGAGTTGTCATTTAACGAATCACATAGGACATTTCTCTTCTTTTACTAGAAGTGGTAGATTCTTTAATGATCATACATTATCTCTATGTACAACTTATTATACCCAAGCATACCCTTTGATATACCCTAAGGGTCTTAAGGAATAAGTCAAAGTATAACTCATCATACACAAGATACTATGATGATCTCAAGTCCAAGGATCACTTGTACTACTATCACTGCAAGAATTCCTATTGACAGACAAGTAAAACTCCATTAGTTATTCCTTAGCGAGCCACATTCAGTGAACTTATTCTCTAATAAGCACCTACATACTTGCTTTAGTGTCTCCACACAATTGATCATGAGATCAATCATCCTCATCCAATGAGCAAGCAACGTATGTACCAATATATCCGGATTCACTAATCCCCAATTTAGTAATCCAACGATTGGAAACTATTTTAGTTTTAAGCTTTCTAAGAATTTAGATCTCATTAGAATGATCATCATCATTATTCTAAAAGCATTTCTTAAAACTATGGGTTTCTCACATATTATAAAACAACATCATGTTGATAATTAAAAGCCTTTAATAAATTAATACTTTTTATTAATAAATGAATAAGATTGTTACAAAGTTAATGCTTTATCATCAAACATGATTGGCTTGTGTGCATACTACTTTCAAAAGATGTTTATCATTGAAGGGGCTAGTGGGAAGATAATACATCTTAAAGAATTCAAGAACCACTGTGACACCCCCAAATCCGGGTACTTCAATTCCACGGAATTTGGTGCTCACTGTACAAATATCATCTATCTATCTACCCATATTAAATGCAAACCATGCAATAGATAGAAATAAATCCTCCCCTTATGGGGTTACAACATCTGAATAATAAATACAATCCCAGGTCAAACTAACCTTAAACATCTATGCGAAAACATAAACAAATAATAAGTCTTAAACAACATCAAGTCTTGACAATAACATTCTTAAAATTAAATAACAAGTCTTCATCACTTATTAGCTTTGCCCTTGCCTTTGCTAGTAGAAGGCTCGTCGGACCTTTCGTTCTTAACTGCAATGTGATTATTACGCAAGAGTGAACATGATTGCCCACAAGTATAATAATACAACAATAAAATAATAACATGCGAGTGAATCAAAAAAAACTTCTCTAACAAGAAAACTTGGCTTTTGAATCAAGAATGAATAACAAGAATCAAAAGAAATTTTGAGGGTCATAAGACCGAACTATGTCCTAGGTTGTGAAGTGTTTATACTTGAAACCTTTAACAGTCATAAGACTATGGACTCTTCTTCTCGTACTTAGGGGGATCAGCCCTTAGTACCATACTGTGCACAATATCTTAACGCTAAAGCATAAATAATCCCCTATTAAAGGGTTGTTCATCTCAGTTTGACATCGGAGTCCGCACCAAAGGAAGTTTGGTTTGGATAAGCTCAATAAAAGTTCTAGAATTTATAACGCTCTTCAACTATGGACTAGTCGAATCAATAAGGGTTCGCTAGTCTTACAAGGTTCAACAATAATTGATATTCAATTTGAATAATAAAATTCAAGATGTATACAATCGAATAAGTATTGTATATTAGGAATTATGCTTTTAAAGAATGATAACATCTAATATGAAATCTTGACTTGAACAATAGTAAACAAGATATAATAAGGAACTTGCTTTATCTAAAGAAACAAGGTTTAGGAATTGCCTCATGCGTAGGCTAAACGATTACTACTTCCGTTCACCACAAATCCTACACTCATACCATATGTATTCACGACATTCATTAGTTACATTTTCACTTAATTATTTAATGTAAACTCCACTTTATTTAACAAATCAGTAATTAAATTAGAATATTTTCATTCCCTTACTATTATTACACTCGAATAAATTATTTCATAATAATTTCCATCAAATATTTATTTTATTCCATAAATATTTCAACTAAAATATTTATTTTATTTTATAAGTATTTAATAATAATTTTCATCGAATATTTATTTTACTCCATCAATATCTCAATTAAAATATTCATTTTATTTTATAAATATTTTAATAATAATTTCCATCGAATATTTATTTTATTCCATAAATATCTCAATTAAAATATTTATTTTATTTGATAAATATTTTAATTAATTATTATTATTTTATTTTATTTTTTTTGCCCGTCGGGGCGAGGTAATTTAGTTTGGTAACACCGAGTAAAGTGGGTTACCTGCACTTCGCTTTTTACAGCTTTTTGCAGTTCACACTACCAAATCGACCAAAAAATCTCTCCCAATTTTCAATTTATCGTTACATGAAGAACACGTAGCACGAGCCATAACTTCCAATTTTCTTGTCCATACATTAATTTAAGCATACCCATATACTATAATTCATATATGATCATTATACAACCTTTCTAACATGATTTTAACAAGTTAAAACACATAATTTATAGAATCAAAACATGTAATTTTACTGTTCTTGGTGTTCTTGAAAGTTTTGAACACAAAACATGAAAAGTAACACTAAGGGTTTGTTATATCACCAAATATGTCCATTCGAAGTTTGTTTTCTTCGTTTTAACATGCATAGTTATATACAAGCATAACATTTATGAGATAATATATGATTGACGTATTAATTTTGTGAGTAAGGGCCATATGGCCATATTTCTATACTAGATCTGTAATTTTGAAGCAACTATATATGACATATTTTTATAAAACTGATGTTATGGAAACATACAATATATAATAAAACACGTTATAATAACATCTTATCACATATCTAAACATAATTATTACTCTTTCCAACCACAGAGATTTTAACAGAAACTTGAAAGCCATTTTCATGAAACTTTAATGACGTAAATAAAACTTGAGTTTGAGGTTTGTACCCTTGATTGCTCTGCTTGGATTACACAAGGTGATAACAACTTCCAATTTCCCACAATTCTTCTCCTTTAATCTCACTGTTTCTCAAAATTCTCTCTGATTTGTTTTTCCAGACTTAGAAATTAAAAGAAAGAAGACGTATATAATAAAGGAAACTGACGATGTGTGGTCAGTTAATCCAATCATGGGTTAACTGCTCTCAACTCCCAATAGGGCTCCATTTGGCTAGCTTAAAAGGCTCATAACCATTTAATTTGATTAATCATTTATAATATAGTTTAATCGTGTCACACCTATTTAGGAAATTAATCGAATATCTTATTTAATTTAATTTAAATAAAATATGATAATTTCTCATTAATTCATATAGTTACATAATTAATTTTCTCATTTATTAATTATGTCAAATTATTATTTCTCTAATTAATTATTACATTAATAACATTATGCTT
The DNA here is from genome assembly GCA_020205615.1 of Panax quinquefolius. Lineage (NCBI taxonomy): Eukaryota > Viridiplantae > Streptophyta > Magnoliopsida > Apiales > Araliaceae > Panax > Panax quinquefolius. The sequence goes on from JAINUW010000574.1 coordinate 239,736, forward strand.
ATAAAATATTTCATTTAATTCAATAAGCTCACATAAATACATAATTTGAGTAATAAAAATTTCTCCACATTAATTTAATAAATTTAACACATATAATTAAATTAATCTATCACAATTTCATCAATTAATTATTTAATCCAATAATTAAATCATCAAAAAATATTTATTTAATTTAATAAATATTCAAATAAAATTACAAAATCTCGTTTGTCACATCTTTCCCCCCCCCCCCCTTAAAAGGATTCTGTCCTCGGAATCACGACTCAATCAATTCGTCCCGTTACATTCTCCCCCCTTACAAAGATTTTGTCCCCAGAATCGCTTACACATAATTTAAGTAAATAATTGAGGATAGTTCTTCATCATATGTTCTTCGAGTTCCCACGTAGCTTCTTCAGCATTGTTGTTCCTCCAGATTACCTTAACATAAGGTATTACTTTATTTCTAAGTACTTGCTCTTTTCTGTCAACAATCTGAACAAGAACTTCTTCATAGGACAAATCTTTCTCAAATTGCAGGGGTTCATATTCAATCACGTGTTTGTAATCGGGTTTGTAGGGTCGTAAGAAAGAAACATGAAAAATATTATGAATACGCTCTAAAGACGGGGGTAAGGCTATCTCATAGGCAACTTCACCAATTCTTCGCAACAATTCAAAGGGTCCAATGAACCTCGGACTCAGTTTTTCATTCTTACCGAATCTAATCTTTCCCTTCCAGGGAGAGACTTTCAAGAATACAAAGCTACCTGATTCGAACTCAACATTCTTACGCTGTGGATCGGCGTACTTCCTTTGTCTGTCCTGAGCTGCTACTAGTCTTGTCCGGATTAGTTTTACTATCTTTGCTGTTTTTTGTACCAATTCTGGTCCTAGTAACTGTCTCTCGCCAACTTCATCCCAGTAAAGTGGAGTTCTACACTTTTTGTCATACAACGCTTCATAAGCTGGCATGCCAATACTAGCGTGATAACTGTTATTGTAGCCAAATTCTACAAGTGGTAAGTGATCATCCCAATTTCCTTTAAAATCCATGATGCACGATCTCAACATATCCTCCAATGTCTGAATTGTTCTTTCGCTCTGCCCATCTGTATGAGGGTGATATGTCATACTCATTCTCAATTGCGTCCCCATGCACTCCTGTAATCGCTTTTGAAGTTTGATGTAAAGAGTGGATCCCTATCTGAGACAATTGACACCAGAACTCCATGCCTCAAAACAATCTCTTTCACATATAACCTTGCCAACTGATCTAAGTTGAATTTGATTTTGATCGGAAGGAAGTATGCGGATTTCGTCAATCGGTCAACAATAACCCATACTGCGTCGTAGCCTTTCTGAGTTGTCGGTAGGCCAACCACGAAATCCATCGTAATATGTTCTCATTTCCATTCTAGAATTTCTAAAGGCTGTAGTAACCCACTCGGCCTCTGATGTTCTGCTTTCACTTTCTGACATGTCAGATACTTGGCAACACACTCTGCAACATCTCGTTTTAAATTCGGCCACCAGAAATGTTGTCGAAGATCTTGGTACATCTTAGTACTTCCAAGGTGAATCGAATATCATGAGCTATGAGCCTCATTCAAAATGTCTTCCTTAATCTCTGACACTGGCGGTACCCAAATTCTGCTCTCAAATCTCAGTAGTCCCTCGCTATCTATTTTGAATCTTGGTTCAGTCCCTTCAAATATCTTCTTTTTCACTTTCTCACATTCTTCGTCCTGAAGTTGAGCCTCCTTAACTTTATTGAATAAAGTTGTACCAGCTTGCATCTGGAACAGCTTCTTATCAATCAACATAGGATACTTCACTTCCAATTCCAGCTTTTCCATTGCTGAAATTAGCTCCTCCTGAGCGGTCAACATCATCAATTTCTCCCGACCCTTCCTACTTAAGGCATCGGCAACCACATTTGCTTTACCTGGATGGTATAAAATCTCGCAATCATAGTCCTTAATTAACTCCAACCACCTTCTCCGGCGCATATTCAGATTCTTCTGTGTAAAAATATATTTCAGACTCTCGTGGTCTGAATATATTTCACACTTCTCCCCATAAAGATAGTGTCTCTAGATCTTCAAAGTGAATACCACCGCGGCTAATTCTAAGTCATGGGTTGGATACCCTTTCTCATAGTCCTTCAATTGTCGTGACGTATACGTAATGACCCTGCCATTTTGCATCAGCACACAACCTAGTCCTTTATTCAATGCATCACTGTATACCATAAAATTTCTTGTATCATTCGGAAGAGATAACACAGATGCCGAACTCAACCTCTTCTTAAGTTTTTAGAAACTTTCCTCACATTTCTCCGTCCAAACGAATTTCACCGATTTCCTAGTCAAATTCGTCAATGGAGTCGCGATCTTGGAAAAGTCCTAAATGAATCTTCTATAATAACCTGTCAATCCAAGAAAACTTCTTACTTTTGATGGCGTCTTCGGCTGATCCCATTTAATCACAGCTTCGACTTTGGAGGGATCCATCAAAATTATGTCCTTATCGATCATATGTCCAAGAAACTGTACTCTTTCAATCCAGAATTCACATTTCAAAAATTTAACATACAACTTCTCTCTTCTCAACGCCTCTAACGTTGGCTTCAAATGTTCTTCATGTTCTTCCTTTGTTTTTGAGTATACCAAAATGTCATCGATAAAGACCACTACGAATTTGTCCAAAAATGGTTTAAATACCCTGTTCATCAGGTCCATAAACACTGCAGGAGCATTTGTTAGACCAAATGACATCACCAGAAATTCATAGTGACCATATCGAGTCCTAAATGCTATCTTCGGCACATCCTCTGGTCTCACCTTTAGTTGATAATAACCACTCCTTAAGTCAATCTTCGAAAAATATCTTGCACCTTTCAATTGATTAAACAGATCATCAATCCTTGGTAATGGATATCTATTCATATTTGTGACCTTATTTAGTTCTCTGTAGTCGATGCAAAGCCGCATCGTCCCATCCTTCTTCTTCACAAATAACACCGGCGCTCCCCACGGCGATACGCTCGGTTGGATATACTTCTTGTCCAGTAACTCTTGCAGTTGTATCATCAATTTTTTCATCTTTACCGGGGCCATCCGGTACGGTGCTTTCGATATTAGAGTCATTCTTGGCACTAAATCGATCACAAACTCAACCTCTCTGTCTGGCGGGAGTCCTGGTAGATCATCTGGAAATACGTCTGCGAAGTCCCTCACTACTGGTATCTCCTCTAGTTTTGGGTTCTCTTTATGACTGTCGACTATGTAAGCTAAATATCCCGCATGACCTTGTCTTAATGACTTCTGGCATGCATCATCGTCGAGGAAAACTCGCTTGTTCTAGGCTACTTTATCGCCATAAAACACAACCTTTGATTTGAGTCATAAGGTTATACGCTTCTTTTTGGCAATCAATTACGCCCGTAATTGAATAGCCAATCCATTCCCAAGATAACATCAAATTCCCCAAGTTTGATAGTGATAAGGTCTACGTTCATAATGTTACCCTTAATATCCACCCTACAGTTCTTGTGTACGTATTTAACAGGGATCACTTCTCTATTTGCAATTTCTATATTCATGGGGTATTCTAACTCATCCTTAGGCAATTCTAAGTTCTTAGCAAAGTCATCGAATATAAATGAACAAGTAGCACCTGAATTAAATAATACATAAGCATTAACTTTATTGATCGGAATGATACCTGACACCACATCGCGAGACTGCACAACATCCTGCACTGTCATGTTAAATGTCTTGGCTATAGATCGGTTGGTTACGATTGGTCCCGTAATAGTTAAAGCACTTCCACCGTTGTTTCCCATGTTCCCTCCTGATCCTGCCCCTCCAGATCCCTTCTTGGGACAGTCCCTTGACAGATGGTCCTTTGAGCCGCAAGTGAAGCAGGCGCCTTTCTTTGGGTTAGGACAGTTAGGTGTTATGTGGCCTTCCTAACCAAAATTGTAGCACACACGTTTTCCCTTCATGCAAACCAAAGTGTTTGATTTTATCAAAAATAAGAATGAACCTAGTGTGTACAAAACGGTCAGTGGGAGCGTCATGATATTTTTAGTATTATATGTTGATATATTACGGATAAGGAATGACATACTAATGCTATAATTAGTAAAGATAAAGTTGTCTAAACATTCCTCCATGAATGATTTGGGAAGAGTATCATAATTGGGAATACAAATCTATATAGATAGATTTAATAGGATGCTCGGCTTAACCCAAGAAACGTATATTCATTTGATGCTAAAGTAGTTTAGCATTGCAAACTCCATGGGATGTCTCATGTTGATGAACCCTGGAGTGTATCTCTCTTAATAGTTCCCGACTCATAAAAGAGAGATCGCAAGAGTAACAATCATCTATGCAATGAAATGTATGAGACCTGATATTGATCAGTCATATTTTGGAGAAGTTCGCTGTGAGTCAGTGAAAAACATCTTAAAGTACTTAACCGACACTAAGTATGTGATCATATTCATGGTGGGTCTGAATTAAAACTAGAGGGCTTAACAGACTCAAGTTTTTTTTAGACAGACCAAGACGACAGAAAATACACTTTAAGATAAAGAGTTACCTTGAACAGTGATGCAGTGAATTGGAAAGGTTTCAAACAGCAAAGAGTTGCTAGTTTAGTTATAAAGATAAAGCATATAGCTATAAATAAAGCTATAAGTTGATTGTTTGGATGAAAAGTTTGTTACAGAACTAGGAATAGTTCCTAAGTCTCATCTTGGATCTAAACATGTGTTGTGGCACTTTCATTTGATTATAGGAATCATTGAAAAATGGGAAATCAGTATAGAGATTGTGGAATCTCAAGAACAACATTACATATCCATTAACTAAAGCTTATCCAACGGCAGGATAATCGTCACTTAAAGAAGAAGGGTATGAGATACCATGACGAATGACTTTAGTGCAAGTGGAAGATTAAAAGTAGTATGCACACAACCCAATCATGTTTGATGATAAAGCATATACTTTATAACAATCTTATTCATTTATTAATAAAAAGTATTAATTTATTAAAGGCTTTTAATTATCTACATGATGTTGTTTTATAATATATGGTAAACCCATTGTTTTAAGCAATGCTTTTAGAATAATGATGATGATTATTCTAATGAGATCTAAATTCTTAGAAAGCTTAAAACTAAAATAGTTCCCAATCATTGGATTACTAAATTGGGAATTAGTGAATCCAGATAGATTGGTACATACGTTTCTTGCTCATTGGATGAGGATGATTGATCTCATAATCATTTTTGTGGAGATAATAAAGCAAGTATGTATGTGCTTATTAGAGAATAAGTACAGTGAACGTGGCTCGCTAAGGAATACTTAATGGAGTTTTACTTGCATGTCAATAGGAATTCCTGTAGTAATAGTAGTACAAGTGATCCTTGGACTTGAGATCATCATAGTATCTTGTGTATGATGAGTTATACTTTGACTTATTCCTTAAGACCCTTAGGGTATATCAAAGGGTATGTTTGGGTATAATAAGTTGTACATAGAGATAATGTTTGATCAATATAGAATCTACCGCTTCTAGTAAAAGAAGAGAAATATCCTATGTGATCCGTTAAATGACAACACAGTAGTCCTTGGCCAAGGCAGAATGAAATTAGAAAGGAGTTTCCAATTTGCATTATATGGTGTTGTGTATTTAAGAGTCGAAATACATATAATTAAATAAATTAAGACTTGATAGTAATTTCATGTCTTATATTTAATTGGGACATTGTATGGTGGAAGGATTAAATTGTACGATAACTATTTACTCAAATGTTCTTTTATGATTAATATTGAAATCTATATTATCTAGGAAGTCGTTGATCACTAGGGAGGCTTATCCCTATTGTAGAATAGATATTATTTATTTAAATAAATTAATAGTTTAATTTATTTATTTAAATAAGATTAGAATTGTTATAATTTATTTATTCACAACCAGGTTTAATATGGAGAACCTAAAGGGTGAGACCATAAAAGGAAGAATAATTATTTAAGAAGTTAATGGCATAATTGGAATAATATGTTAAGTGTATTTAATTTAATCTATGGTGATAGAATAAATTAAATAGCTTAATATTTATTATTTAATATTTTGAAAATATTAAATATATAAATAAATAAGAGGAGTCTTATTAATATTATTACAATTATTATTATTTTAATTTCTAAAGAGTTGGAAATTAATTTAATATTAGTACTCTCATATATCCTAATAAGATTAGGAGGCTAATTAATTAAAAGATTTTAATTAATTATTCCTAATAAGATTGGGAACATAATTAATTAAAGGAGTTTAATTAATTAAAATAAAATCCAAATCCTTAATTGTGAAGGAGGGTTGCCCACATCTATAAATAAGAGGAGTCTTATTATTTGTGAGAGTAGTTGACGCTTTCACAATATACGTGATTCCAATTATTGGAGAGTACGCTCTTTTTCTATGAGAGATAGAAAAACTAGGGTTTTTTCCAAACACTCATCTTCTTGAATCTTTCTTCTTCCTTAGTGGATCACCTCTAGAGGCCAAATATTTGGGTGGCTAACATCGATCAAAGGAAGGAACCAAACCCGGTGGATTCAAGTTGAACACGAAAATGATTTGGAGGTGAACTTGTACCTGAGGAAGCTCGAATCTTCTCAAGGGTATGATTCATGTTCTATATCTTTTCATTTAATTAATAATTGTGCATAAAGGATGATCCGGGTATATGGTTTGTAAAATTTTAAACACTTTTTTTCCATGCTTCCACTTATTTTGTGCAATTTGATTGCGTTTATGAATGTTACAAACCTAACATTTATCACATATTATAAAGCAGCATCATGTAGATAATTAAAAGCCTTTAATAAATTAATATTTTTTTATTAATAAATGAATAAGATTGTTACAAAGTATATGCTTTATCATCAAACATGATTGGCTTGTGTGCATACTACTTTCAATCTCCCACTTGAACTAAAGTCAATCGTCATAGTATCTCATACCTTTCTTCTCTAAGTGACGATTATTCTACTGTTGGATAAGCTTTAGTTAATGGATATGTAATGTTGTTCTTGAGAGTCCACTATCTCTATAGTGATTTCCCATCTTTCAGTGATTTATATAATCAAATGAAAGTGCCACAACACATCTTTAGATATATCCAAGATGAGACTTAGGAACTATTCCTAGTTCTGTAATGAATTTTTCATCCAAACAATCAACTTGTAGCTTCATTTATAGCTATATACTTTGTCTTTATCACTAAACCATTAACTCTTTGCTGTTTGAAATCTTTCCAATTCACCTCACCACCGTTCAAGGTAACGCTTTATGTGACGCCCCCAAAATTAGGTATACATCACCCATCTTGGGTCGACACTTACATGGTACAGAATTTAAAAACAACTTATTAACATAACTGTCGTGTACAATACGACATAAACTGTGAGTTTAAATACAAATATCGTCTACTAGATATTAGACAAACTCAAACAAAAAGTCCTCATTACAGTTATTATCACACTATTTTACAGAATAGTGAGGACTACTAATGCTATCTTCAGGACCATCACTCGTTTCCCCGACTCGTCCCAGCTATATTATCATTTCACAAGAGAACAAAGTGAAAGAAAGGGTGAGCTCAACTAGCCCAAGAAGAAATATTATGACTAAGATAATGCGAATAAATTATCAATAGTCTTCAATAATGTTAAACCGATAAAATACAATAGACAACCGGTTTAATCATAATGGAATATGCAATCCATTAAAAGAGTTAAGTAGAAAATAAAGTCTACTATCTTTTAGGTTTTAAAAGGTTTTTCATCATCGCATACATACGTTGAGACTCGGCTTTAATAAATATTTCACATCATCGAATCACCCCGCACTCACGACGCAAGGATATTCTTTAGTATCACGACCACAATTATTCATGCACTTCACGGCCAAGAATATTTGTGTATTCATTAATGGTCATGATCATGCCAACAATCGTCCATCAATGCACTACTACCTAATCGAGGATTTTTATCACATCATTTGTAACATTACGGCCATGATTACAATCGAATAGTCTCTCGGTCATAATCATACCAAGTCCATCTATGCACCATGTGCCATGAGATGACTTTAAAAAAAATATAAACATGAGGATGATGACAATGATATAAGAATTCAATAAAACAAGTTCAAGAATTATTTTATCCAGAATTATTAACGCCCAAATTGTCAACATGATATTGTTTTGTAGAGTAAAATTCAAGAATGATCGGAAGAATATTTCCATGAAAAGAAATCTGGATGAAACGCAAATATCAAGGATATTCTACTAATTTCATGGAGTATAGAAGTCAAAGTTTTAACCAACCTGGGTATAATAAAGAATGGAATAACAAAAGAAATCACCATGCATGCGATAGACGCATGCATGTGTTATTCCAATGTAATAATAAATAACGGAACCTGTGTCGTGAAATTCACACCCAATGGGATGTTCCAATGTAATAATAAAGATGGAACCGGATCCGGTGTAAAAACACAGATAGGATATTCCAGCGAGAATAATAAAGCGGAACCAGTCCGTTTGTAAAACACATGATGTGATGTTCCAACGGAGAATAATAAAGAGGCGGAACCAGTCCTGTAAAACACATGCATGTGATGTTCCAATGTAATAATAGAAGAATGTCACCAAGTATAGGGTAAACCACTTATACAAAGTTATTCCAATGTAATAATAAGCAATGGAATAACAACAGCTTCTCTTCATGAATAAGAAAGAATAACACCCCTTACATTTGGTAGGAGATTGAATCTTTGCGGCGGTGTAGTAACAAAATACTCTTCTTCTTCTCTCTTATTCTCTCTATACTTTTCTCTCTATAGCTTGAATGAATTAAGTGAAAATAATGAAGCCCTAGGCCTCTATTTATAGAAGATTTCTAGCTTAGCACCTTAGTGTGAAAAGGCAAGTGGCTTTGGACGAATTGGTTTGACGCTTTTGTAATGTGAAACGACAAGTGGTTCGGCGCCGTAATGTGAATCGACAAGTGGTTCGACGTCTGGTAAAGGTAATTACTATTAACGAAGGTAAATACTATTGACGAAGGTAAATACTATTCACAAGGGTAATTACTATCGACGAAGGTAATTACTATGACGAAGGTAAATACTATTCACAAGGGTAATTACTATTGACGAAGGTAATTACTATCGATTGAAGAGACTCTTAGATGATGACATATGAGCCCCCATAAAATAATCAAACTTACCACAAATCATTTTTTTCATCAACACATATTTAATCTTTCAACAATTATTAATCATTTATAACTTGTCGCCTAAATTATTGATTTAATACTATAACATATTATATGATGATAATCTTGTGACAATAATTGAATCAATAATATAAGAGATATGATCGCAAGAATTATCGTAGCAATAATTGAGCATAATGGCCGAGAGTGACTTCTCACGTAAGCATCAATAATCAATCTGAGTGTGCTACTATGCAACTATACGTAGACATCGTACTTTTACCAAGGGTAGTTCATCAGCTTTTACTTAAGTAACACCTCCGTAGTTACTTTTATAAAATATTTTTGTCGTTTTCTCAATCCGACAATAATTTCATTAGGGGTCCACCAATGATTGAGCCATTGTATTTAATATTCCTAACAAAAAGAATATTCCCAGACCAAACTAATATTTTATAACAACTTGCATACTTTGCAAAATTTATAAATATTACCCACAACTATAACATTATATCAAATTTATTCCATAATATTCAAAAATAATATTTATAGAAAAATTCATCTTTATTTATAAAAGTCGGGTCTTACAACCTCCCTTCTTATGAAATTTAGCCCTCGAAATTAGGGTACGATACTGGTATGTCGAAGAGGTAAGGATACCTTGATTTCATTTGATTCTAACTCCCAAGTCATTTCCTCAACATCGTGGTTCCTCCACAAAACTTTGACTTGAGGTATAACCTCGAGCGTAGAATATGTTCCTTCTTATCCAAAATTTGAACAGAACCTCTTCATACGTCAAATCTTCCGCTATTTCGTCCGGTTCTAACTCAATAATATGGTTCGGGTCTTTCACATATTTACGTAACATAGATATGTGAAAAACGTTATGAACACGAGACATATTTGGCGGTAAAAGCGAGTCTATAGGCCACGATTCCTACTCGATCGAGGATTAAAATGGACCGATGAATCAAGGGTTAAGTTTTCCTCTCTTTCCAAATCTTGTAACTCCTTTCCATGGAGCAACTCTTAACAACACATGATCTCCTATATCAATTCCACGTCCTTTCGATGAAGATCAAGATAACTCTTTTGTCGATTTTGTGAGGTTTTTATACGTTGTCGGATCGTTTGAATCTTTTCCGTAGTCATACACGTACCAACTCCGGTCCCAACAACGTTGCTTCACCCACCTCATCCCAAAGATATCGAGAACGCGACACTTTCTTCCATACAACGCTCGAATGGAGTCAAGGACTTGTCCCAACTCCCTGAAATCAAGGACACGAGTCTTAATAGATCTTCAAGAGTTTGAATAGTCCTCTCCGATTGCCCGTCGTCATTCGAGGATGATATGCCGAAAGCTAAATCGTAAGTCTGCGTGCCCATAGCTTTTTGCAAACTAACCCAAAATCGTGAAGTGAATCTTGGGTCTCGATCGTAAACTATGGATACCTAAGATACCATGCGATCTTACAATCTCGTTTATGTACATACGAGCAAGACGTTCAAGTGTATAAGTTTCTCGATCGGAAGAAATGAGCAGACTTTGGTCAACCTATCAACAATGACCCAAATCGCATCAATGCCTTGAGAAACCTTAGGAAGGCCGGTAACAAAATCCATGGTAATGTGCTCCCACTTCCATTCGGAATTTCAAGTGGTTGCAATGGACCTTTTGGTACTTGATGCTCCGCTTTAACTCGTTGACAAGTTAGACACCTTGAGATAAACAATGCTATCTCTCTCTTCATATTGCTCCACCAAAATGTATGGATTTAATATCATGATACATTTTGGTACTCCTGTGATGGATTGCAAATGGTGTGTTGTGTGCCTCCATCATGATATTATACTTTAAATCGTGGTCGTTAGGAACACAAAGTCCGGAGTTGACTCAAGTATTCCTTCTTCATCGATTCTTGCTTAAGATAGCACCTTCTTGCACTTTCTTCCTCATACGATCGGCTCCAGTGCAGAGCTTGAAAGCGCCTTTAACTTTATCAATTAAAGTCGGTTCTACTCGTATACTCGCTATCATCACACGCGCGTCCTCGAGTCTTTAATTCTATCTCCATCCTTTGCAAGTCACACAAAATGGGCCTTTGCGTTGACAATATCGCACTCGACTTGCATATGATTTTCTACTCAATGCGTCACTACCACGTTCGCTTTTCCGTGATGGTATTGGATGGTATGATCATAATCTTTCAACAGATTCAAGCCAACGTCGTTGTCGCATGTTGAGTTCCTTTTGAGTGAAGAAATATTTGAGGCTTTTATGATCCGTAAAGATCTCCACTTTCTCCCCATACAAGTAATGCCTCCAAATTTTAAGTGCAAAGATAACACCGCCAACTCTAGATCATGAGTAGGATAATTCCTCTCATATTCTTTGAGTTGTCATGAGGCATAAAGCTATTACTTTTCCATGTTGCATGAGAACACCTCCCAACCCTTTGCTCAAGCATCATCAGAGATGACAAATCCTCCGAGCGGATGGTATTGTCGTAACAGGTCTTTGAAATAAGTCTCCTCTTGAGTTCTTGAAAACTCTTCTCACATTCTTCGCTCCAACCGAACTTTGTATCTTTCCGAAGTCAATTTGAGTCAATGGAATAGCGATTCGAGAAAATCCTTCCACGAATCTCCGATAATAACCAAACTAAACCGAGAAAGCTACGTACTTCGATCATCGATTTAGGTTGTTCCCGACTTTGAATAGCTTCAATCTTTCTTTGGGTCAACAGATATTCCATGACTTGATACCACGTGCCCAAGGAATGCTACTTCTTCGCCGAACTCGCGATTTCTTCAACTTGGCATAAAGCTTATATTCACGAAGCTTTTGGAGTGTCGACCTCAAGTGTTGCTTCATGATCTTCACGGCTTTTGGAATAAATATGGATGTCATCAATAAAGACGACCACAAAGTGATCTAAATATTCCTTGAATACTCGGTTCATCATATCCATGAAGGCAAGGCGGAGCATTAGTCAATCCAAAGGACATGACTAGGAATTCATAATGCCCGTCATCGAAGTTCTAAAAGCCGTCTTTGGAATGTCGTGGTTCTAATCTTCAATTGGTGATATCCTAACGAAGATCAATCTTTGAAAAGAATTTGGCTCCTTGCAACCGGGTCAAACAGTCATCAATACGTGGCAATGGATACCTATTTTTGATGGTGACGTGATTCAACTCCCGATAATCAATACAAAGTCGCATACTCCCATCTTTCTTCTTCACGAATAGAACAGAGCACCCCAAGGAGAAGTACTAGGACGAATAAAGCCAATGTCTAACAATTCCTGCAGTTGGGTCTTTAACTCACGAAGTTCAATAGAGCTATTCGATATGGGGCTTTGAAATAGGTTTTGTATCGGGTTCAAGGTCGATACAAAATTCAATTTCACGCCTGGGGGTAGGCAGGTAGTTCTTGAGGGGAATACGTCAGAAATTTATTAACAATAGGAATATCGTTTAAAACCGGCGTATTTTTATTTAAATCGTGATATGAGCTAAGAAAGCTTGACATCCGCTTTTTCAATAAACGAATAGCTTTATGGCTTGAGATGACCGTGATTGATTTTAATGGTTTGGTCGTTTGAATTCGCGATAATAGGTTGATTAGGAATATGAAAGCTAACAACCTTACGAAAATAATCAATTTTTGCATGATAAGTAGTTAACCAATCAATCCCTAGAATCACGTCAAATGCAAGTATTTTTAATGAAGTAAGATCGACGGTGTAATGTGAGGGTACCGATTTGAACCAAACAAGACTTATAAGCAATGGATGTAATGAAGGTTTCTCCCAACGGAGTTTCCACAGATAAGTCAAAGTCTAATTTCTCCCGAGTCAAATTTAATCGATGAGCGCAAGTAGGAGAAATAAAAGAATGGGTAGAACCTGGTATCAAATAAAGTATAGACTTCATTAGAGTTTATGATAAAGCTTACCCGTGATGACCTCATTCGGATTCCTTGCTCTTTGGGAGGTCACAACAAATGCTCTCCTCAGACACACTGGGTTTTGAATTTTCCGGGATGGCCTTTGGTGCCTCCATCCTAGTGAATTTGTCTTGATGAACGACAAAATCGAGCTAAGTGACCTTCTCTTCCACAATTATAACATGCTTTGACTGGCATGGCAGCAGCTTTGATCGATGTGTCCCTCTCCTCCGCATTTGAAGCATATGATAGGTGGTCTTTCTCCTTCCTTAACAATGGGTCTTTGGTGTCGACGTCTTTCCATCATTGTTGAATCTCCTTTTCTTGAAATGTCCATTCTTATTGTTTTGTACGATTACACCGAAGTGGTTACCATATCTCCGCCCGTTGATTCCCTCCACGCTTGTTGTCACCGCCTCGATGACTATTCTCGCCGGTATTATAATTTTGCTTACCATTTTGCTCTCTTTTAGTTGCGTTGACTCATTATCGCGCTCCACTAATCGAGCCCTATTTACAACATCCGAATACAAACACGGTTTATGAGAAATAAGATGTTGGCGTATCTACGACTTCAAACCTCTTAAAAACATTCTCGCCATTCTCTCTTCATTATCCACCAAGTGGGACGCAAACCGTGATAACTCCGTAAATTTTGCCTCGTATTGCGACACGGTCATATTGTTTTGTTCCAACTTGATAAACTCCACCTCCTTCATGTGGCGAATACTTTCAGGAAAGTATTTGTCGTTGAACAGCTCCTGGAACTTCTCCCAAGATATCTTCAGTACAGCTGGTTGAGTACGTTTTACCGATTCCCACCAGTAATCCGCCTCTCCGCGCAACATAAAGGCGGCAAAGGGAACCTTTTGCTCCTCGGAGCATCCCAAGACATCAAATATCTTGGTAATCTGCTTTATCCATGCTTCCGCCAGAAGTGGTTTTGGCTCTCCCTTAAACTCCGGTGGTCCTAGCTCCTTAAATTGTTTAGCGGTGACCGCCCGAGAGTTTTCCGTGTTTCCACCTACGTTTTGGACAGGAGTCGCTCTCGCCTGCTGTTGCATAAATTGCATAAAGCCTCTGAACATTTGATCATTCGTCATTTGGTCAGTGTTGTTGTTTGCATGAGGATTGTCGCCTTCCTGATGCACATTATCCTGATTATTGATATGTGGTGAATCAACAATCGCCTGCGCTCCATTGCTATTCTCAACATTCTCAGATGTCATTTTCAGACATCTTGCCATAAAACAAAAGGTTAATGACGTATGTAACAAATTATCCCTATCTTCCGACCAACCAATAAAATATCACATAAACTTAGGTAGGTCATACTAAATAAGGTATTCCCGTCTCTCCCCTCCTAGTACTATTCTCACATCTTAGCCAGGATCATATCCCTAAGCTCGACGATACTGTTGACGCCCCAAAATTAGGTATACATCACCCATCTTGGGTGCGACACTTACATGGTATGTAATTTAAAAACAACTTATTAACATAACTGCCGTGGTACAATACGACATAAAGCGTGAGTTTAAATACAAATATCGTCTACTAGATATTATACAAACTCAAACAAAAAGTCCTCATTATGATTATTATCACACTATTTTCTGTAATAGTGAGGACTACTAATGCTATCTTCAGACCATCACTCGTTTCCCGACTCGTCCCGGCTATATTATCATTTTCAAGAGAACACGGTGAAAAAGAAAGGGTGAGCTCAACTAGCCCAAGAAGAAATATTATGACTAAGATAATGCGTAATAAATTATCAATAGTCTTCAATAATGTTAAACCGATAAAATACAATAGACAAACCGGTTTAATCTGCCGTGAATATGCAATCCATTAAAAGAGTCAAGTAGAAAATAAAGTCTACTATCTTTTAGGTTTTAAAAGGTTTTCATCACGCTTTCACGGTGAGACTCGACTTTAATAAATATTTCACATCATCGAATCACCCACACACTCTGCCAAGGATATTCTTTAGTATCACGACCACAATTATTCATGCACTCACGGGCCAAGAATATTTGTGTATTCATTAATGGTCATGATCATGCCAACAAGCGCCCATCAATGCACTACTACCATTCGAGGATTTTTATCACATCATTTGTAACATTACGGCCATGATTACAATCGAATAGTCTCTGGTCATAATCATACCAAGTCCATCTATGCACCATGTGCCATGAGATGACTTAAAAAAAAATATAAACATGAGGATGATGACAATGATATAAGAATTCAATAAAACAAGTTCAAGAATTATTTTATCCAGGAATTATTAACGCCCAAATTGTCAACATGATATCTTTTTTTTGTAGAGTAAAATTCAAGAATGATCGTAAGAATATTTCCATGAAAAGATACTGGATGAAACGCAAATATCAAGGATATTCTACTAATTTCATGGAGTATAGAAGTCAAAGTTTTAACCAACTGGGTATAATAAAGAATGGAATAACAAAAGAAATCACCATGCATGCGATAGAACCCGCACAGATGAGTTATTCCAATGAATAATAAATAACGGAACCAGTCGTGAAATTCACACCCACAGCTGGGATGTTCCAATGAGAATAATAAAGATGGAACCAGATCCGGTGTAAAACACACGGATAGGATATTCCAATGAATAATAAAGAGCGGAACCAGTCCGTTGTAAAACACATGCATGTGATGTTCCAACAGAATAATAAAAAGACCGGTCGAATCAAAGTAAGGTGTAAAAACATGCATGCAAGCAGGATGTTCCAATGTAATAATAGAAGAATGTCACCAAGTATAGGGTAAACCACTTATACAAAGTTATTCCAATGAGAATAATAAGCAATGGAATAACAACAGTTCTCTTCATGAATAAGAAAGAATAACACCCCTTACATTTGGTAGGAGATTGAATACGCAAAGAAATGTAGTAACAAAATACTCTTCTTCTTTCTCTTATTCTCTCTATACTTTTCTCTCTATAGCTTGAATGAATTCGTGAAAATAATGAAGCCCTAGGCCTCTATTTATAGAAGATTTCTAGCTTAGCTTTTCCGTGTGAAAAGGCAAGTGGCTTCGACGATTTGGTTTTTGTAATGTAAAACGACAAGTGGTTCGGACGCTTTGTAATGTGAAACGACAAGTGGTTCGACGTCTGGTAAAGGTAATTACTATTAACGAAGGTAAATACTATTGACGAAGGTAAATACTATTCACAAGGGTAATTACTATCGACGAAGGTAATTACTATCGACGAAGGTAAATACTATTCACAAGGGTAATTACTATTGACGAAGGTAATTACTATTATTGAAGAGACTCTTAGATGATGACATATGAGCCCCCATAAAATAATCAAACTTACCACAAATCATTTTTTCATCAACACATATTTAATCTTTCAACAATTATTAATCATTTATAACTTGTCGTCTAAATTATTGATTTAATACTATAACATATTATTATGAGATGATCTTTGTGACAATAATTGAATCAATAATATAAGAGATATGATCGTAATTATCTGTAGTAATAATTGAGCATAGGTGAGTGACTTCTCACGTAAGCATCAATAATCAATACCGTGTGCTACTTGCAACTCACAGACATCGCGTATTTACTTTTTACCACCGGGTAGTTCAACAGTTTTAACAGTAACACCTCGTAGTTATTTTTATAAAATATTTTGTCGTTTTCTCAATCCGACAATAATTACATTATGGGGTCCACCAATGATTGAGCCATTGTATTTAATATTCCCTAACAAAAAGAATATTCCCCACCCAAACGAATATTTTATAACAACTTGCATACTTTGCAAAATTTATAAATATTACCCACAACTATAACATTATATCAAATTTATTCCATAATATTCAAAAATAATATTTATAGAAAAATTCATCTTTATTTATAAAAGCTGGGGTCTTACACTTTACCTTAAAGTATATTTTCTGTCGTCTTGGTCTGTCTGAAAAAAAAAGTTGAGTCTTTAAGCCCTCTAGTTTTAATTAAGACCCACCATGAACATTATCACATCCTTAGTGTCGTTTAAGTACTTTAAGATGTTTTTCACTGACTCATAGTGAACTTCTCTAGAATATGACTGATCAACATCAGGTCTCGTATATTTCATTGCATACATGATAGTTATTCATGCGATCTCTCTTTTATGAGTCTATGGGGACTATTAAGAGAGATACACTTCAGGGCTTATCAACATGAGACATTTCTTGGAGTTTTCCATGCTAAACAACTTTAGCATCAAATGAATATACGTTTCTTGGGTTAAGCCGAGCATCCTTTTAAATCTATTTATATAGATTTGTATCCCTAATTAAGATACTCTTCCCAAATTATTCATGGATGAATGTTTAGACAACTTTATCTTTATTGATTATAGCATTGGTATGTCATTCCTTATCCGTAGTATGTCAACATATAATACTAGGAATATCACGACGCTCCCACTGACTTTTTGTACAGACTAGGTTCATTCTTATTTTTGAAAAAATCAAACTCTTTTGATTATTTTATTAAAACAAATGTTTCATTTTTGAGAAGTTTGCTTCAATCCATTTCTCTGAGTGTCTACAACTCTTACCTCATCGTATGTAACAAGATCATCATCTTCTATGATGCGTACCTCATCATCATCATCCATGATGAATCCATACCTGATAGGTATCTTCGGTACTATCCCAGATTTACGATTCGGTTATGATACAACAGTTCTATCTATAGGTTCCTCTTATTTGACTTATAGTGTTTTGTGGTTCTTGAACTCTTCAAGATCTATTATCCTCCCACTATCCCCTTTAATGATAAACACATTTATCTTAGAAGGCATCGTGTTTCGTAACAAACACCTTTTGTAATTGAAAGGATGATATCTTTAATTTATTCAGTTATTATTTCATTGATGATGAACTAATTTACTTTTTAGGCTTATGATGGATCTTTAAGTGAAACGATGATTATGTAACTTTAATTTCCAGTTTAATAAGCTATTATCCAGTTATATTAATTTGAGGTTGAATTTATGAATTGCCTGATCAACAGTTCTTTGGGGATTTGTATGAATTCGAGAGAGGAAGTACGAGTCTAGACTTAGTTAATATAGCATGTGTTCTTGAATTTTGTGATTGAACAGAATCTTGAAAAATATTAAGGTAGAGATATGCTTGACATCGCATGTAATCAGATAAATGACTTAAACTTAAACCTTCTTCAATTATAATTCGCATAGAGATATAGTGAGTTAGTTGATTAAGGTGTTTAACTTGTTTCTATCTAAATTGTGGATTTGAGTTAATATGATATTAGTACATCGAGAGGTGGCTAGTGCTATATATGTGTTCTTGATTAATAAACTGGGATAGTGAATTAAACTGGTATAAAGGTGTAAAAATCAGAGTGAAGCTTAGGGTGAAGTCGTAAGCCTAATTCTCCAATAATTGTTTGAAATTTCAGTTTTTAATATTTGTGATTGTTTTGGTGATTGTAGTATTTTTAATAATTTGGTTTTAATAATTTTAATCATTGATTTGAATAGTTTAATAAAATTAGGATTAATAAAAAACTAACAATTGTGAAGTCAAATTCTTACTAAGTTTTATCTGTGGGAGCGATACTCTATTTACTATTATATTACTTGTTGACCACGTATACTTGCATGTTTTGCGTAACTAAATTTTACTCAACAAGTTTTTGGCGTCGTTGCCGGAGATAATTTTAGTATAGATTTTAATATTTTACGATATCAGTTTAATTAGTCCAGTTTTACTTAAACATTTTTTAGTTTTGTTTTGTTCATCTTATTTCAGGTTTTTGAAGTTAGTTTATGCAAACGTGGTCCAAAAATTCAGACTTGCTTCCTTTTAAGGACGACACTGAGAAACGGTTCCAAAGGCTAAGTAAGTGGATCAAGGAAACAAGAGAAGAATTCAAAAACTCTAAAAAAGAAGAAGCAATGGCTGCCGAAGATCAGAAAGCGTTGAGGGATTTTGCTACACCCATGGTGACTGAGCTGCAGTCAAGTATCACCAGTCCTGCTATAGCTGCGAACACCTTTGAAATCAAGCCTGTGACGATTCAAATGATTCAAAATTTGGTTCAGTTTGGGGGTTTAGCAAATGATGATCTGAATGAACTCTTAGTTAGCATTCTGGAGATTTGTGACACCTTCACGTACAATGGGGTGTCAGATGACGCGGTGAGACTTCGCTTGTTCCCATTTACTCTACGGGACAAGGCAAAGAGTTGGTTACATTCTCTACCGCTGGGATCAATAACTACTTGGGAAGACCTCACTCAGAAATTTCTTGCAAAATTCTTCCCATCAGTGAAAACTGCAAAAATAAGGAATGAGATAACTATGTTTGAACAGCAATACGGGGAGTCACTATATGAGGCATGGGAAAGATACAAGGAATTTCTTAGAAAGTGCCCGCATCATGGATTGCCTAATTGGTTGCAGATGAACACATTTTACAACAGATTGAACGGAAATTCCAGAACCAGTATTGATGCAGCTTCGGGTGGAGCGTTTATGGCTAAAAGTTATGAGGAGCTTTACGAGTTGATAGAGACTATGGCAGCTAACAACTACCAGTGGCCCATGGCAAGAATGACACAGGCAAAGGCTGCTGGAGTGTTAGAAGTAGATGGAGTGACTGCAATACAAGCACAGATTTTAGCACTCTCTAAGAAGTTGGATGCAATGTCAGAGGTACAGGCACAATAGGTTGCAGTTATTTGTGAATTGTGCGCGGGTGAGCATCCTACAGATCAATGTGCAATCAACCCAGTGTCAGTGCAATTTGTGGGTAGCTACAACAAAATTCCACAGAATACATACCAGAATGCATACAATCAGGGGAATAGGAATCATCCTAACTTTTTATGGAGTAATAATCTGCATCAACAAGCTCCACGACCATCATATCCCCCAAGATTTCAAAATCATCAACAACCAGTTCAACATTAAGAGAGGAAATCAGATTTAGAGGAGTTGTTGTCCAAGTATATAACAAGCAATGAGGTAGCGATGAAAAATCAAGCAATGGCCATCAAGAATCTAGAAAATCAGATGGGACAAATTGCCTTAGCATTGAACAATAGACCACAAGGGACTCTACCGAGCGTCACTGAAAGAAATCCGAAGGGAAATCATAAGCAGTGTCAGGCAATCACTTTGAGAAGTGGAAAACAATTGGATGGGAAAAGTGAAGAAAATTCAGCTAGAATGGATGACAAAGTTGATGAGAACAAAGTGGTTGAAGAAAAACAGGGTGAGGATAAGCAAATTGAGAAAACAAAGTTAGATGACAAGCTAGTTGGGTATCCTCCACCGCCGTTTCAGCAGAGAGACCAAAAACAGAAATTAGATAAGCAGTTTGCGAAATTTTTGGAATTTTTTAAGAAACTTCAGATTAACATCCCATTCGCAGAAGCCCTAGAGCAAATGCCAAGTTATGCGAAATTCATGAAAGGGATTTTGTCCAGGAAAAAGAAGTTAGAAGATTTCGAAACAGTGGCATTAACAGAGGAGTGTAGTGCAGTTTTACAGCGAAAGTTGCCACCAAAGTTGAAAGATCTGGGGAGTTTCACCATTCCGTGCACGATTGTGAACATGGCATTCAAGAAATATTTATGTAATTTGGGGGCGAGTGTGAACCTTATGCCGTTATTAGTTTATACAGAATTGGGTTTTCCAGCTCCAAAGCCTACAAACATCTCATTATAGTTGGCAGATAGGTCAGTCACGTACCCGAGAGGCATTGTAAAGGACATATTGGTCAAGGTTGACAAGTTTATATTCCCCGCAGATTTCATAATTCTAGATTTTGAGGAAGATAAAAACATCCTGATTATCCTAGGGAGACCTTTCTTGGCTACGGGTAGGACACTCATCGACGTACAAAAATGTGAACTAACTATGAGGGTCCAAGATTAGGAAGTAAAATTTAATGTGTACAAGGCCATGAAATTCCCTACAGATGAAGAAGAATGTTTCAGAATGGATATCATTGACCAGATAATCAGCGAAGACATGAGTAAAAGTTTGGGTAACGATCCATTGGAAATGACACTATTGGGAGATGAAGAGTTCGATTATTCAGAATTTGTGGATTACTTATAGATGCTAGACTCCTTACCACGAGTTAGCAGATTTAAACCACCATTTGAACCATTGCACTCGGAGGAAAGAGCCACAACTAGAATGAAACCATCATTGGAGGAGCCACCTTCTCTTGAGCTAAAGCCACTACCTAAACACCTCAGGTATGCGTATTTAGGCACTTCTAATTCTTTACTTGTTATTATTTCTGCTGCACTTAATGAATTACAGGAAGAAAAGTTGTTGAGGGTGCTTAGGGAACATAAATCGACTATAGGATGGACAATCGCGGATATCAAGGGAATTATCCCATCGTTTTGCATGCACAAAATTCTAATGGAAGACGATGCAAAATCGACAGTGGAGCAACAGAGATGGATCAACCCTATTATGAAAGAAGTAGTGAAGAAGGAGATACTGAAATGGTTGGACGCGGGTATCATCTACCCAATTTCTGACAGTAAGTGGGTCAGCCCGGTTCAGTGTGTGCTGAAAAAGGGAGGAATAACCGTGGTACAAAATGAAGACAATGAGCTAATTCTGATAAGAACAGTGACTGGTTGGAGGGTTTGCAAGGATTACAGAAAGTTAAATAAGGCGACCCGTAAAGATCACTTCACTTTGCCCTTTATCGATCAAATGTTGGACAGATTAGTGGGACACGAGTACTACTGCTTTTTGGATGGATATTCGGGTTTTAATCTGATCGTCATTGCCCTTGATGATCAAGAGAAGACTACTTTCACATGTCCATACGGCATATTCGTATTCAGGAGAATGTCGTTCGGCTTGTGTAATGCACCCACTACCTTCCAACGGTGTATGATGGCCATTTTCTCAAACATGGTGGAGAAAAATGTGGAAGTCTTCATGGACGATTTTTCTGTCTATGGGGATGATTTTGATGCTTGCCTAGAGAATTCGGTAATGGTATTACAAAGATGCACAGACACGAATCTGGTAGTTAACTGGGAAAAGTGCCACTTCATGGTTGAAGAAGGCATAATTTTGGGGCAAAAGGTCTCGGCTCACGGATTGGAGGTTGATAAGGCGAAGCTGGAAACGATTGAAAAACTTCCTCCACCAAGTTCAGTTAAGGGAATTCGAAGTTTCTTGGGACATACCGGGTTTTACAGACGATTTATAAAAGACTTCTCTAAAATTGCAAAACCTTTATGCAGTCTTTTAGAGAAGGATTCAGTTTTCAAGTTTGATGAGGAGTGTAAATTGGCATTCGAACTATTGAAGAAGAAATTGACTTCAACTCCCGTAATTGTCGCACCATATTGGAATATGCCTTTCGAGTAAATGTGTGATACGAGCGACTATGCGGTTGGGGCTGTTTTGGGTCAACGCCGAGAGAAGGTATTTCATGTCATATACTATGCAAGTAAGACACTTACGGAGACTCAAATGAATTACACAACTACGGAAAAAGAATTACTTGCAGTAGTATATGAATTCGATAAATTTCGGGCTTATTTGATCAGAAAAAAGGTGGTAGTTTACACAGATCACTTGGCTATTCGGTACTTAATTTCAAAAAAAGATGTTAAGCCACGCCTGATCCGATGGATTCTCCTTCTCCAAGAATTTGATCTAGAAATAAAGGATAGAAAGGGGACGAGAATCAAGTTGCCCATCATTTGTCTAGCTTGGAAAATAAGGGTACAAAGGAAGTAGACAAGTGTGTAATCAATGAGTCATTCCTGGATGAGCAATTGTTTGGGATAAATACAGAATTTCCATAGTACACGGACTTCGCAAACTATCTAGTGAGCAACATCCTTCCCCTGATCTTACTCATCAGTAGAAAAAGAAATTCCTACATGACGTCAAGTGGTACATGTGGGATGAGCCATACCTATTCAAACAATGCGCCGACAAAATGATTAGAAGGTGTGTGCCTTACAACGAGGTGAATAGTATATTGCATGAGTGTCATTCGTCTGCGTATGGGGGACATTATGGTAGTGAGTGAACATCAGCTAAAGTGCTTCAAGCCGAGTTTTATTGACCTACATTGTTCAAGGATGCCCACCAGTTTATAAAAGTTGTGATAGATGTCAACGGGTGGGCAACATATCAAAAAGGAATTAGATGCCACTACAAACAATTTTGGAAATTGATATTTTTGACGTTTGGGGCATTGATTTTATGGGGCCATTTCCATCATCATTCGGTAATCAATATATATTTCTTGTAGTTGACTATGTCTCAAAATGGGTTGAAGCCGCAGCACTCCCAACTAACGATGCCAAAGTGGCCCTCAAATTCTTGTAGAAGAATATTTTTATGAGATTTGGCATGCTACGAGCTATCATAAGTGATGAAGGTAGTCACTTTTGCAACAGATCGTTTACAGCTCTCTTGGCAAAGTATGGGGTCAACCATAAGGTGGCAACAATATATCATCCCCAAACAAGTGGGCAAGCTGAAGTTTCAAATAGGGAGGTTAAGAGAATCTTAGAAAAGGTGGTGAACCCAAATAGAAAGGATTGGTCTCTCAGGTTGGACGATGCACTATAGGCCTACCGAACTGCGTACAAAACACCAATTGGTATGTCACCATATCAATTGGTCAATGGGAAAGCTTGTCACCTACCGGTCGAGTTACAGTACAAGACCTACTGGGCAATTTAGAAACTTAACTTTGATCAAGTAGCTGTGGGGGAAAAGAGACTACTTTAATTAAACGAGCTCGATAAATTCCGACTTCAAGCTTACGAGAACTCTAAGCTATACAAAGAAAAGGTCAAGAAATGGCACAACCAGAAAATCATGCACAGAACATTCGAGCCGGGGCAATCAGTCTTATTGTTCAACTCACGGTTGAGGTTGTTCCCAGGCAAGCTTAAGTCAAGATGGTCGGGACCATTCACCATTAAAAGAGTTTTCTCATATGGCACGGTTGAACTCTACAGTAGGAATCCATTAGAAATGTTCAAGGTCAACGGTCAGAGGCTGAGGCATTATTGGGGTGGCGAATCAAACACGGATGTCATCACAATCACATTATCCGACATACCATAAACGGGGAGTAGTCAGGCTAAATAACTTAAAATCAAGCGCTAATTGGGAGGCAACCCAATCTCACTTTTATTTTTCACATTTTTAATCATAACTGTCAAATTATAGTTTATCATAATTATTACTATATAATAAGTTCATATTAAGACCAATGAATTGTATAATCAATCCCAATTTAAGGCCCAATGTTAGGTTAAGTTAAGCCCGATCCAAGAAAATGAACCGCGAATCGAACCAATGGGTCACCAGATGGGTAAAATCCATGGAACAACCCATGGGGATGACCCATGGACCATGTGGGCTGGCCACTTGGCCACCAAGTAAAGTGGTTAATTGGTGGCTAAGTTGTTGTGGAGGTGGGAACAGTATAGAGGTCACACAATGACCATTATGCCCTCCATTTGGTTTGCTTATAAAAGAAAGCTTAAGTTGGTCATTTATTGTTTTAAAAAAGTTGTCTGATATATATTGAGAGAGAGAAAGAGCTAGAAACAAGTAATCAAGCTTCTTTGAAGCAAAACATAAGAGTTTTAGCAAGAACGCGAAGAACGAAAAGGTAATATTTCGTAAACATTAGTTTTCGGTCTTTTCGATTTCTTTTTCATAGAGAATCGTAGATTGGTGGAGCATGTCTCTTACGGAGAGATAAGTATGGTTATTAATGATTAAAAACATTGAGAAGTCATGTTAAGAAGAAATCATAAAGGTTTACGTAAGTTTAAACCGTAGAAAAACCTTTGAACGTTAACTTGGTTATTGATGGACAAATTGAAAACCATCATAGATAGGGTATGTGAATCTTTCTTGGTTAGGATGTAGATGAAGAATCAATGGAGTTGTTCCATTTGATTTGGCATATAGAACAAGAGTAACGAAGTTATGGCAAATTTTACGAAAATAGACGTTAAACGTTGAATACGTGGAAATCTCGGATTAGTAGTCAAAAGTTGTCGTGTGACTTAGAAACCTTGGTTTTCAATGTCAACACGTGAGATAAGGTATTCAAGAGTTGTGGACTCAAGAATCATCGAATTCTAACTTAGAACGAAGAAAACAAGTATTGAACGCTCAAGAACGATAAACGAACGCTTGATAATGAACTTAAAAGTGAATTTCGAGTTAATGGATTCAGAAATGTAAAATTCTTATATAAACACTTAGAATATGTAAAATGGGAGCTGAGGGCTTTTAAACAGACCAATTCGAACTTATAACAAAGAAGTTATGAGCCCGGGAAGTTCATCAAAAATTTTAACTATCAAAAAATTCTAGGACTGAAGTCCTGAAAGCCATGATGCTGATGTACGAACTACACATGTCGTGCCATGAAGACCATGTGCTTGATCGAGTAGTCACTGAAGAGTGGCACCGCAGTGCCACTCATACGCATAAGTTCCACGTCGTTGTTTGGGACAAGGGTGCAGCTACTTTAAGCTGGCGGACGCTAGTGCAGCTAGTGTTGCATGTAAAGGGTCAGGCATGTCACGGGTTGTATGAAAGAGTTGACAAAGTTAGTTTTATAATTCTAATTGATTGGTAATGAATAAGTAGAATGTAGGTATACTTAATATGCAAGTAAACGCTCATTCTTAAATCACTTATAAAGTGATAACGTTAGGAAATTAAGTACGGTTTAATGGAAATTAAACTAAGAACGTGAAGTGTAAATAAGTAAATCGTGAACGGTATTCAACGTTGGTACTTCACCAATGATGGACGAGTTTTGGTTAGTAATGTAAGAATGTTAACAAGCCATGATGAAGGGTAGTAAGTCAAATTGACATTATTAATGAAATAAAGTCAACTAAAACATAGAAGAGAAAGAAGTTGGTAGAAACAATGTGATCGATTGTTTGTTATCTAATTACAGTGTGCTATATGAATATATCATGTAGATTCTGTAAAGACTGAGAACTGTCAAATATTTTATTCGAGGACGCTTGAAGGCAATTTTTCTTAACGCTTGTCTAACCTCCGTGTTAGCTAAGTTTTTCAGTGATTCATGTTATGATATGTATGGATTGTTTTACGAAAGGGTCGATGCTAGTTTTATCTCGGCTAGACTATTCTTAAGAGTTAGATGGATTTGTTTACAAGTCTTTTGATATAGAACTGTTAATGCTATCCTATGCCAAGTATTTGGTACGAATTCAAAGGTAAGTTTGTCCATGAACAAACAAAAGTATTTTTCATTATTTATTTAATGGGCACGCAAGGTTGCCAAAAGTTAAACGTAAATACGTTTAATGGATGAGTGTTGATCAAAATAGAGTACGATAGGCTGATCACCTAGAAGTGCTTGTAAGAAATGTTGGATGTACAGTCTTAGTGCCAGAATGTCCTTTTCAAGTATGAAAACGAAAAGAGTATGTTCATGGTCTTTTGACCGGTTCAAAATTTCTAAGCTATTATAAATACTTCGAAATTGTGGTTATGAAATGCGAAGTGCTAGTCAATGCGTCATAGTACTTCATAGCTATTTGTTCAGTTATGGAAGATAATCATATAATTCTCGACGTGGAGTATATATGTTATCCTTTGTTAGACTTGTTGAGCTAGTTATGCTCACTTCTTGCTTGAATTATATGATTGCAGCTAAGGTCGAACAAACTGAGGGTTCTAAGAAAGAGATAGGCAAGGCTAAAATGGATAATTAGTTATCGTGTAATAGACTAGAATGTTTGTATATATTATACTTATTAACAACGAATAATGTATTCGGTTTACGAACCTGGGAAAAGAATTACTATGAATGTAATAAGAATGTAGTTAATACACTCATTGTGTTGTTGTGTCAATGGAATGAATGTATGATTAATAGTATCGTGTAGCACCATCTGTTGGGTTGGAAGATACCCGGATTTTGGGGGCGTCACTGGTTGGTATCAGAGCATTAGGTTATAAAACTTAAGGGGGAAGAACCTTAGGCTAATAACCTCGCAAGGAAGGTAAAGTACAAAGGAAGAAAATTCGAGTCGAATAAGCTACTTAAGTATTGAGGAAGCTCAATACCGAAACATTTAAAAGATGGAAAGTAACCTTAAATAAATTAAATATGATTTATGCTTATATTGTTGTTAATTATGTACTAATTAACTTCTTATGTGGTATTGTAGATGTCGATCGATAGCTTGATGTATAGAGATATACACGTTGTGAGCGAAGAGTCGGTGAACATAGTAGAGCCTGTAACCATGCCAGTGGCAGAGGTACTGCTAGTGATTCTAAAAGAGTCAGAGCCAGAGGAGTACTTTTCTGAAGAGAACTACTCCGAGGGAACTATGGGATTGGCATCATATTTTGATATGATGATTGATGTGGAGGAGGATATGGAGGTAACATCGGTTAATACGGTGGTACCTACTATAGATTCAACACCTCCAAATGCAATGAGAGCATTTTATCTATCAGTGCTTGACAGGAATGTGCAACTGCGCACAGTCATGTAGACTCGGAATGAAGAGATTAGTGCTCTTTATGAGGTGAAGGAGTCTGTAGAAGCAAATTTTGAGTCAGAGCATGATGAAAAGGTGCTAATGACAGATAAGGCTAGGGACTATAAGAATGAGGCCGTAGAGCTTCATAAGGAACTAGTCATTAAGGATCAGAAGATAGCATGGATGTTCTACATCCATGATAGTGCTATGAGGATTTCAAGCTAAAAATTTCTTATTATTCCATTGAGTCGGGGCAGACTCGACATACCATTAGTCGGGATATTGTTTTAATTTTAGCGAATCAGAAACACGAGAATGCTATGAGGCATTGTTAGTAGATCGGTAGATCTTTTTGTATATATGTAGTGACATAAAACCCTCTTGGTATAATTAAAGGGTAGTCTTTTTGTAAATCCCATTTTTTGTAGGAGTCAATTGCGGGATAGTAATTTAATAGCTTTTGGCTATAGAAGCAAAGTGTAATATTTTTGAACTATGGAAAAACACATTAATATAATGAAGTTTTTATTTAAATGTGCTTTGATGTGGTATGAGTTATTTTTGTGGAAGCGGAATCACATAACGATAACCAAGGGGGTCCGAATAACCCTATGCAAGAGATCGTTAATTCATTAACGGCTGCATTTAACCAAACTGGGGGTAGAGCACCCGCAGGTCCTAGGGTAGCTAGGACGACTACATTTAAAGAGTTTAAAAGCATAGGTCCGCCAGAGTTCAAAGGAACGACGGACCCAATAGAAGCCCAGACATGGGTGAAAGAAATAGAGAAGGCGTTTGTTATTACAAACGTGGGTGAGGCGCAAAAGACTTCTTTTGCAACTTACAAGATTAAAGAGGAAGTCAACTTTTGGTGGGAGGCTCACCAGGGTGGGGCTAGGACTGATGTTGTTACGTGGGAACAGTTCAAGAAGGTATTCTTTGAGAACTACTTTCCTACTAGCATGCAAGGGAGGATGGAGATTAAGTTCTTCGAACATAAGCAAGGGGACATGACAGTTCCCCAATATGCTGCCAAATTCAATGAATTGGAAAGATTTGCTCCACACCAAGTGGACACTGAGGAGAGGAAGGCTCGTAGGTTTGAGCAGGGCCTGAAACCCTGGCTCTATAGTAGGATCTCTATTTTCCAAAGTGCCTCTTATGGGACCATTCTGGAGAAAGCGATCATAGCAGAGGGTGGTAGCGAGGTTTTGAGCTAATACCATAAGGATAGGAAGAATAAGGGTAAAGGAGAAGGAGGACCCAAGCCGAAGGGAGCTAGTGGCAGTGGAAGTCTGCCCAAGAGAAAGAATTTTAACTCTGAGAATACTGGGGTTAAACAAGGGGATCCTAAGCGTAGGACGGAGGCATGTAAGACATGCGGAAAGACTCATCTAGGAGTCTGTTCGAAGGGGAAGTCAGGTTGTTATAACTATGGGCAGGAGGGTCATATATCACCCAATTGTCCTAATCTTAAGAAAAACCATGGTTGTTTTATTTGTGGGTCGATGGACCACATAGCAAGAAATTGCCCGAAGAATAGGTCAGAGGGTAATAAGGGTTCTGGTAGTGGTAAGTTAGCCATTACTGGACCAACACCTTCATCGGGTAGACCCTCAGACCATACTTTTAATATGACTATCCAAGATGCGGTTGCATCAGCAGATGAAGTAGCAGGTATCATTCCGGCCAATGAAATAAATGCTTATGTGCTATTTGACTCGGGTGCTACTTGTTCTTTTATAACATATGGATTTTCTAAGCGATTAGGTTTAATTCCTGAAAGATTAGAAATACCTTTAGACGTTAAGGTAGCAGATGAAGAGATAATTCCCATTAAACACATTCATAAGAATTGCTCCGTAGATATTGGAGGTAACAAATTATCGATAGATTTAGTACCGCTAAGGTTGAGAGAATTCGATGTGATTCTCGGTATGGAATTGTTAATTAACCATAAGGCTATCACAGATTGCCATAGGAAGAGTGTAAACCTTCGTCTTTCTAAGAAAACCAAGGTAGTGTTTTACGGGAGTAAATCACCGAGATGTTCTTATTGTCTAACCATGACACAAGCTAGGAAGATGTTGAAAAAGGGGTGTATAGGTTATCTGTGCCATGTGGTGGACACTCATAGAGTGGGAACATCGTTGGAATAGATACCAAGAATTGGCGGATGTATTTCCAGCTAAATTACCAGGTCTTCCATCGGATAGGGAGATCGAGTTTGTGATTGATCTGTTATCGGGTAAGGCACCAGTTTCAAGGGCACCATATAAGATGGCGCCAGTAGAGATAAAGGAGTTAATGGTTCAACTGCAGGAACTATTAGATAGGAAATACATTCACCTGAGTGTGTCTCTATGGGGAGCACCGGTATTGTTTATAAAGAAGAAGGATGGGTCGTTACGACTTTGTATCGACTATTGAGAGTTGAACAAGTTAACGATTAAGAATAAATACCCATTGCCCAGGATCGATGATCTATTTGATTAGTAGAAAGGGGAAAAGTATTTTTCTAAGATAGATTTACGAATGGGGTATCATCAGTTAAAGGTGAGGAAGGAGGATGTACCTAAGATGGCGTTCAGGACTCGTTAGGGTCATTACGAGTTTTTGGTTATGTCGTTTGGGTTGACAAATGCGCCAGCCGCATTTATGGATATGATGAACAAAGTGTTCAACAGTACTTAGACAAGTTCATTGTAGTGTTCATTGATGATATTCTAGTCTATTCTAAGACGTCAGAAGATCATGCTGAACATTTGAGGATAGTGTTGGAAACACTACGGAGGGAAAAGTTGTATGCAAAATTTAATAAGTGTGAATTTTGGCTTGAGAGAGTGCAGTTTTTTGGACACGTAATTGATAAAGATGGCATCTCTGTGGATCCATCAAAGGTAGAAGCAGTTAATGAATGGGAGCAACCGAAGACGCCAACTGAGGTTCAGAGTTTTTTGGGGTTAGCGGGATACTATAGAAGGTTCATTCAGGACTTTTCTAAAATAGCGACTCCGTTAACAAATTTGACTAGGAAGTCAGTAAAATATGTGTGGACGGAGAAGTGCGAGAATTGTTTTCAGGAACTAAAAAGGAGATTAACTGAGGCACCTGTATATTCCTTACCAGATGATACGGGAAATTTTGTAGTGTATAGCGATGCTTCGCATAGAGTACTGGATTGCGTGCTCATGCAGCATGGCAAGGTCATTGCGTATGCGTCATGTCAATTAAAGGATTATGAGAAGGCCTATCCTACTCATGACCTAGAATTGGCAGCTGTAGTTTTTGCATTAAAAATATGGAGGCATTATTTATACTATGAGAAATGTGAAATATACACGGACCATAAAAGTCTGAAATATATCTTCACACAGAAGGAGTTGAATATGAGGCAGAGAAGGTGGTTAAAATTAATAAAAGATTACGATTGTGATATTTTATATCATCCGGGGAAAGTAAATGTAGTAGCCGATGCGCTAAGTAGGAAGGGTAGAGAAAAGTTGTCAATATTAACGACTCAGAATGAGTTAGTAATAGAGATGGCAAGGATGAAGCTAGAAGTTAAGTTACCGAATGAAACAATGGAGATGTTATTTTCAATAGAGACTCAACCGAGCATAGTAGAACGACTTAAGAAAGTGTAATTAGGCAATGAAGAATGTGAACAAATAAAGAAGAGGATGGAAGATGAAGAGGAGACTACGTACAACCTCGACAAGGAGGGATTAATTCATTTTGAAGGAAGAATTTGGGTTCTAGATAATCTCGAGTTAAAAGAAGACATTATGACTGAGTCCCGTAGTTTGAGGTATTCAATACATCCTGGTAGTACTAAGATGTATCAAGACCTTCGACAAAACTTTTGGTGGCCAAACATGAAGAAGGAGATAGCATAATATGTTAGTAAGTGCTTAACTTGTCAGAAAGTTAAGGCTGAACACCAACGACCAAGTGGGTTGTTGCAATTATTAGAAATCCCAGAGTAGAAATGGGAGCATATCACAATGGATTTTGTGGTCGGACTTCTAACGACAAGGAAGGGATACGACGCTATTTGGGTAATATTGGATCGATTGATGAAATCGGCTCACTTTCTACCAATAGGAGTTAGGTATAACCTAGAGCAATTATCTAAACTTTATGTCAAGGAAATTATTTCAAGACATGGAGTACCTGTTTCGATTGTGTCAGATCGTGATCCTCGATTCACATCAAACTTTTGGAGGAGTTTGCAAGAGCAAATGGGGACGCAGTTAAAGTTGAGTACAACGTATCATCCTCAGACGGATGGGCAGAGCGAACATATAATTTAAATGCTAGAAGATATGTTAAGATCTTGTGTTATGGATTTTAAGGGGAGTTGGGATGAACATCTACCTTTGGTGGAATTCGCATATAATAATAGTTTTCACGCTAGTATAGGCATGCCGCCTTACGAAGCGTTGTATGGAAGGAAGTGTAGGACTCCACTGTGTTGGGATGAAGTAGGTGAACGTCGAATGTTGGGACCTGAGATGGTACAACAGACGGCAGACATGGTAAAGTTGATACGTACCCACTTGGTAGCGGCTCAAGATAGGCAGAAGAAGTATGCAGATCCTTACCGAAAGAAGAGGGAATTTGAAGTAGGATCATATGTCTTTCTAAAAGTATCGTCTTGGAAAGGAAAGATATGTATTGGGAAGAAAGGGAAGTTAAGTCCAAGGTTTATAGGACCTTTTGAAATTTTAAGAAGGGTAGGAGAGGTAGCTTATGAAGTAGCTTTACCTCCAGAGATAGAAAGAATACATAATGTGTTTCACGTGTTAGTGTTGCGTCCTTATAAACCGGACTATAAACACATAATAGAGTATGAATCTATTCAGATAGAGAAAGACTTAACGTATGAAGAACTTCCAGTTCAAGTTATTGATAAGAAGGAACAAGTCTTAAGAAATAAGGTAATACCTTCGGTGAAGGTAATTTGGAGGAACCACAATTCTGAAGAAGCAACGTGGGAGCTTGAAAGTAAAATAAAGGAAAATTTTCCTCATTTGTTTATGTAATGGTAGCGAGATTCGGGTGACAGAATCCTTTTAAGGAGGGAAGAATGTAACGCCCGAGAAAATCAGATTTTTATTAGAATTAAATTTTTATTTAATTATGTGAAATAAATTAATTAAATTAATTATTTATGTGAGTAAGCTATTTGAAGGTCATTCTATGACGTAGAATGTGTGGATGTGGTTAGGATTCTGGCTATGCGCTAGAATTAATTGTTTTAAATTTACAAGACGAAAATAAAAGTTTTTCGAGAAATTCCCGTAAAAACACTATTCATCCATTTCTGCTCGGGAATTAAGTTTAAAATTCTGAGAAATGCGTAATGATAGAATATGAAGACGAGATGGAATATCCAATAATATTTCAATTATGGCTAACGAAGTTTTTGCCTACGGACTTAAAATCCAAGGGTTAGGAAAAGTGATTTCCGAGAAGGAAATGAGATGTGTATATTGGTTAAGATGATTAGATGTAAGGAATACGAATATGATACTAGTTAGTATATGATTATGGTATGAATATTAATATGACGTATAATACAAATACCGTACTAATATTAAACGAAGAGAATACATAAGTTATACGCGTAGAATACAAATAGTTCTTAATGGACTTTGAGTTTAACGACTTTGTATAATCTAATTGGACTTGGATTATATCAAGCCCAATAAATTATGTAATCAAGCCAAAGTTAAGGCCCAATTTTAGGTTAAGTTAAGCCCGATCCAAGAAAACGAACTGCGGATTGAACCAATGGGTCACCGGATGGGTAAAACCCATGGGGCAACCCATGGACCATATGGGTCGGTCACTTGGCCACCAAGTAAAGTGGTTACTTGGTGGCTAAGTTGTTGTAGAGGTGGGAATAGTATGGAGGTCACACAATGACCATTATGCATTCTATTTGGTTTGCCTATAAAAGAAAGCTTAAGTTGGTCATTTGTTGTTTTAAAAAAGTTGTCCAATATATATTGAGAGAGAGAAAGAGCTAGAAGCAAGTAATCAAGCTACTTTGAAGCAAAACATAAGAGTTTTAGCAAGAACGCGAAGAACGAAAAGGTAATATTCTGTAAACATTAGTTTTTGGTCTTTTTGATTTCTTTTTCATAGAGAATCGTAGATTGGTAAAGCATATCTCTTACGGAGAGATAAGGATGGCTATTAATGATTAAAAACATTGAGAAGTCATGTTAAGAAGAAATCATAAAGGTTTACGTAAGCGTTAACTTGGTTGTTGATCGACAAATTAAAAACCATCATAGATAGGGTATGTGCATCTTGCTTGGTTAGGATGTAGATGAAGAATTAATGGAGTTGTTCCATTTGATTTGGCATATAGAACACGAGAAACGAAGTTATGGCGAATTTTAGGAAAATATACGTTAAACGCCGAACACAAAGAAATCTCAGATTAGTAGTCAAAAGTTTTCGTGTGACTTAGAAACCTTGGATTTCAATGTCAACGCGTGAGATAAGGTATTCAAGAGTTGTGGACTTAAGAATCGTCGAATACCGACTTAGAACGAAGAAAATGAGTATTGAACGCTCAAGAACGATAAACGAACTCTCGATAATGAACTTACAAGTGAATTCTGAGTTAATAGATTCAGAAATGTAAAATTCTTAAAAAAACACTTAGAGTATGTAAAATGGGAGCTGAGGGCTTTTGAACGGACCAATTCGAACTTATAACGAAGAAGTTATGAGCCCGGGAAGTTCATCAAAATTTTTAACTGTAAAAAATTTCTAGGACTGAAGTATGGCGTCGCAGCGCCAGACATGAACTATACATGCCGCGCTGCAGCGCCATGTACAGTATGAGTAGTCACTGAAAAGTGGCACCACAGCGCCACTCATATGCATAAGTTCATGTGCATACATGGGACAAGTGGTTCAAGATTATGAATCGCGCCAAAGCGCCGATGTTATATGTAAGGAACATATATTAAACTTGGTTGTATATGAAAGAGTTGACAAAGTTAGTTTTATAATTCTAATGGATTGGTAATGAATAAGTAGAATGTAGGTATACTTAATATGCAAGTTAACACTCATTCTTAAATCACTTATAAAGTGATAACGTTAGGAAATTAAGTACAATTTAATGGAAATTAAACTAAGAAAGCGAAGTGTAAATAAGTAAACCATGAACGGTATTCAACGTTGGTACTTCACCAATGATAGATGAGTTTCGGTTAGTAACGTAAGAACGTTAACAAGCCGTGATGAAGGGTAGTAAGTCGAATTGACATTATTAATGAAATAAAGTCAACTAAAACATAGATGAGAAAGAAGTTGGTAGAAACAATGTTATCGATTGTTTGGTAGCTAATTACAGTGTGCTATGTGAATATATCATGTAGATTCTGTAAAGACTTAGAATTGTTGAATATTTTATTCGAAGACGCTTGAAGGCAAGTTTTCTTAACGCTTGTCTAACCTCCGTGTTAGCCAAGTTTTTCAGTGATTCATGTTATGATATGAATGGATTGTTTTACGAAAGGGTCGATGCCAGTTTTATCCTGGCTAGACTATTATTAAGAGCTAGATGGATTTGTTTACAAGTCTTTTGATATAGAACTATTAACGCTATGCTATGCCAAGTATTTGGTACGGATTCAAAGGTAAGTTTGTCTATGAACAAAAAAAAGTATTTTTCATCGTTTATTTGATGGGCACACGAGGTTGACAAAACTTAAACGTAAATACGTTTAACGGATAAGTGTTGATCAACATTGAGTACTATAGGTTGATAACCTAGAAGTGCTCGTAAGAAATGTCGGATGTACGGTCTTAGTGCCGGAATGTCCTTTTCAAGTATGAAAATGAAAAGAGTATGTTCATGGTCTTTTGACCGGTTCAGAATTCCTAAGCTATTATAAATACTTCAGAATTGTGGTTATAAAATGCAAAGTGCTAGTCAATGCTTTATAGTACTGCATGGCTATTTGTTCAGTTATAGAAGATAATCATATAATTCTCGATGTGGTGTATATATGTTATCCTTTGTTAGACTTGCTGAGCTAGTTATGCTCACTTCTTGCTTGAATTATATGATTGCAGCTAAGGCCGAACAAACTGAGGGTTTTAAGAAAGAGAAAGGAAAGGCTAAGATGGATAATTAGTTATTCTTTAATAGACTAGAATGTTTGTATGTATTATACTTATGAACAACGAATAATGTATTAGGTTTATGAACCTGGGAAAAGAATTACTATGAATGTAATAAGAATGTAGTTATTACACTCATTGTGTTGTTGTGTCAATGGAATGAATGTATGATTAATAGTATCGTGTAGTGCCATCTGTTGGGTTGAAAGATACCCGAATTTGGGGGCGTCACACAATCGCTTGGCAAATTTCAAAGATTTTAAGGTTGTAGGACCGCCTAAATTTAGAGGTACAACTGACCCTGTAGAAGCCCAAACTTGGTTTAAGGAAATTGAAAAAGTGTTTGTGATAGCTTGGGTAGCGGAGGGGCAAAAGACAGCTTTTGCCACCTACATGATGAAGGGGGAGGCGAATTTTTGGTGGGAAACAAAAATAAATTAGGGCAAGAGAAGGTGTAATTACTTGGGCTAGGTTTAAGAATTTGTTTTTCAAAAATTATTTCTCGTCTAGTATGTAGGCTAGGATGGAGGTGAAGTTTCTGGAACTAAAGCAGGAGAACATGACTGTTGCGGAGTATGCCGCAAAGTTTAATGAGTTGGCTAGGTTCGCTCTGCATCAAGTTGATACGGAGGCTAGGAAGACGAGAAGGTTAGAGCTGGGATTAAAACCCTGGCTCTACAACAAGGTGGCGGTGTTGCAGATAAACACTTTTGCGGCACTCATGGAGAAAGCTATTATAGCTGAGGAGGGGAGTGAGGCCATGAGCCTCTATAACAACGAGAAGAAGAACAAAGGCAAGGTCGTAGGAGCTGTGAAGGTGGAAACTAATAGTGGGAATAAGGGTGAAAAGAAAAGTAGGAGCAATTTTGGGAATGTTCAAGTGAAACAGGAAGGTGCGAAGAAACAAACTGTTCAGTGTAAGAATTGTGACAACCGAGATTTTGTAAATTAATTTTAAATATTTATTTGATTGAATAAATATTTTTCGATGAATTAATTATTAGATTAATTAATTAATTGATGAAGTTGTGATAGATTAATTTAATTATATGTGTTATATTTATTAAATTAATGTGGAGAATTTTTATTATTCGAAGTATGTGATTATGTGAGCTTATTGAATTTAAAAAAAATTAATAAGCCTAATGTTATTTTAATTATTTAATTATAAATTAGAGATTTAATAATTTGACATTATTAATCAATGAGAAATTTAATTATGTGACTATGTGAATTAATGAGAATTTACTATGTTTTATTTAAATAAATTAAACTAGATATTGATTTATTTTATAATGGATGTAACATTATTTAAACTATATGATAAGACTTTATTAAATTAAATGGTTTTTAAATCCCATTCTTGCTAGCCAACCATGACACTAAGAGAGGTTGGGAGCAGTTACCCATGATAGGTAACTGACCTCCATCATGCACATCAGTTCATCTTATGTATTAGTATACACCTTCTTTTCTTTTCTTATTATTTTCTAAGTCTGAAAAAGCTTAACAGAGAGAAATACAGAGAGAGTTTGAGAAAATTGTTGAGGGAGATTGCTTGGTGTTTGAGAATTATTGAGGAAGGCTTTAATTCATCTCCTATTATTTTATCTACGCTTGGGTAATCTCTTCAACCCAATTATTATTTTTACGTCTTTTAAGTTTCATGAATATGGCTTAGAGTCTTCTGTGAATCTCTGTAAATTGGAAAGTTGATATATGAATATGTGTAATGATTCGAGTAATATGGCATGTTTTATATATATATATATACAGTATGTTTCCATACCATCAATTTCATAATATTAAAACGTATATTATGACTTGTTGTTTCAAAAATTTATAGAGTACGTGATATGGCCATATGGCCTTATACGTGATTTAATATGTCAAACATAAAGTGTTCTATAAAATTTCCATTTGTATATGATTATGCATGCTAAAACGAACAAAACAAAATTTGAATGGTTGGATTTGGTCTTATAACGAATCTATGGCGTTGAATTTTAGAATTTATGTTCAAAACTTCAAGAACAGTACAATTTGCATGCTTTAATTATGTGATTATGTATTTTAATGGGTGAGAATCACTCTATAGATGTTAAGTATTAATTATATACAAATTATAACATGTGGGTATGTGTAATTTGGTGAAATTAGTGTTTAAGAAGTGTTGATTTATTTGAATTACGTGTTCTTCATAATTGGAAATTCAAAGTCTGGGTTTCAGCCATGGCTAACTCCCAATTCATTTCTACGTACATGACACCATGGCGCATGCAATGCCAAGACCTAGTACAAAAGTGAAATATGCAAATACCACTTTCAGCGTAACGTCCATAAATGCATTTTTTTCAATGTTGAAGTATAGAAATGTGTTAGTAACCTAATCTAATGAGCACAAAGACTTGTTAGACCTATAATGAGATGTTAAAATAAATTCTTAACACATCCATAACACAATTACGTGTGGATTGAATGATCGAATGCATAATTAGCTTATTGTTCGTGAAGTCATAAATTTTTTCACTTAAGTGTAATAATTGACTAAGTATAGTCATGAATTCGAGTTAAACAAAGTGTAAAGTTACGATGATAGTACGTTATTGTTGACTGGTATTGTGAACGTAATTGGTATGTAGGATTTAATTCAAAGAACGAGTTTAGTTAAATTGTAATCTACGCGCGAGGCAAGTTTCCTAACCCTACTTGTTATCGTTATATAAGTTGATTAATTCATCTTTCGATATTGAGCAAGTTCTCATTATTATTGATCAAGTCTATCTTGTATATTAAAATTTATTAATCTTCAAGCATGATGTTGTTATACAATAATTATTCTATTGTATACTTTTTGAGATGTTATTCAAGTTAAATATTCATTTACTGTTAAACCTTGTTAGACTAGTGAACCCTTATTGATTCGACTAGTCCAAAGTTGATGAGCGTTCTAAATTTCAGAACCTCTTGATGAATTATCCAAACCAAACTTCCTTTGGTGCGGACTCGAATGTCAAACTGAGAAGAACAACCCTGTATAGGGGATTATTTACGCTTTAGCGTTGAGATATTGTGCACAGTATGGTACTAAGGGTTGATCCCTCTAAGTACGAGAAGAAGAGTCCATAGTCTTATGACTGTTAAAGGTTTCAAGTATAAACACTTGACAACCTAGGACAAAGTTCAAGGTCTTTTATGACCCTTAGAATTTCTTTGATTCTTGTTATTCATTCTTGATTCAAAAGTTGAGCTTTATATCAGAAGTTATTATTTCTCTCGCATGTTATTATTCATTGTTATACTTATGGGCAATCGTGCTCACTCTTGCGTAATAATAACATTGCAGTTAAGAACGAAAGAGCAGACGAACCTTCCACTAGTAAGGGCAAGGGCAAAGGCAAGCTTAGCAAGTAATGAAGACTGATTATTATGTGATTATGTAATGATAGTTAGACTTGTTGTTACTAAGACTCATTTGTTTATATTTTCCGCACAGATGATTTAAGGTTAGAGTAACCTGGGATTTATTTAATTATGCAATTGATGTAACCCCATAAGGGGAGAGATTTATTATTTATTCTATCTATTACATAGTTTACATTTTATTTATGGGTAGATAGATAGATGATGTTTGTACAGTGAAGACCAAATCCTATGGAAATGGAAGTATTGGATTTGGGGTTGTCACAGGTTGGTATCAGAGCCGTAGGTTATGAACTTTAGGTGGGGGAACAACCTTAAGTAGTAGCCTTGTAGGAGATTGAGAACATAGTAGTGGTTGACTCTTATCGAGTTATAAGAAATGAATTTCTAAATTCATTGAAGATAATAAAAGACCTTGTGTGCTTATGTGTTAATCTATGTGTTCGCTAGCACGGATTAGTAACTAAAACTTAAAATTTTGTTGTCAGGATGTCGGATGTTGGAGGAGCTAGTCGAGCTGGGGAGAAGGAACCCCGATTACCTATAGAGAAGGTGCCCCAAGACATTCATGTGTGTGGGGAACAGCTTGATACAGAGAGAGCCATCTCCGTTGATCACATTCTTTGGTGGGGAGCATGGAGGGAGGCTCGATCCAGAGGAGGATCCTGGGGAAGAGGAAAAAGAAGAGGAAGAAGAGGAGTTTCCACCAAACTCCATTGATGCTGAGATGTATGATGCACTCTATGATCGTAACGTAGAGTTGTAGGATACTGTTCGGGATCTGACTGAGCAAGCGGTTAGTCAGCAGATTACTATTGAGCAGAGGGATAGGGAGATTGTGGCTCTTCACACACGTTTAGGAAACGTGGAGTGGGATCTGGTTCACAAGAAGGGTTAAACCGAGGATAAGTCCGCAGAAATAGAAAAGTTGAAGAAGGATCTAAAGGAGAGCTCTGAGAGGCTTGCCATATAGAAAGGAGGGTCAAAGAGAGTCACGCGTCGTCTTGATCTTACGAGAAGATGATCGCCGTGCGAAGAAGGCTAAACTTGAGGAGACATACTCTACATTACAAAATACAATGGATGCGGTCCAAGATCGAGTTAGGAAGTATCCAATCCAGTTTGAGGATCTACCATCATATATGCTAGATTGCAGAACGATGTCTCGTATCATAGAGGAGGAACGTAGCAAAGGCTATCCAATACTTAATAAGCACGGTGATAGTATTAGTTTAATTATGTGAAAACTATTTGATAGTTAATGATGTAAATTCCGATGTGTTATAAACAAAGGAATATTTTGATGTTTTAAATCCTGTAGATTCTTTATCTCGGGATAGTGGATGTATATAGTAGTGATGCTATCTTATGATGTAAAGACTTTTGAATTTAATGAAAATGTCAGAGTTTATTGAATTGATGTGTTAAGTGAGCTATGATTAAATGTTTAGTTAAGTCTTAAATGTTTAAAAGACTGAATAAAGACCTAATAAGCATATATTCTTAACAGAAATATGCCGCCTAGAAGACAAAATCGTCAGCAAGCCCAGGAAGGGTCAACAAACAATAACAATGACGCCAATGCTAACCCGGTTCAGCAGTTGGTGAACCTTTTAGCT
The DNA here is from genome assembly GCA_020205615.1 of Panax quinquefolius. Lineage (NCBI taxonomy): Eukaryota > Viridiplantae > Streptophyta > Magnoliopsida > Apiales > Araliaceae > Panax > Panax quinquefolius. The sequence continues at coordinate 280,766 of JAINUW010000574.1, forward strand.
AGAGCACTTAATAATCAACTACAAGCTCCAATAAATACCTCGTTTAAGGACTTTAAGGCGGTGGGACCGCCAGAGTTTAAGGGTTCCATAAACCCAATCGAAGCTCAGACCTGGGTAATGGAGATGGAGAAGGTGTTCGTGAAAGTAGTATGCACACAAGCCAATCATGTTTGATGATAAAGCATATACTTTGTAACAATCTTATTCATTTATTAATAAAAAGTATTAATTTATTAAAGGCTTTTTAATTATCTACATGATATTGTTTTATAATATGTGATAAACCCATAGTTTTAAGCAATGCTTTTAGAATAATGATGATGATCATTCTAATGAGATCTAAATTCTTAGAAAGCATAAAACTAAAATAGTTCCCAATCATTGGATTACTAAATTGGGGATTAGTGAATCCGGATAGATTGGTACATACGTTGCTTGCTCATTAGATGAAGATGATTGATCTCATGATCATTTGTGTGGAGACACTAAAGCAAGTATGTAGGTGCTTATTAGAGAATAAGTTCACTAAACGTGGCTCGCTAAGGAATACCTAATGGAGTTTTACTTGTGCATCGATAGGAATTCTGCAGTGATAGTAGTACAAGTGATCCTTGGACTTGAGATCATCATAGTATCTTGTGTATGATGAGTTATACTTTGACTTATTCCTTAAGACCCTTAGGGTATATCAAAGGGTATGCTTGGGTATAATAAGTTGTACATGGAGATAATGTATGATCGATAAAGAATCTACCACTTTTATTAAAAGAAGAGAAATGTCTATGTGATTCGATAAATGACAACCCGGTAGTCTTTGGCGAAGCGAGAATGAAATTAGAAAGGAGTTTCTAATTTGCATTATTTGAGTTGTGCATTTAAGAGTCGAAATACATATAATTAAATAAAATAAGACTTGTGAAGAATTCCATATCTTATATTTAATTGGGACATTGTATGGTGGAAGGATTGAATTGAGCAGTAACTATTTACTCAAAGGTTCTTTTATGATTAATGTTGAAATCTATATTATCCGGAAAGTCGATTTGGTCATTAGGAGGCTTATCCCTATTGTAGAATAAATATTATTTATTTAAATAAACTAATTGTTTAATTTATTTATTTAAATAAGATTAGAATTGTTCTAATTGATTTATTCACAATAGGTTTAATATGGAGAAACTAAAGGGTCACACCATAAAAGGAAGAATAATTATTTAAGAAGTTAATGGCATAATCGTAATAATATGTTATGTATATTTAATTTAATCTATGGTGATAGAATAAATTAAATAGCTTAATATTTATTATTTAATATTTTAGAAATATTAAATATAAATTAATAAGAGAGTCTTATTAATATTATTACAATTATTATTATTATTTTAATTTCTAAAAGAGTTTAGGAATTAATATAAGTACTCTCATTTATTCCTAATTGGATTAGGAAGGAAAATTAGTTAAAAGAGTTTAATTAATTATCCCTAATAAGATTAGGGAGCCCCTTTAATTAAAAGGGTTTAATTAAATAATACCTTATTTTAATAGGGTTACTTGATATCTTTATAAGAGAGTCTTATATCGGATATCAAGACTACGTTATAATTCCAATGGTTGGAAAGACGACGCTTTTCTATGTAGATAGAAAACTAGGGTTTTGCCAAATACCCATCTTCTTGAATTCTTCTTCTTCTTGGTGGATCACCTCAGAGGCCAAACACTTGGGTGGCTAACGTTGATCAAAGGAAGGAACCAAACCCGGTGGATTCAAGTTGAACGCGAAAAGGATTGGAGGTGAACTTGTACCTGAGGAAGCTCGGATCTTCAAGGGTATGATTCTTGCTCTTTCTTTTTCGTTTAATTAATAATTGTGCATAAAGGGTTATCCGGGTTTATGGTTTATAAAATTTTAAACTCTGATTTTCCACGTTTCCGCTTATTTATGCAATTTGATTGCGTTCATGAATATTACAAACCTAACAGTGGCATCAGAGCCAAACCTTTATGCAAATTATTAATTGTTCAAATTTGATATGTATATTGAAATGAGTTTAGAACAATTTAATTGGGCATAATTTATTGTATAAAATTAAAAATAAAATAAAAAATAACGGATTCACGTGGCTGTTGACTGAATAACGAAAGTTGTTCACGAAAATCAAAGGGATGTTCAGGACCGGATTTTTTTTCTTTTTTTACCGAATCTGCATCAGTTCCTTAAATTCCGTTTTAGTATATAGTATTGTATATTATATATATGATATATGATATATTATATATATTAGTATGCTTCACGGAAATCAAAGTGTTAATAGGATATTGCTTGGAATCATATTGGTATCAGAGTATGTTATATATATGATAATAACGGTTTTATTATATATATAATAACGGTTTTGTTTTATTATTATTATTATATATATATATATATATATATATAATATTCTTAATAATTTTATTATTAAAATAAAATTTTATTTTAATATTAAAATAAAAAGTTTATTTTAATATTAAAATATAAAGTATATTTTAATTTTAAAATTAAATTTCATGCTAACTAATTAGAGTTGGAATTGGATTCCATGATAACTAATTAGAGTTGAAATTGGATTCTATTTTTCCTTAAATAAAGGAGTTTATTTAGATATGAAATAAGATTTCATATTATTCAAAATAAAAGAGTTTATTTGTGAATGGAAAAAGAATGGATCTTCTTTCCTTAAATAAAGGAGTTTATTTAGATATGAAATAAGATTTCATATTATTCAAAATAAAAGAGTTTATTTGTGAATAGGAAAAAGAATCGAGTCTTTCCTTAAATAAAGGAGTTTATTTAGATATGAAATAAGATTTCATATTATTCAAAATAAAAGAGTTTATTTGTGAATAGAAAAGAGAATCGTGTTTTCTTTAATAAAGGAGTTTATTATTATAATTTTTTATATATAAGGAATTGGATTCCATAATTAATTAAAATAAAGGAGTTTATTTTGATTAAAATAAAATAGTTTATTTTATTCAAAATTGGATAAATTAAAATAAAATAGTTTTATTTTAATTTAAATTTGGATTAAAATAAAGGAGTTTATTTTGATTCAAAATTAGATTTTATACTAACTAAATTTGCCCATTAAATGATATCAATATATATATTGAATGTTTATTATTCATGAGATGAATGTTATTTATTGATGCATATGATGATGTGTATGATAATAAATGGGATTGATTATGGACTATTGAACAATGTAATTGGATTTTATTTTAGTTGGATGCATGAATGTATGGGTTTTATTAAATGGGGTCTGCGTACCTCGTCTTCTCTAATTTTTCTTAATGTAAATTCTATCTCTCTCCTATGTACTTCCCTTTGACTGCTGATCAAGGTTTCTATTTATTTTAAATAGTTTTGTAATAAGAATAGTTAGAATTATTTTGAAGAATTGGAGATCAAGGGACAAGAAGCGCGTGAAGACCCGTTTGTAATGGAGCCCGGGTTTAAATGTAATAGTTATATTTAAATATTAATTCTTGCACCCCTAGGGTTTGACCTTTTGGTTCACTTGGTGGCTCTAGTGAACCAAACTAGAATAAAAGTCCATAATCAATCCAGGTAGAATATTGTATTCTATATGTGCATGCTTGTACTATATATATTATATATTATGCAAACATGCTTCGCATGTTAATTAATATGACACGTATTTTATATATATATATATATATATATATATATATGTGTGTGTGTGTGCATGCGCGCTAAACAAGATGAGACAAATTAATAACAAACCCCTCATATTTTTATATTAAGTCCTAAGCGTTCAAAGATATTTGGAATATCGAACGTCGCCTTCTAGCATGATAAAATTAATAGAGTATTAAATATTTAATATGAGTTTGTTGTGTCACCACAAGGCAAGTATTAAGTATTTAAGATGTTAATTTATCACATTTGATGCTTATAAAGAAAATTGAACAGTGTTGTTTTGTTGTGTCACCACAAGGACAATATTTTTCTTTTTTGAATATATGGAGTGCTAGGTTGGACTTAACTTGGATAATTTTGATTCGGATGTACCACCACTTGATCAAAATAATCTAAGAGGCAAAAGAAAAGGAGTTGCATAGTTGATGTAATTGACAAAAGTTGTCTACCTATTTATTTATATATAGTTTGTTGTGTCACCACAAGGCTATATACATTTGAAATGGGATCCTTATTCTCACTAGCAAATCTTTAATTAGATTTTGCCGAACTATATAAGTGAGGGTAATATAGTTTGAAGAAAATAGTAGGAGATACCAATTTAAAACAAGACCTAATTTATTTTGGTAATTAATAAAAGAATGTATGTTAAAATGTTGTTAATTACAAATTCATTTACAGAACTTTACAATGTCTAAAGTTACTATCACTGCGAAGCATATTAGATGCTAAATTAACCAGACCGAATTAAATGGATTGGTTAAGGAATTTGAGAATAGTTCTCATGGTGAAAAGCTATCTTATGTCCATCATATCGCCTATCCTCGCAATGGTTGCAGACAATGCCTCGAGGAAGAGATTGCTACTTTTAGAAAGTGGCAAGATGATGCATGATTGGCTCAATGCATCATGCTCGCATCCATGAGTAACGAGCTTGAGCTCGTCGGATGAAACTATGGATGCTCCTACTATATTCCCGCACATCAAGTAGTTGATGGTGAGGAAAGTGAACCGATAGATATCGAGATATCTAAGGAGCTCTTCCGATCTAGAATGGCCAATGGCACTATAAGATGCTGAGCATAAAAAGTTTTTAACATAATCAATTTGATTGATCAATTAGGACAACTGGTTTTGTCATGGATGGAGAGTTGAGCCAAGATTTGATCTTGCACTCACTCCTGGACTCCTTTCACAATTGTTGTGAATTTTTCATATAAACAAGCTAGATATAAACCGTTGATTTGCTTAACATGTTGAAAAATGATGAGAGTCACTTTCCAACCAAGAAAGACCATGTCTTCTTGGTAGGGGCCAAAGGATCTTACGAAAAGAAGAGCGATTCAAAGAAGGTATATAGAAAGGCATAAACAAAGGATAATAAGAACAAAAGCGATATGGATAGCAAAAGAGTTTGCTTCCCTTTGCAATAAGCTGGACCTTTGGAAGAAAGCTGCGAGAAGTATCTTGCGAGGCTAAACAAAGAAGCTTAATGAAGTTTGAGGTTACAAATACAATTTTGTTCAAGATTTAAAATAATTTTTTTTTTAAGTCAAGGTTCTACTTGGATATTGGATATCGACTTTGGTTATCATAAATATAGATTTATGAAGGGACCAAGAAGAAGTAGAAAGCTAAACAAAGATAAATAATCTTATGTGTGGGAAATGAAGCAAAGGTTGCTTCATTAGCCATAGAAACTTATAGTTTAGCAATGCCTACGGGCAAGTCTATTAAGTCAATAAGTTGTTATTGTATTCCAGTTCTCGTTGGAAACATTATTTCCATTTTATTGTTGGACAATGACATCTTTGGTATTATATTTAAGAACAATTGTTGTTCTATTTATAATAATAATGTTTTGTATAGGACTAGAATATCACTTAATGGATTTTGTATACTTGACTTACGTGAAAATAATTTTACAAATTGAACAAACTAGTATAAGAAAGGAGATGATCATTCAAAGAGTTAAATGTATGTATTTGATGAAATACAAGTGTGAATTATTTGAAAGGTTCAAAGAATTCAGAAGTGAAACAAATTGGCAAAGTATTAAGATTCTTTGATTAGATCAAGGAATAAATACTTGTGCAATAAGTTTCTAGATCATCTCAAATGGTTTTTCTCATAATGGACACTTCATGATATGTAATAATTGATTGATGTATCTGAAAGGAAAAATCATACCTTGTTGAACATGGTACGGTCCAAAATGATTTTACCGACATTCCGGTATCCTTCAGGATCATGTCCTAGAAATGGGCTGCATATCTCACGAAAAGGTAACCTCAAAATCCAAATTTCAGACTCCATAAAAGTTATGGACGTGGAGGATTCCTAATCTTAAGTATGTTAAGATAAAGGGTTGTCCAACTTATGTGAAAAGGTTTGAAGGATAAGCTTGGGACAAGATTTGACATGTCTGATTTGTGGGACATCCTAAAGTAAGTTTAGGGTATATGTTCTATATTTCTACTTAGCAAAAGGTGTTTGTTACGAAAACACGGCGCCTTCTAAGATAAAGGTGTTTATCATTAAAAGGGGCTAGTGGGAGGATAATAGATCTTGAAGAGTTCAAGAACCACAAAATACTATAAGTCAAATAAGAAGAACCTGTAGATAGACCTATTATACCACAACTGAATCATAAATCTGGAATAGTACCGAAGATACCTGGGAGGTATGGATTCATCATAGATGATGATGATGATGAGGTACACATCATAGAAGATGATGATCCAGTTACATACGATGAGGTAAGTGTTGTAGACACTCAGAGAAATGGATTGAAACAAGTTTCTCAAATATGGAACATTCGTTTTGATGAGGCAATCAAAAGAGTTTGATTTTATCAAAAATAAGAATGAACCTAGTGTGTACAAAAGGGTCAGTGGGAGCATCGTGAAATTTCTAGTATTATATGTTGATATACTACGGATGAGGAATTACATACCAATGCTACAATCAGTAAAGATAAAGTTGTCTAAACAATCCTCCATAAATGATTTGGGAAGAATATCATTATTGGGGATGCAAATCTATATAGATAGATTTAAAAGGATGCTCAACTTAACCCAAGGAACGTATATTCATTTGATGCTAAAGTCGTTTAGCATGGCAAACTCCAAGAGATGTATCATGTTGATGAGCTATGGAGTGTATCTCTCTTTATAGTCCCCACAGACTCCTGAAAAGAGAGATCGCATAAGTGACTATCATGTATGCAATGAAATATACAAGATCTAATGTTGATCGGTCATATTCTGGAGAAGATCACTGTAAGACAGTGAAAAACATCTTAAAGTACTTTACTGGCACTAAGGATGTGATCATATTTATGGTGGGTCTAAATTAAAACTAGAGGGCTTAACAGACTCAAGTTTTTTCAGACAGACCAAGATGATAGAAAATCCACTTTAAGGTAAAGCGTTATCTTGAATAGTGGTGCAGTGAATTGGAAAGGTTCCAAACAGCAAAGAGTTGCTGGTTTAGTGATAAAGACAAAGTATATAGCTATAAATGAAGCTACAAGTTGATTGTTTGGATGAAAAGTTCATTACAGAACAAGGAATAGTTCCTAAGTCTCATCTTGGATCTAAACATGTGTTGTGGCACTTTCACTTGATTATAGGAATCATTGAAAGATGGGAAATCACTATAGAGATAGTGGACTCTCATGAACAACATTACATATCCATTAACTAAAGCTTATCCAACAAGCAGGATAATCGTCACTTAGAGAGAAGAAGAGTGAGAGATACCATGACGATTGGCTTTAGTGTAAGTGGGAGATTGAAAGTAGTATGAACACACAAGCCGATCATGTTTGATGATAAAGCATATACTTTGTAACAATCTTATTCATTTATTAATAAAAAGTATTAATTTATTAAAGGCTTTTAATTATCTACATGATCTTTGTTTTTATAATATGTGATAAACCCATAGTTTTAAGCAATGCTTTTAGAATAATGATGATGATCATTCTAATAAGATCTAAATTCTTAGAAAGCTTAAAACTAAAATAGTTTCCAATCATTGGATTACTAAATTGGGGATTAGTGAATCCGGATAAATTGGTACATACGTTGCTTGCTCATTGGATGAGGATGATTGATCTCATGATCATTTGTGTGGAGACACTAAAGCAAGTATGTAGGTGCTTATTAGAAAATAAGTTCACTGAACGTGGCTCGCTAAGGAATACCTAATGGAGTTTTACTTGCCTGTCAATAGGAATTCCTGTAGTGATAGTAGTACAAGTGATCCTTGGACTTGAGATCATCATAGTATCTTGTGTATGATGAGTTATACTTTGACTTATTCCTTAAGACCCTTAGGGTATATCAAAGGGTATGCTTGGGTATAATAAGTTGTACATGGAGATAATGTATGATCAATAAAGAATCTACCACTTCTATTAAAAGAAGAGAAATGTCTATGTGATTCGATAAATGACAACCCGGTAGTCCTTGGCAAAGCGAGAATGAAATTAGAAAGGAGTTTCTAATTTGCATTATTTGAGTTGTGCATTTAAGAGTCGAAATACATATAATTAAATAAAATAAGACTTGACGGTAATTTCATGTCTTATATTTAATTGGGACATTGTATGGTGGAAGGATTGAATTATGCGGTAACTATTTACTCAAAGGTTCTTTTATGATTAATGTTGAAATCTATATTATACGGAAAGTCGTTGATCGCTTGTGGGAGGCTTATCCCTATTGTAGAATAAATATTATTTATTTAAATAAATTAATTGTTTAATTTATTTATTTAAATAAGATTAGAATTGTTCTAATTAATTTATTCACAACCGGTTTAATATGGAGAACCTAAAGGGTCATACCATAAAAGGAAGAATAATTATTTAAGAAGTTAATGGCATAATCGTAATAATATGTTATGTATATTTAATTTAATCTATGATGATAGAATAAATTAAATAGCTTAATATTTATTATTTAATATTTTAGAAATATTAAATATAAATTAATAAGAGGAGTCTTATTAATATTATTACAATTATTATTATTATTTTAATTTCTAAAAGAGTTTAGGAATTAATATAAGTACTCTCATTTATTCCTAATTGGATTAGGAAGGAAAATTAGTTAAAGGAGTTTAATTAATTATCCATAATAAGATTAGGGAACCCCTTTAATTAAAAGGGTTTAATTAAATAATACCTTATTTTAATAGGGTTACTTGATATCTTTATAAGATGAGTCTTATATCAGATATCAAGACTACGTTATAATTCTAATGGTTGGAGAGTACGCCCTTTCTATAGAGATAGAAAACTAGGGTTTTGCCAAATACCCATCTTCTTGAATTCTTCTTCTTCCTTGGTGGATCACCTCTAGAGGCCAAACAATTGGGTGGCTAACGTTGATCAAAAGAAGGAACCAAACCCGGTGGATTCAAGTTGAACGCGAAAAGGATTGGAGGTGAACTTGTACCTGAGGAAGCTCGGATCTTCAAGGGTATGATTCTTGTTCTTTCTTTTTCGTTTAATTAATAATTGTGCATAAAGGGTGATCTGGGTTTATGGTTTATAAAATTTTAAACTATGATTTTCCATGTTTCCACTTATTTATGCAATTTGATTGCGTTCATGAATATTACAAACCTAACAGTTCGATGTTGCTAGGGTAAGGGAAGATTAGAAGACTGCTTATGCAACGTTTATGCTGAAGTCCGAAGTCAGCTATTGGTGGCAGGCAAACAAAGTGAGAGGAGGTGAAGATGTAATATCCTGGGAAGATTCAAAGAGATGTTCTTCGAGATGTACTTTCCGACAAGTTCACAAAATCAGATGGAAGTCCAGTTTCTAGAGTTGAAGCAGGGAAGTATGTCAGTGGCTGATTACGTGGCAAGGTTTAACGAGTTGGCTAGGTTCGCCACATACCAAGTGCACACTGATAAGAGGAAGGCAAGACAATTTGAGCAGGGACTGAAGCCCTGGTTGTATAGTAAGGTGTCAATGTTCCAATTAAACACTTTTGCTGGAGTGTTAGAGAAGGCCATACTCGCTGAGGGTGGAAGCGATACAGTAACGAAGTATAATTAGGAGTAGAAGAAGAAGAAGAAGAGTGAGAAGGAAGGTAATAACAAGACTGGTGGGAGTAGCACTGGGGGTAATCACAATCAGAAGAGGAAGTGGTCTGAAAATACGTTGGTTGAAAGTCAACAAGGAGGGAAGAAGAAGAAGATCAAAGCGTGCTCAACTTACAGAAAAACTCATTTGGGAGTTTGCTTAAAAGGGAAACGAGTGTGCTATAATTGTGGTCAGGAAGGCCACATAGAACCTAACTGTCCTAACCCAAAGAAGGGTGCTTGCTTCACTTGTGGTTTAAAGGATCATCTTGCCAGGGATTGTCCTAAGAAGGGATCTGGGGAAACGAGTTCAGGAGGAAATAGAGGAAATACCGATGGAAGCACTCTGACAATCGCAGCACCATCCACAACCAATAATCAATTGCGGAACATTCAACGTGACGGTCAGCAGGACGCAAATGCAGTCTTGCGATGTGGTGTCAGGTATCATTCCGATCAATAAAGTTAATGCTTATGTGTTATTTGATTTGGGTGCTACTTGTTCATTTATATCCGATGACTTTTCTAAGAACTTAGAGTTGCTTAAGGACGAGTTAGAATACACCATGAACATAGAAATTGCGAATAGAGAAATTATCCCTGTTAAGTACGTGCTTAAGAACTGTAGAGTGGATATTAAGGGTAATATCATGAACATAGATCTTATCCCTATTCGACTTGGAGAATTTGATGTTATTTTGGGTATGGACTAGTTATCCAATTATGGGGCAATAATCGACTGCCAAAAGAAGCGTATTAACCTTATGACACCGTCAAAGGTTGTGTTTTATGGTAGGAAGTCACCTAGACAAGCGAGTTGTCTGATGATGATGCAGGCCAGGAGATTGTTAAGACAAGGCTGTGTAGGATATCTAGCTTACATAGTCGATAGTCATAAAGAGAATCTAAAAATTGATGAGATTCCGGTAGTGAGAGATTTCGCAGATGTATTTCCAGACGATTTGTCGGGACTTCCTCCAGATAGAGCAGTTGAATTCATGATCGATTTGGCTCCAGGAACGGCTCCAATATTATCGAAGGTACCGTATCGAATGGCACCGTTAGAGATGAAAGAATTGATGGTCCAACTACAAGAATTACTGGACAAGAAGTATATTCAACCAAGCATATCACCGTGGGGAGCGCCGATTTTATTTGTGAAGAAGAAGGATGGAACAATGCGACTCTGCATAGACTATAGAGAACTGAATAAGGTCACAATTAAGAATAGGTATCAATTATCGCGAATCGATGACTTGTTCGATCAGTTAAAGGGAGCAAGATATTTTTCAAAGATAGATTTGAGAAGTGGTTATCATCAACTAAAGGTGAGACCAGAGGATGTACCAAAGACAGCGTTTAGAACACAATACGGTTTCTTCGAATTTCTGGTAATGTCATTTGGTCTAACGAATGCTCTTGCAGCATTTATGGGTTTAATGAATGGAGTGTTCAAGCCGTTTTTGGACAAATTCGTAGTGGTATTTATAGATGACATTTTGGTATATTCAAAAACCAAGGAAGAACACGAAGAGCATTTGAGGTTGACATTAGAGACATTGAGAAGAGAGAAGTTGTATGCTAAGTTTTTGAAATGTGAATTCTGGATTGAAAGAGTACAATTTCTTGGACATGTGATTTATAGAGACGGAATTTCGGTGGTTCCCTCCAAAGTCGAAGCTGTGATTAACTGGGATCAGCCGAAGATGCCGTCGAAAGTAAGAAGTTTTCTTGGATTGGCAGGTTATTACAGAAGATTCATTCAGGATTTTTCCAAGATCGCAACTCCGCTGACGAATTTGACTAGGAAATCGGTGAAATTCGTTTGGACGAAGAAGTGTGAGGAAAGTTTTCAAGAATTAAAGAAGAGGTTGAGTACAGCACCTGTGTTATCTCTTCTGGATGACACATGCAATTTTGTGGTTTATAGTGATGCATCGCATAAAGGACTTGGTTGTGTGCTTATGCAGAATGGCAGAGTCATTGTGTATACGTCGCGACAACTGAAAGATTATGAGAAGGGGTATCCGACCCATGACTTAGAGTTAGCTGCAGTGGTTTTTGCTTTGAAAATCTGGAGGCACTATCTCTATGGGGAGAAGTGTGAAATATATACAGACCACAAGAGTCTGAAATATATTTTTACACAAAAAGACTTGAACATGCGCCAAAGAAGGTGGTTGGAGTTAATTAAGGACTATGATTGTGAGATTCTGTACCATCCAGGTAAGGCTAATGTGGTGGCCGATGCCCTAAGTAGAAAAGGTCGGGAGAAATTGATGATGTTGACTGCTCAGGAGGAGCTAATTTTAGCAATGGAAAAGCTAGTATTGGAAGTGAAGTATCCTATGGAGATTGATGAGAAGCTGTTCCAGATGTAAGCTGGTACAAGTTTACTGGATAAAGTTAAGGAGGCTCAACTTCAGGATGAAGAATGTGAGAAAGTGAAGAAGAAGATATCTGAAGGACCTGAATCGAGATTCAAAATAGTATGTGAGGACTACTAAGATTTGAGAGCGAATTTGGGTACCGCCGAGAATGTGAGAGATTAAGGAAGAAATTTTGAGCGAGGCTCACAACTCAAGATATTCAATTCACCCTGGTAGTACCAAGATGTACCAAGATCTTCGACAACACTTTTGGTGGCCAAATTTGAAACGAGAGGTTGCAGAATGTGTTGCCAAATGCCTGACATGTCAGAAAGTTAAAGTAGAACATCAGTGGCCGAGTGGGTTGCTACAACCTTTAGATATTCCAGAATGGAAATGGGAACATATTACGATGGATTTCGTGGTTGGCCTACCGATGACTCAGAAAGGCTACGACGCAGTATGGGTTATTGTTGACTGATTGACGAAATCCGCACACTTCCTTCCAATCAAAATCAGATTCAACTTAGATCAGTTGGCAAGGTTATATGTAAAAGAGATTGTTTCAAGGCACGGAGTCCCAGTGCAAATTGTTTCTAATAGAGATCCCCGTTTTACGTCGAACTTCTGGAAACGTCTACAGGAATGCATGGGTACACAGTTGCGAATGAGCACATCATATCACCCTCATATAGATGGGCAGAGTGAAAGAACAATTCAGACATTGGAAGATATGTTAAGAGCTTGTGTAATGGACTTTAAAGGAAATTGGGATGACCATCTACCACTCGTAGAGTTCGGCTACAACAACAGTTACCACGCTAGTATTGGCATGTCACCCTATGAAGCGTTATACGGCAGAAAGTGCAGAACTCCATGATATTGGGATGAAGTTGGCGAAAGACAACTACTAGGCCAGAATTTGGTACAACAAACAGCAGAAATAATCAAAGTGATCCGAGCAAGATTGACAGTAGCCCAAGATAGACAGAAGAAATATGCCGATCCACACCGTAAGAATGTTGAGTTCGAACCAGGTAGTTATGTGTTCTTAAAGGTCTCTCCTTGGAAGGGAAAGATCAGGTTCGGAAAGAAAGGGAAACTAAGCCCAAGATTCATTGGATCCTTTGAAATTCTGAGAAGGGTCGGAGAAGTTGCTTATGAGGTAGCCTTACCTCCAGCTCTAGAGAATGTCCACAACATTTTCCATGTCCCAGTCATACGCCCCTATTAACCTGATTACAAGCACGTGATTGAATATGAACCCCTACATTTTGACAAAGACTTGTCTTACGAAGAAATTCTTGTTCAAATTGTCGATCGAAAAGAACAAGTTCTAAGAAATAGAGTAATACCTTCTGTTAAGGTAATTAGGAGGAACCACAACGCTGAAGAAGCTACATGAAAACTCGAAGAGAATATGATGAAAAATTATCCTCATTTGTTTACTTAGATTGTTGTAAGCGATTCTGGGGACAGAATCTTTGTAAGGGGAGAGAATGTAACGGGATGAATTATTGAGTTGTGATTCTGATGATAGAATCCTTTTAAGAGGGGAAAGATGTGACAACCGAGATTTTGTAAATTAATTTTAAATATTTATTTGATTGAATAAATATTTTTCGATGAATTAATTATTAGATTAATTAATTAATTGATGAAGTTGTGATAGATTAATTTAATTATATGTGTTATATTTATTAAATTAATGTGGAGAATTTTTATTATTCAAAGTATGTGATTATGTGAGCTTATTGAATTAAAAAAATATTTAATAAGTCTAATGTTATTTTAATTATTTAATTATTAATTAGAGATTTAATAATTTGACATTATTAATCAATGAGAAATTTAATTATGTGACTATGTGAATTAATGAGAATTTACTATGTTTTATTTAAATAAATTAAACTAGATATTGATTTATTTTATAATGGATGTGACATTATTTAAACTATATAATAAGGCTTTATTAAATTAAATGGTTTTTAAATCCCATTCTTGCTAGCCAAACATGGCAATAAGAGAGGTTGGGAGCAGTTACCCATGATAGGTATCTAACCTCCATCATGTGCATCAGTTCACCTTATGTATTAGTATACGCCTTCTTTTCTTTTCTTATTATTTTCTAAGTCTGACAAAGCTTAACGGAGAGAAATACAGAGAGTGTTTGAGAAAATTGTTGAGGAAGATTGCTTGGTGTTTGAGAATTATTGAGGAAGGCTTTAATTCATCTCCTATTATTTTATCTACGCTTGGGTAATCTCTTCAACCCAATTATTATTTTTGCGTCTTTTAAGTTTCATAAATATGGCTTAAAGTCTTCTGTGAATATCTGTAAATTGGAAAGTTGATATATGAATATGTGTAATGATTCGAGTAATATGGCATGTTTTATATATATACAGTATGTTTCCATACCATCAATTTCATAATATTATAACGTATATTATGACTTGTTGTTTCAAAAATTTATAGAGTACGTGATATGGCCATATGGCCTTATACGTGATTTAATATGTCAAACATAAAGTGTTCTATAATATTTCCATTTGTATATGATTATGCATGCTAAAACGAACAAAACAAAATTTGAATGGTTGGATTTGGTCTTATAACGAATCTATGGCGTTGAATTTTAGAATTTATGTTCAAAACTTCAAGAACATCAAGAACAGTACAATTTGCATGCTTTAATTATGTGATTATGTGTTTTAATGGGTGAGAATCACTCCATAGATGTTAAGTATTAATTATATACAAATTATAACATGTGGGTATGTGTAATTTGGTGAAATTGGTGTTTAAGAAGTGTTGATTTCGCTGAATTCTGTGTTCTTCGCGAACTGGAAATTCAGAGTCTGGGGTTTCGCGCCACGAAGCCAACTCCCAGTTCATTTCTCACGCAGCAGCACCAAGTACCAGGCCTTATCATCACGGTAGCTTGGCAATGCCAAGACTCTGACAAAAGTGGCGCCGCAGCGCCACTTAGCAGAATGTCCATAAATGCATTTTTTTTCAATGTTCAAGTATAGAAATGTGTTAGTAACCTAATCTCATGAGCACAAAGACTTGTTAGACCTATAATGAGATGTTAAAATAAATTCTTAACACATCCATAACACAATTACGTGTGGATTGAATGATCGAATGCATACTTAGCTTATTGTTCGTGAAGTCTTAAATTTTTTCACTTAAGTGTAATAATTGACTAAGTATAGTCATGAATTCGAGTTAAAAAAAAGAGTAAAGTTACGATATTAGTATGTTATTATTGACTGGTATTATGAACGTAATTGGTATGTAGGATTTAATTCAAAGAACGAGTTTAGTTAAAGTGTAATCTACGCGCGAGGCAAGTTTCCTAACCCTACTTGTTATCGTTATATAAGTTGATTAATTCATCTTTCGATATTGAGCAAGTTCTCATTATTATTGATCAAGTCTGTCTTGTATATTAAAGTTTATTAATCTTCAAGCATGATGTTGTTATACAATAATTATTCTATTGTATACCTTTTGAGATGTTATTCAAGTTAAATATTCATTTACTGTTAAACCTTGTTAGACTAGCGAACCCTTATTGATTTGACTAGTCCATAGTTGATGAGCGTTCTAAATTTTAGAACCCCTTGATGAATTATCCAAACCAAACTTCCTTTGGTGCAGACTCGAATGTCAAACTGAGAAGAACAATCCTGTATAGGGGATTATTTACGCTTTAGCGTTAAGATATTGTGCATGCGATGTATGGTACTAAAATTTGATCCCCCCCTAAATACGAGAAGAAGAGTCCATAGTCTTATGACTGTTAAAGGTTTCAAGTATAAACACTTGACAACCTAGGACAAAGTTCAAGGTCTTATGACCCTCAGAATTTCTTTGATTCTTGTTATTCATTCTTGATTCAAAAGTTGAGCTTTATATCAGAAGTTATTATTTCTCTCGTATGTTATTATTCATTGTTATACTATTATACTTGTGGGCAATCGTGCTCACTCTTGCGTAATAATAACATTGCAGTTAAGAACGAAAGAGCAGACGAACCTTCCACTAGTAAGGGCAAGGGCACGCTTAGCAAGTAATGAAGACCGATTATTATGTGATTATGTACTGATAGTTAGACTTGTTGTTACTAAGACTTATTTGTTTATGTTTTCCGCACAGATGATTTAAGGTTAGAGTAACCTGAGATTTATTTAATTATGCAGTTGATGTAACCCCATAAGGGGAGAGATTTATTATTTATTCTATCTATTGCATGGTTTGCATTTTATTTATGGGTAGATAGATAGATGATGTTTGTACAGTGAACACCAAATCCTGTGGAAATGGAAGTACCGGATTTGGGGGTGTCACAAGAATTGTGGGAAGAACCATTCGGGCGAGTGTCTAAAAGGAAAATTTGTGTGTTACAAGTGCGGGCAGGAGGGCCATATCTCTCCCAACTGCCCCAATCCTAGAATGAATAGTGGGTGTTTTCTATGCGGATCGACGAAACATAAGGTGAAAGACTGTCCAAAAAGGAGAATGGAGGTAGGAAGCGTGAACACGGGGAAAGGCAGCGGGACTCTGGCAATTACGGGACCAACGTCATCAAGCAAGCCAACAAAATCAGCCGCAAGGGTCTTCAACATGACCGTTTAAGATACCGTGGCAGCTGGTGATGGAACTCCAGGTATTATTCATATAACTTTTATTTTATAATACATGATTTTCCTAAATATAGTAAATTATTTTCTAAAGAAATTTTGAAGGAGGAATTTGAGTTCTGTTAGAAATCAAATTTCCGTTTAATTAGATAGACAAGCTTTATGTTGATTAATTAAAGATCGGTTTGATAGAATCTGATCGAGATCTACTTGCAAAGACCGTGTATGCTATATACCCTAGTATGTATAATTTTTAAAACGGTGATTTCGGGGACGAAATCTTTATAAGGGAGGGTGAATGTAACAACCCGATATTTTTTATATAATTAAATCAGAAATTTTGCGTATAATTTTTTTTTTTTTAAAGGTGGGAATATGTATAAGTTAAAGCTTATGTATTTATGTGATAAATAAAATTTTATTTATTACATGAATAATTTTAAATAATTTTCCTAGAATTATTGACCACTATAAATTATATTTTTATAATTAATTTTGTAGTAAATATATTTTTATTATTTATTTTCCATGAAAATATGATTATTGTATTATTTAAATAATATATGAAATGATTATTAGAATTATTATAATAATTATTTTATGAATTTTAGTTCAGATTATTTAAGTTAATTATTTTAACTTAATTAATAATGATATATATGCAAGATAAATCAGATATGGAATCCAAATCCTAATTTTAGATTTTGATCTAGGAATGAGAATAATAATATAATATTATTTTTATTTCAGTGCTATAAATATGTACTGTATATGTGTAGACCGATAATGGCTGGTCAATTATGTTGTATCATGACCAAACCCTAGCGTTATTTTGTTAACCTTGTTTTGAAACTCAATTATGAGTTTGAGACTGTTATGTAATTGTGTTATATGATTTATGTTTAGTAATATAGAATTTAAAGTTAATTAAGAAAACCCTAATTATTTTTAAAAACCCTAATTAGTAATTAAAAACCCTAATTACTAAGCTAGAACCCTAATTGTCAAATTAGTAACCCTAATTTGCTATGTATGAACCCTAATCGCTAATTTAGTAATCTTAATGCTAATTAGTGAACCTTAAACCTAATTTACAAGCTTTATATTATTAGAAAACCTAAACTAATTTAGAACCCTAGATTCATAATTTAGGAAACCTAATTTTTCTATTTTAGCCCTAAATATAAAATCCTAGAAAAACAAATTGTAGAACCTTAGGGTTAAACCCTAAGGGTTAAACCTTAAGGGTTAAATGTAAGACCCCGAAATTTTTTTAAATAAAAAGGAATTTCCTTTATTTATTATTTTGAAATAGTAAGGGTTGATTTGATTAATGTGGATAGTTAAGGGTTAAATACGCAAATATTTCAAAATAAGCAAGTGGTTATAAAATATTCATTTTTGTCGGGGAATATTCGTTTGGTCGTGGAATATTAAATCTTGTTGGGAATATTAAATATGCAACGGCCTTGACCATGTGTGGGCCCCATAAAGGAAAGCGATTGGATGAAGAAAGCGACAAATATAAGTTGGTTAAAAAATAGCAGGCGTAGTTATTCAATTAAGATCATTGGAATACCCGGTGGTTAAAATCTGATGTCTGGCGTGGTTTACAGAGAGCATTACCGGTATTGCATGAGATTGTTGAATTATTGATCCTTACGTAAGAAGGCACTACTCAATAATTTTCACGGTGAATTCTTTATTCAATATTTTATTTTATTGATTGATAATTCTTTGCGTTGATATTTTATATTATTGTTGTTCAATAATTGTCACGCACATTATCTCCATTATCGGATCAATAATTCATATTATTTGAATAATATTATTAGATAGCATTATTATTGGCAATGTCTAGAAAGTTACATCGAGGAGAGGTTTGGTCACCTAATTGCGCGCCAGTAAGGAGAAATCCTTATCGGAAAGCCCCCTCTTTCCTGGGAACGGCCTGGTTGTCATAATTGTGATTCTGTAATATTATTTGTGAATAATTAATTATTGATTCATATGATAAAGAAATATTTATTTTATGTGGATATAAATGATGGATTTATTTATGTGGTTATAAATGAAGAAATTATTGTTGAGGTGTTTTATCAGTATTTTACCAGATTGGAGGTATTAAAAATTAAATCAGGGGTTTTGAGATATATTGCGGGGGTTATAATTTTTAATCCGACCGTTGGATTGTGGTAATTTTTGGGTATGTTATACATACATAAGTTGAGTATATGTCCACAAATTTTGAACCGTTAAAAATGCACGAATGATTTGTTGTGAATTTTAAGAGGTGTCGGATTCGAAAATTAGGTTTATAATTGATTTTGGTGGAAAATTCTAGAATTGAGTGGGCCCCACTTGTGGTTGGTGAAGAAATGTGCTGAATTTTATTTCAAATGTGGTGGTGGGCAATAGTAGCAGGTAAAGCCATCAGTAGCTTGGTCAAGTGCTGCTTGGCCGGGCTAACATTTTCTATAAATAGAGGGCTAAGTTAGAATTGAAAATCACACCACGAAACAAAGTTTTCTCTCTCTCTCTCTATATTATTGAGCGTATTTTGTGAGTATTTAGATACTTTGAGAGTTCTTTGTTGAGACAAGTTTCATTCAAACATCACTTGAGCCTTTCCTTAGAAATCTTGATTCTTTGAGGTAAGGGATGTTATTTTCTTTTCGGATGATATTATTTCTTCAATATCATTATCTTTGAAATATTGGTTGGAACTTTTTATCAAATTTGGAACTTTTTCATGTTGGGGTTACTATTCATGAGTTACTATTCACGAGTTACTATTCATGAGTTACTATTCACGAGTTCTTATTCACGAAAGTACTATTCTCAAGCGTGAAAATGTTTTTTGTGAATTTCTATCTTTTGGTGTCGAGTTACTTATTCACGATATCAAGCCTTTATTCACGATATCTGACACTATTCACGATATCGGCACTATTCATCGAAAAATAAAATTTCTTCTTTTCGTCCAAAATATCTATTCTGGATACTAGCTTTGATTGTATCCATGTTTTGATCATTCTTGAATTTTACACCACTGTGATTATTTTTGAGGTATTTTTGGACGTGGATAAAACCAAAGTACGAATCCTTAATCCTTAATCCTTGTCATTTTGATTCTTTGGATTCGTTCTTTAAAAGTATTTTCATCATCCTCGGTCTTAAATGATGATATTATTGAATATCTTTCTTTTGTAGTGCAAAGATGAATGATTTCTGAAGAATATCTTTGGCACGTAGTGCAAAGATGATGAAGCGGTGTTTAAATGAACATGACCGATCGATGAATATCTTTGGCCTTTAGTGCAAAGAGATGAGCAGTGTTGAGATGAACATGACCGATTGATGAATATCTTTTGGCTGTAGTGCAAAGATGAATATTTGATTTGAGATGAATATTGATTGATGTTACTGAGGATAAAATATTGATGATGGACTTTATTAAATTCATAGATTATAGTAGATTTCATTCTCTACGTAACTCTTCTATGAATTATTATTTTCATCTGAATATTGATCGAAACTTGTTGTCTATTGTATTCTATCGAATTTTTCCTGTTGGAGACTAACGATAATTTGTTGTATATTATCTTAGTCATAACATTCTTCTTGGGCTAGTTGAGCTCACCCTTTTCCTTGTTGTTCCATTTTTTTCTTCTCGGGAGGCGAGAATGTAGCGAGTACTAGTGGGGTATGGAATGAAGGTTCTAGAGAGAGTTGTTTAGTAGTCCTCACCATTATTGTAAAATAATGTATCAATAAATGTGATGAGGATTTATTTGAGTATAAATATTATGCAGAAGATAATATTTGTATTTAAACTCACGATTTTATTGTTGTGATAATAAAGTTGTAGTTGTTTACGTACCATGTATTTGGCGACTCGAGAATGGGTTGGATGGAATGGACCTATTTTGGGGTCGCGTCGCGGTTGGTATCGAGCTTAGGATATGATCTCTGGCGGAGATCGGGGAATAGAACTAGGAGGGAGAGCGAGTAAATCCTTTGCTAGTATGTCTACCTAAGCTTATTTGTTAGTTGGTTCGATATATAGGGATATTATGTGATATATTGATTTTCTTAATTAACCCTTGTTTTATGGCGGATTTGAGAATGTCGTCGAGAATATTAACGAATGGAGTAAATGAGGACCGTGGAGATGCCTGTACTTTACCAGCGAGGAGAGCGTGCAACAGTGGCAATGTTCCTCTGTGAACAACACCATGGGCGAGATGATGAGCGAGGGATGTTTAGAAGTTTTTTGCAGTTCATGCAAAATCGCAGACGAGGAGACTCGTGTTCAAAATACTGAGGAGGAAATGATAGCAATTCACGGGTTGTCACGGCCCAAGCAGTTCAAAGAGTTGGGACCACGAATTTAAGGAAAGCGGATCCGATCATGGCGGAAACATGGGTCAAACAAATTACCAAGATATTCGATGTCTTGGGATGCACGGAGGAACAGAAGGTTCCATTCGCCACCTTTATGTTCCCGTGGCGAGGCGGACTCTTGGTGGGAGTGCGTGAAGCGTACCATCCGGCCACTTTTCGGCATGTCTTGGGAGACATTTGAGAGACTATTTAATGACAAATACTTTCACGAAAGTGTTCGTCATATGAAGGAAGTGGAGTTCATCAGATTGGAACAAAACAACATGGCGGTGTCTCGATGCGAGGCAAAGTTTGCGAGTTATCGAGTTTGCACCTCATTTGGTGGAGGATGAGGAGCGTATGACGCGGATGTTTCTTAGAGGTTTGAAACCCGGCATACGTCGGTATCTCATTTCTCATAAACTTTCTCTTTATTCAGATGTTGTAAATGGGGCTCAATTATTAGAAGCGAGATAACGAAATACAGTCAATTGAGGGACCATAACCGAGGATCGTGCAGAGATAGCGATCAATGTAGAATAATGATAACTGCGGAGAAAAAAGCAGGGCGGACGAAATGGTAACCACTCTGGTGGTAATCATGGCCATGAAAAAGCGAAGAAGCGAGTTAGGAGGAGATTTTAAAAGAGGAGATTTAACAACGACTATGTGAAGGCGAGCGAGTGCAGTAGTGGCGGTTCTAAGGGAGGAGATCGACCACCGGTCATATGCTACAAATGCGGAAAAGAGGACATATCGGTCAAAGCGCCCACAATGATTCAAGGTATGCTATAGTTGTGGAAAGGAAGGACATATCGCTTTCGAGATTATGCGATAGCGAAACCTAGTTCGATTGGGGACGGTGACTCAAAAGATCGTCCCGGAAAAAGTCAAAGTCAGCGATTAAGGAAGAGCGTTTGTTGTGGTGGTCATAATGCGAGGAACCCAAACGAGGTTATCACGGGTAAGCTATTTATAAATTCTTGCGAAGTTTATACCTTACTTGATACCGGTGCTACCCATTCATTTATCTCTCTGCATGTGCTCAACGTTTAAACTTGACTCGGAGAAATTAGACTTTGATCTATCGTGGAAACTCCGTTAGGAGAAACTTTCATCACATCCTTTGTTTATAAATCTTGTTTGATTCAAGTTGGCACCATTACCTTTACCGTTGACCTTATCTCTTTAAAGATACTTGCTTTTGATGTGATTTTAGGGATTGATTGGTTAACTACTCATCATCGCCAAAATTGATTGTTTTCGTAAGGTTGTTAGTTTTCATATTCCTAACCAACTTTGTTTATGCAATTCAAGCAACTAAACCATTAAAATCAATCAACATCATATCTAATCATAAAGCTATTCGTTTATTAAAAAGCGGATGTCAAGCTTTCTTAGCCCATGTTATGGATTTGAATAAAGACACGCGTCAAATTTGAATAATATTCTGTTGTTATTGACTTTCCGGCGTATTTCTGAAGAACTTCCGGTCCACCCCAGAGCGTGAAGTTGAATTCTTTATTCATCTTGAACCGTACAAAGCCCATTTCTAAAACCCCATATCGAATGGCTCTATTGAACTTGAGAGTTAAAGGTCCAACTACGAGGAATTGTTGGACATTGGTTTCATTCGTCTAAGTACATCTCCTTGGGGTGCTCTGTTTTATTTGTAAAGAAGAAAGAGCGGAGTATGCGACTTTGTATTGACTATCGGGGAATTGAACCATGTCACCATCAAGAATAGGTATCCTCTACCTCGTATTGATGACTTGTTTGACCGATTCTGCAAGGGCACAATTCTTTTCAAAAATCGATCTTCGATTACGGATATCATCATTTGAAGATTAAAAGCGAGGATATTCAAAAGCGCCTTGAGAACTCGGTATGGGCATTATGAATTCTTAGTCATGTCTTTCGGACTAACTAATGCTCCTATGGCTTTCATGGATATGATGAACCGAGTATTCAAGGAATATTTGGATCGATTCGTTGTTGTCTTTATTGATGACATCCTTATATATTCCAAAAGTCGTGAAGATCATGAGCACCATTTGAAATTTGGTACTCAAAGGCTTCAAAAAACCAACTATATGCCAAATTGAAGAAATCGAGTTACGGCTTGAGGAAGTAGCCTTTCTTGGGCATGTGGTGTCAAAACATGGAGTATCTGTTGATCCGTGAAGATTGAAGCAATACAAAGTTAGGAGCAACCGAAAGTCGATTGATCAAGCACGTAAGCTTTTTGGGCTTAATTGGTTATTATCGGAGATTCGTGGAAGGGTTTTCTCGAATCGCTACTCCATTAACTTCGCTAACTTCGAAAGGATCTGAGAAATTCGTTTGGGGCGAAGAATGCGAGAAAAGTTTCCAAGAGCTTAAGAGGAGACTTATTTTAAGACTGTTCTAACAATACCATCTGGTTCGGATGGATTTGTTATCTCTGACGATGCTTGTGCAAAGGGTTAGGATGTGTTCTCATGCAGCGTGGGAAAGTCATAGCCTATGCCTCCATGACAACTTAAAGAGTATGAGAGGAATTATCCTACTCATGATCTAGAGTTAGCGTGATCGTTTCAAGCGCTAAAGATATGGAGGCACTATCTATATGGGGAGAAAGTGGAGATATATTCGGATCATAAAAGCCTTAAATATTTCTTCACTCAAAAAAGAACTCAACATGCGGCGGCTGACGTTGGCTCGAGCTATTGAAAGACTACGACCACACTATTCAATACCATCACGGTAAAGCGAGCGTGGTAGTAGCGCGCGCGTTGAGTAGAAGATCATATGCGTGAAGGAGCGAGTGCGATGATGTCAAGTATCGCGTAGAGCCAACTTTAATAGAAAAGTTAAGGTTGCTCAAGCCACTTGGGCTTGAAATGATGCGTATGAAGAAGAAAGTACAAGAAGGAGTTATTAGGGCGAGAATTGATGAAGAAGGAATACTTGAGTCCACTCTAGACTTTGTGTTCCTAACGACTACGAGTTGAAGTACAAGATTATGATGGAGGCACACAATACACCATTTTGCAATCCATCACGGAAGTACTAAAATGTATCGTGATCTTGACATACATTTTGGTGGAACAATATGAAGAGAGAGATTGCAAAGTTTATCTCAATGTGTTTAACTTGTCAGCGTGTAAAGGCGGAGCATCTAGTACCTAAGGGTCCGTTGCAACCACTTGAGATTCCGGAATGGAAGTGGGAACACATTACCATGGATTTCGTTACGGGTCTTCCTACGGTTTCTCAAGGCATCAATGCTATTTGGGTTATTGTTGATAGATTAACCAAGTGCGCTCATTTCTTGCCGTCACGGAGACTTATTCCTTGAGCGTCTTGCTAGTATATACGTAAATGAGATCGTGAGGTTGCATGGCATGCCTGTATCCATAGTTTGGATCGTGACCCAAGATTCACTTCAAGATTTTGGGTTAGCTTGCAAAAAGCTATGGGCACGCAGTTTGCGATTTAGTTTAAGCATACCATCCCAAAAGCGGACGGACAATCGAGAGGACTATTCAAACTCTTGAAGATTTATTAAGACTCTGTGTCCTAGACTTCAAGGGTAGTTGGGATAAGTATTTACCATTGGTGGAATTCTCCTACAACAACGGTTATCGAGCAAGTATAGGTGTGGCTCCATTGAAGCATTATATGGGACGAAAATGTCGTTCTCCAATATGTTGGGATGAGGTGGGTGAAGCAACATTGTTGGGACCCGAGTTGAAATACGTATGACTCACCGAAAAGATCCAAATAATTCGATAACGTATACAAAGCGGCTCAAGATCGACAAAAGAGTTATGCGGATCTTCATCGAAAAGACGTGGAATTTAATGTGGGGATCATGTATTGTTGCGAGTTGCTCCATGGAAGGAGTTACAAGATTTGGGAAGAGAGGAAAGCTCGATCCACGATTTATTGGTCCATTTCAAATTCTTGACCGAGTAGGAAATGTAGCCTATAGACTTGCGTTACCTCGAGTATGTCTCGTGTTCATAATGTGTTTCACATATCATACTTCGTAAATATGTGAAAGACCCGAACCACGTTATTGAGTTAGAACCGGACGAGATAGTAGAAGACTTAACGTATGAGGAGGTACTGTCAAGATTTTGGATAGGAAGGAGCATGTCCTACTGAAAAAGGTCATACCACAAGTTAAAGTTTTGTGGAGGAATCATGCTTTATGAGGAAATGACACAGGGAATTGGAAGCGGAAATGAAAGCGAGGTATCCTCATCTTTTGAAACACAGAATCGTCACGTCAATTTCGAGGACGAAATTTCATAAGAAGGGAGGTTGTAAGACCCAAATTTTTTTAAATAAAAGGAATTTCCTTTATTTATTATTTTGAAATAGTAAGGGTTGATTTGATTAATGTGGATAGTTAAGGGTTAAATACATAAATATTTCAAAATAAGCAAGTGGTTATAAAATATTCATTTTTTCGGGGAATATTCGTTTGGTCGTGGAATATTAAATGCTTTGTGGGGAATATTAAATGCGACGGCCAGTAATGACCATGTAATGGGCCCCATGTGAAAGCGATTGGATGAAGAAAATGACAAATATAAGTTGGTTAAAAATAACTAGGCGTAGTTATTACCGTTAAGATCATTGGAATACCGATTGGTTAAAATACGAGAATCTGGCGTGGTGGTTAAAGCGATAGCATACGGTATTATTGCAGTATTGTTGAATTATTGATCCTTACGTAAGAAGGCACTACTCAATAATTTTCACGATGAATTCTTATTCAATATTTTATTTTATTGATTCAATAATTCTTTGCGTTGATATTTTATATTATTGTTGTTCAATAATTGTCACCGCACATTATCTCCATTATCGGATCAATAATTCATATTATTTGAATAATATTATTAGATAGCATTATTGGCAATGTCTAGAAAGTTACATCGAGGAGAGGTTTGGTCACCTAATTGCGGCGCCCGATGAAGGAGAAATTTTTATCTGAAAGCCCCTCTTTCACAGGAGCGGCTGGTTGTCATAATTGTGATTCGTAATATTATTTGTGAATAATTAATTATTGATTCATATGATAAAGAAATATTTATTTTATGTAGATATAAATGATGGATTTATTTATGTGGTTATAAATGAAGAAATTATTGTTGAGGTGTTTTATCGAGTATTTTACCAGTTGGAGGTATTAAAAATTAAATCGGGGTTTTGAGATATATTGCGGGGTTATAATTTTTAATCCGACCATTGGATTGTGGTAATTTTTGGGTATGTTATACATACATAAGTTGAGTATATGTCCACAAATTTTGAGCCGATTAAAAATGCACGAATGATTTGTTGTGAATTTTAAGAGGTGTCGGATTGAAAATTAGGTTTATAATTGATTTTGGTGGAAAATTCTAGAATTGAGTGGGCCCCACTTGTGGTTGGTGAAGAAATGTGCTGAATTTTATTTCAAATGTGGTGGGTGGCAATAGTAGCGGTAAAGCCATCGGTGTAGCAGTCAAAGTGCGCTTGGCGGGGCTAACATTTTCCTATAAATAGAGGGCTAAGTTAGAATTGAAAATCACACCGAAACAAAGTTTTCTCTTTCTCTCTATATTATTGAGCGTATTTTGTGAGTATTTAGATACTTTGAGAGTTCTTTGTTTCAAGACAAGTTTCATTCAAACATCACTTGAGCCTTTCCTTAGAAATCTTGATTCTTTGAGGTAAGGGATGTTATTTTCTTTTCGGATGATATTATTTCTTCAATATCATTATCTTTGAAATATTGGTTGAACTTTTTATCAAATTTGGAACTTTTTCATGTGGGGTTACTATTCATGAGTTCTTATTCACGAGTTACTATTCATGAGTTACTATTCACGAGTTACTATTCACGAGTACTATTCATGAAGCGTGAAAATGTTTTTTGTGGAATTTCTATCTTTTGGTGTTGAGTTACTATTCACGATATCGGCCTTTATTCATTCGATATCTGACACTATTCACGTATCTGGCACTATTATTCATCGAAAAATAAAATTTCTTCTTTTCGTCAAAATATCTATTACGGATACTAGCTTTGATTGTATCCATGTTTTGATCATTCTTGAATTTTACACCACTTTGTGATTATTTTTGAGGTATTTTTGGACGTGGATAAAAAAACCAAGAATCATTAATCCTTAATCCTTGTCATTTTGATTCCTTTGGATTCGTTCTTAAAAGTATTTTTCATCATCCTCGGTCTTAAATGATGATATTATTGAATATCTTTGGCACGTAGTGCAAAGATGAATGATTTCTGAAGAATATCTTTGGCCCTGTAGTGCAAAAGATGAGCAGTGTTTAAATGAACATGACCAAGTGATGAATATCTTTGGCCTTTAGTGCAAAGATGAGCAGTGTTGAGATGAACATGACCGATTGATGAATATCTTTGGCTGTAGTGCAAAGATGAATATTTGATTTGAGATGAATATTGATTGATGTTACTGAGGATAAAAATATTGATGATGGGTTGTTAAATTCATAGATTATAGTAGATTTCATTCTCTACGTAACTCTTCTATGAATTATTATTTCATGCGAATATTGATCCGAAACTTGTTGTCTATTGTATTCTATCGATTTTTCCTGTTGGAGACTAACGATAATTTGTTGTATATTATCTTAGTCATAACATTCTTTTCTTGGGCTAGTTGAGCTCACCCTTTTCCTTGTTGTTCCATTTTTCTTCTCAGGAGGCGAGAATGTAGCGAGTACTAGTCGGGGTATGGAATGAAGGTTCTAGAGAGAGTTGTTTAGTAGTCCTCACCATTATTGTAAAATAATGTATCAATAAATGTGATGAGGATTTATTTGAGTATAAATATTGTCTAGAAGATAATATTTGTATTTAAACTCACAGTTTTATTGTTGTGATAATAAAGTTGTAGTTGTTTCTGTACCATGTATTTGGCGACTCAGAATGGGTTGGATGGAATGGACCTATTTTGGGGTCGTCACATTAAACCCTAAGGATTGGGACAAGTTAAAGCCATTAAATTTGCAAGCCTAATGTCCATATTGCCCTTTTGTCTCATTTTTATTAGATTACTTGCAAATCTTGCCAAGATTGGACTTGGTGAACCACCTTTAACTTCCATGTGACTAAAATATATACATATCAGCCATCTTATATCACTCATTCATTGCATCTAAGTTATATATATATAATTAGAGAGAGCAAAGTCATATTTTATCTCATTTATTCACCAAACACCCAAATTAAGCTCTCTCTCTCTCACCAAACCCACGAATTTGTATAGCATATCAGTACCAAAAATAAGCCCTACCACTTCCATATTAAATCAGAAACCAAGAATCAAGAATTTGTTGATAGAAAGGTATAAACCCTAAACCAAATCTGATCATGAAAGCTGTGTTAGATGTAAAATTTTTTATGTTTAATATGTTGTATGAAGTCTATATTAGTGATCGGGGTTGATAGATGTTAGATCCATAACATCTACAGGCTCGAATTTGAAGTTTTCAAAAATCTAAAAAAAATTGAAAAAGTTGTTTGACAATGAATGTCAGACCTCATAGATCATTCTTTGTTTGTGATTTGTGTTGTTTTAAGTTTTAGATTTGTAGTTTGATATGAGGTATGTGATCTAGAAGTGGAATCATAGCTATTTCATGTCCAGATTGTAAGTTATTAAAGGTCAAACCTCGTTGACCAAGCATAACCAAGGAGTTTCTGGGTAACCCAGAAACTCATTATCCGAGTCTAACAACGTTTTTCAATCGCTTTGATCTGTTAGGTTTGATGTTGTTTGTTGATGTTATTATGACCATATTGTAGTGTGTTGTATGGACTCTAGATCCATGTCCTTAGATCTCTTAAACAATCAACAAGATTGAGGTAGTGGATGGTCAAACTAGGCCATCCGGTCATGATTTTGTTTTCTGGAAATTCCAGAAATCGTTAGAGCAAGCCCTCTGACTGGGTTTGACCGAGTCATAACTTGTGATTCTGTTGTAGTTGGACTGATATCATGGTATGTAGTTATTCCTTGACATGTGCACTACATTTGTGAACCATTAGATTGACCAGTGGATGACCAGTGCCTAGATTAAATTGGGCTAGAAAGTACCTAGTCGAAACTGTCTGGGTTTCTAGGCAACCCAGAAAACCCAGATGATGTCTGACAACAATTTTGGGGGCTCTGATCTCCTTGTTGTGATGTTGTATGACCAAAGTAATGAGTGGATGTTGTGGTATTACATATAGGCTACAACATCAAAGTTTTATATTGTTCAGAACAGATTTGAACTGATAATTTATGGTAGTCTAACATGACCCCTTGAACACTGTCTTGTCAGTGTTCTTCCGCCTCAAGAACACCAACCGCGACAGAAACCGTCGCTAAAGCCTTTGGCGACGGATTTAATTATTTTAGTTTTCTAATTTACGAAAAATTCAATAAAAATAGAAAATAATTTCTGAAAATTACAAAATTAGTTTTAAAAATTATTTTAAGTTATAAAAATTAACTTTTAGTAATTTGATATATTTTCCATAAATATTAGTATTTATTTGAATATTATTAGTAATTAGTTTATTTAATAAATTTATTAAATAAATTAATTAAAAATAATTTTAATATATTAAAAATCATTTTAAATGATAATAAGGTATTTAAAAAATTTCAAGTTATAAAATATAACTTTTAATATTTTAATGTAAATTTTATTAATTATTTAATATTAATGATACTTAGATTTATTTAATAGTTATATGAAATAAATTAATTAAAAATGAATTTAATATTATAAAAATCATTTTAAATGAAAATAAAGAATTTAAGAATAATTTAAGTTATAAAATATAACTTTTAATATTTAAAGGTAGATTTCATTAATAATTTAATATCAATGATATTAGATTTAATTAATAATTATATTAAATAAATAGTTTTAAAATGTTTTTATTAATTTAAAAATCATTTAAAAATGATATAAATGAATTAAAAATATTTTAAGTTATAATAAATAAATTTTAATATTTTGATAAATAATGCGTTAATATTTAAATATTAATGATAATTATTTAAAAATGATTTTAATTATTTTAAAAATTATTTAAGGGTAATATTAATGTTTTAAAATATTTTAAGTTATTATAAATAACTTTAATATTTTGGCAATGGTTTCATTAATAGTTTAATATTTAATTAAATATTAATGATAATATAATTATTTAATATTTAAATCATTTAATAATGATTTGATTGTTTGAAAAATCATGATAAATTATAATAAATATTTAAAAATTATTATAAGGCTATGAAAAAATAGTATGACTGATATTTAAATAGTTTAAATGGATATTGAACTATAGAATAAAGTTTTAGACTTGATAATTACACGATAAAGACGTCGATACACCGAAATGTTCCAGAAATTGATCTGGACTTACATAAATTATCTATATACGTGTTTGTTTGTGATTCAATGACTGTTAAATATATGTGACAATATGATTAGGTTATGCATGTGCTGACTGCAAATAGCAGTACTATGTGTTATAATATGTTATTCTAATCGATAGAATGATCTTATTAATGACAGGTTTCGGTATAAAAGATAAAACTAAGTTGCATAACTGTAAGCCGCAGACTAGGCAAGTATCCTATCTTTGCATTTACTTTATGCAATGGACATGCGTAAGCGAATATCTGAACTTTTCTTTTTCATTGTTCAAATATCTTAACCTTTGTATATACTTATGCAATGATTCTGTTCAAGTAAGTTATTAGATTATAATCTATTGTACAAGTTCTTTAATTCTGTTATTATAGATTAAGATATATATTCTGTTCGTTAATTTCTAAGCTTGGTTATACAAGTGACCTCACGTGGATAATTATTGTATTTAATCATATGTTGATATATACCTATTGATTTTCGGTATGTATACATTAATTAAAAATGTCTAAGCTATTTGACCAGCTAGACACGGATTTAGAAACATCGTTGAACATGATAGTACTTTATTGTATCCAATCAAATTGTTTTGGTTCGGATTCCCGACTAAGTATGAACATCCCGAACATGGAAAAACTTTTGTGCGACCAAGGCAGATAAGATGAATGAAAATATTATTCTTGTATGTAGTATTAATCAATATAGGGCACATTGGGATGATCACCCTCGTGCATGTAAATTATGATGATTTGCGGATGAAGTTCTGCTAAACCTTAGAGAAAATTAAAAATAATGTTCATAGTCTGTCAGCTGATCTTCATTTATAGTCAATACGTAGTTTCAAAAATTTGATATAGAATTGATATGTTGTTATTATTAGTTCAACTTACTTCACAACTGTTGATTCGTTGTAGAAGTGTCATTCAAAGGAAACATTTAATCCTTTCAGCTAATATTTATTGTTGCTATTACTTGTTGGACAATCAAATGCTCATTCTTGCTTAATTTAAATATTTTCAGCTAATTGTGAACAACCTGAAGTCTTTGTTAAGAACACGGGAAAAGGAAAGGTTGTTGAATGAGTTCTGTGTTATTTTATGTAATAGTTTAAATCTATTAAAACAATGATATATATTATCTATCATGTAATGTAAGGTATTAAAGGTTGCATAATTGGGATTTGAAAACTTTGATATGTAAATTAAGTTTGGTATTTATATAATTGTTATTATTATTAGCATTATTCCGCTCATAGAAATAGTATCGTGAAGCACCGAGTTCGGGTTTCAAGTACCTGGATTTGGGTGCGTCACAGCCTCCTAATCTTATTAGGATATATGAGAGTACTTTTATTAATTAATTCCCAAACTCCTTCAGGAATTAAATAATAATAATAATAGTAATAATAATAATAATAAGACTCCTCTTATTAATTTATATTTAATATTTTTTAAAAAATTAAATAATAAATATTAAGC
This sequence comes from Panax quinquefolius, assembly GCA_020205615.1. Taxonomy (NCBI): domain Eukaryota; kingdom Viridiplantae; phylum Streptophyta; class Magnoliopsida; order Apiales; family Araliaceae; genus Panax; species Panax quinquefolius. Next base: position 312,918 of record JAINUW010000574.1, read on the forward strand.
TATTTAATTTATTCTATCACTATAGATTAAATTAAATATACTTAACTTATTATTACGATTATGTCATTAACTTTTTAAATAATTATTCATCATTTTATTGTGTGACCATTTAGATTCTTAATATTAAACCGGTTGTGAATAAATCAATTAGAACAATTCTAATCTTATTTAAATAAATAAATTAAACTATTAATTTATTTAAATAAATAATATTTATTCTACAATAGGGATAAGCCTCCCTAGCGATTAAAAACTTTCCAGATAATATAGATTTCAACATTAATCATAAAAGAATCTTTGAGTAAATAGTTACCGTACAATCTAATCCTTCCGCCATACAATGTCCCAATTAAATATAAGACATGGAATTACTATCAAGTCTTAATTTATTTAATTATATGTATTTTGACACTTAAATGCACAACAACATATAATGTAAATTGGAAACTCCTTTCTAATTTTATTCTGCCTTGGCCAAGGACTACTGTGTTGTCATTTATCGAATCACATAGGATATTTCTCTTCTTTTACTAGAAGCAGTATATTCTTTATTGATCATACATTATCTCCATGTATAACTTATTATACCCAAGCATAGCCTTTGATATACCCTAAGGGTCTTAAGGAATAAATCAAAGTATAACTCATCATACACAAGATACTATGATGATCTCAAGTCCAAGGATCACTTGTACTACTATCACTGCAGGAATTCCTATTGACAGACAAGTAAAATTCCATTAGGTATTCCTTGGCGAGCCACATTTAGTGAACTTATCTAATAAGCACTTACATACTTGCTTTAGTGTCTCCACACAAATGATCATGAGATCTATCATCCTCATCCAATGAGCAAACAATGTATGTACCAATCAATCCGGATTCACTAATCCCCAATTTAGTAATCCAACGATTGGGAACTATTTTAGTTTTAAGCTTTTTAAGAATTTAGATCTCATTAGAATTATAATAAACCGGTATTTTCTATATAAATAAATAAGAAATTTTGCATATAAATTTTTTTTATTTTAAAGATGAGATTATGTGCCAAGTAAGTGTGTGTGTGTGTGTGTGTGTATATATATATATATATATATATATATATATATATATATATATGTGTGTGTGTGTGTGTGTGTGTGTGTGTGTGTGTGATAAATAAAATTTATTTATTATATGAATAATTTCAAATAATTTTATTTTAGAATTATTGATCATTATAAAGTATAGTCTTATAATAATTAATTTTATAGTAGAAATGTTTTTATTATTTATTTCCCATGAAAATATGATTTTGTATTATTTAAATAATATATGAAATGATTTATTGGAATTATTATAATTACTATTTTATTATATGAATTTATTCAAATTAATTAAGTTAATTATTTTCATTTAAGTAATTATGGTGCAATTTGAAAGATATATCGGATATGGAATTCAAACTTTATTTCGGATTTTGATCAATGAATGAGAATAATAATATTATATTAAATATAATATTAATTTTCGGTGTTATAAATATATACAGTATATGGGTAGACTTATAATAGTTAGTCAATTATGGTGTATCACGACAAACCTTAGTATTAATGTCATAAATCATAATTGGAAACTCAGAACTGGAGTTTAAGATCGGTCAGAAATTGTGTTATATGAATTATGTTGCGTATTATGGAATTTAATGATAATTAGGAAAACCCTAATTATTATTTGAAAACCTAATCATTAGGAACCCTAATTGCAAAAATTAGAAACCCTAATTATTATTTTAGTAAATTGAATTGTTAATTTGGGAACCCTAATAATATGAAGGATCTCTAATTATTTAAAACCCTAATTTCTATTTAAAAACCCTAATTTTAATTAGTAAGTTCTAATTAAAATTTTATTACACTTTACACTTAATTTTTCAAATCCAAGAAATTATTTGGGAAACCTTAAGGCTTAAAATCTAGTGAGTAAACCCTAGATTCAAGTACCATTACAAGAATACCATTAAAATTAAAAGTAATTGACCAAAATACCCTTTTTGTTCCATTCTTGAATTATTGCTAGCAAAATCTTGCCAAGTCACAACACTAAGCATAGACATGTGCCTATAAGCTCTACAATTTAGCTAATCCACTAGCCACATTCATTGTATACAAGATTTATATAAAATCAAGAGAGAGAAAGTGCATTATTTTCCCCCATTTGTTCACTTACACTTAGTCAAACTTTCTCAAGCTCAAACCCATGAAATCCAAAGGTGTTTCAGTCCCCAAATCAAGCTTCACTAACTCACATAACAAATCAGTAGCCAAGGAATCAAAATTTGTTCATAGTAAGGTATGAACCTTAAATTAAATCTGATCTTGAACCGTATATTAGATGTTAAGATTTAATGTTAAAACATGTTGTTTATAGTGTACATTGATGATCTGGGTTGCTAGATCTTAGATCCATAACATCTAGAGGCTCAGATTTGAAGTTTTCAAAAATCTGGAAAAAATTTAAAAAGTGGTCTGACAACGAATGTCAGACCTTGTAAATCTTTATATGTTATGTATTTTTGTTGTTTAAAGGTTTCAACTTGTGGTATGATGTTAGGACTTTAATCTGAAACTTGAATCATGGTCAGATCATATCTAGAACTCAAGTTATGAGTGGTCAAAGTGAGTTGACCGATCAGAAATTCTGAGTTTCTGGGCAACCTAAACCCGAAATTTCGGCGATCATTTGAAGCTTTTGATCTTGCTGTTGTTTTATAGTTTGGTCAAGTTATTATTTTTATCTTATAGCCTGATATGAGAACTACACATTTATGCTTTCATATTACACAGAACATGAACAGATTTCAAGATATTGTTGGTCAAAGACCAGTTGGCCAGAAGATGACCGTATTTGAGGCGTTTGGGTAACCCGAAAGCCTTGAAAGGGATTGACAACTTATCCAAACGCCCGGATCTTTCTTATGTTTATTGTTTTGTGTTTGTTGTTGTATTCCAGTTATAATATGGTAATTACACTACATATTAATGCTTTTAGATCGCTTATATTACAAACAGACTAGATTTTGGGGATGGTAAAACCAAGCAGAAAGTTCACGGATGAATTTTCTGGGTAACCCAGAAAGCTCATGAGTGTGGCTTCTGACATGGTTTGACTGGACAGGATCTGGCTATTTTGTTGTTGTTATGATGGTTTGATGTAATAGATATGTTCAGTTGCACGTTGTCTACACACTAGAAGCATTATATCACTAAAACATTACACGAGCAACAAATAGTGGAAGCCCAAAGTAGGCTAGTCGAACTGTTCTTCATTTCTGGGTAACCCAGAAATGAAGAACAGCTTCTGACATGATTTTTGGAAGCTAATAACTTACTGATATGTTGTTGTATTGCCATGGAACTTGTTTAGAGTTGTAGTACTACATGATTACTACAACAATAACACAAATACAGACCCAGACACTTAACGATCTAATATTTATGCTTGGTCAAACTTGATACCCTGCAAACCGGCTATGAAGATCTGGGTTTGCTGAAGAACACCTTCAGCGACAGTTTTGTCGCCTAAAGCACCTTTAGCGACACTTAATTTCTAAAAATTATATTTTTATTAAATAATTAGAGAAAATTAGTTTTTAATTATTAAAAATACAAATTAAATTACTAAAAATTATTTTAAAATCTAAAAATTAGTTTTTAATAATTTTTAATATATTTCATAAATATTTAATATTTTTGAAATATTAAAGGTATTTATTTTATTTAGTTATTATATTAAATAAATTGTTTAAAAATGATTTTAATACTTGAAAAATCATTTAAAATTATATTATGGTATAAGAAAATATTTTAAGTTATTTTTAATGACATTTAATATTTTGTGATAAATTTTGTTAATAAATTCATATTAATGATAATTAAGTTATTTAATAAATATATTAAATAAATTACAAAAAATAGAATTAATGATTTAAAAATCATATAAAAATGATTTATAGTTTATAAAAATATTTTAAGTTATAAAATATAACTTTTGATATTTGGTCATGAAAAATATTAATATTTTATTATTAATGATATTAGAATTATTTAATAATTATATTAAATAAATTAATTAAAATGATTTTTAATATTATAAAAATGATTTAAAATGAGAATAAAGTGTTTAAATATATTTGAAGTTATAAAATATAAATTTTAATATTTAAAGGTTAATTTTATTAATAATTTAATATTAATGATATTAAACTTATTTAATAATTATATTAAATAAATAGTTTTAAAATGATTTTATGAATCATTTAAAAGGATATAATTGAATTAAAAATATTTAAGTTATTTTTAATCACTTTTACTATTTCGATAAATAATAAATAAATATTTTAATATTAATGGTAATTATTTAAAATAATTTTAAATGTTTTAAAAATCATTTAAGGGTAATATTAATACTTTAAAAATATTTTGAGTTATTATAAATAACTTCAATTTTTTTGGCAATGGTTTCACTAATAGTTTAATATTAATTAAATATTAATGATAATAGAATTATTTAATATTTAAATCATTTAAAAATGATTCCGGTGTTTGAAAAATCATGATAAATTATAATAATTGTTTAAAAATTATTATAAGGCTATAAAAAAATAATATTACTGATATTTAAAATAGCTAAACAAATATTGAACTACACGATAGAGTCTTAGACTCGATAATTACCCGATAAAGCCGTCGGTACACCGAAATATTTTAGAAATTGATTTGGACTTAGATAATTTGATTAGATAGATATTTGTTTGTGATGCAATGATTGTTAAACATATATGACAATGTGATTAGGTTATGTGCTGACTACAATTAGCAGTACTATGTGATATGATATATTATTCTAATTGAACGAATGATATTATTAATGATAGGTTTCGATATAAAAGATAAAACTAAGTTGCGTTATTGTAAGCAGCAGCTCAGGCAAGTATCATATCTTTGCATTTGCTTTATGCAATAGACATGCGTAAACGAATATCGGAACTGTTCTTTTTCATTGATTCAAATATCTTAACCTTTGTATATACTTATGCAATGATTCTGTATAAGTAAGTTATTAGGTTATAATCTATTGTACAAGTTCTTTAATTCTGCTATTATAGATCAAGTTATATATTCTATTCGTTAATTTCTAAGTATGGTTATATAAGTGACCTCACTTGGATAATTATTGTATTTAATCACATGTTGATACATACCTATTGATTTTTGGTATGTATACATTAATTAAAAGTCGTCTAAGCTATTTGACCCAGCTAGACACAGATTTAAAAATATCGTTGAACATGACAGAAATTTATTGTATCCAATCAAATTATTTTGGTTCGGATTCCCGACTAAGTATGAACATCCCGAACATGGGAAAACTTTTGTGCACCTAAGGTGGATAGAGTGAACGATAATATTGTTCTTGCATGTAGTACTGATCAACACAGGGTGCATTGGGATGATCACCCTCATGCTCGTAAGTTATGACGGTTTGCGGATGAAGTTCTGCTAAACCTTAGCAAAAATTAAAAATAAAGTTCATAGTCTGTCAACTACTCTTCAGTTATAGTCAGTACGTAGTTCCAAAAATTTAATATAGAATTGTTATGTCGTTATTATTGGTTCAACTTACTTCACAACTGTTGATTTGTTGTAGAAGTGTCATTCAAAGAAAACATTTAATTCTTTCAGCTAATATTTATTGTTGTTATTACTTGCTGGGCAATCAAATGCTCATCCTTGCTTAATTTAAATATTTTCAGCTAAGTGTGAGCAACCAGAAGGTTCGGACAAGAACAAAGAAAAAGGAAAACAAATAGAATAAGTGTTATGTTATCTTTTGTAATAGTTAGACAATATTAAGACAATGATATTTATTATCTATCATGTAATGTATATTATAGTAAAGGTTGCGTACTTGGGATTAAACTCTGATGTATGTAAATTAAGTTTGATATTTATATTATTATTATTATTATTAGTATTATTCCGCTCATAGAAATGGTATTGTAAAGGACCGAGTTCGGGTTTTAAGTACCTGAATTTGGGGGCGTTACAAGAATGATCATCATCATTATTCTAAAAGCATTACTTAAAACTATAGGTGTATCACATATTATAAAGCAGCATCATGTAGATAATTAAAAGCCTTTAATAAATTAATACTTTTTTATTAATAAATGAATAAGATTGTTGCAAAGTATATATTTTATTATCAAACATGATTGACTTGTGTGCATACTACTTTTATTTATCACGACTATCTTTTTAATCTACTATAAGGTTAATTCCTAAGGTTTTTCCCCCCACCTAAGGTTCATAACCTAAAGCTTTGATACCAACTTGTGACACCCCCAAATCTGGGTATTTCATTCCCACATGATTTGGTGTTCATTATCCAAACATTCATTTCTAACTACCCAAATTTAATAAAATTTAAATAATAAATTTTCCCATTAAAGGGTTACATAACTTAAACTGATAAATCCCAAGTCATCTAACCTTTAACATTCATCAAGTGCTTAAATAATTACATCACATATTAAATCAAGTCTGAAAACATAAATGTCAATAGATTTACAAGTCTTCAACACTTGTTCATCTTTCCTTTTCCTATGCTAGTGGTTAGCTCGTCAACCTTCTAAACATTAGCTGCAATGGTTATATATATGCAAGAGTGAGAAAAATAATTGCTCACTTGAAAGAATACAGTGATTGGTAATGAATAAACTCATTTAAATTGAATAACATATCTTAACATCGATAATCAATAACTAATACTGGAAATTATCTGAGGGTCACAAGACCATGAACTATGTCCAAGGTTTTAAGTATTTCTTTTAACTTAAACCTAAACAGTCATTAGACTGTAGGGACTTCCCGTACTTAGGGTGATTAACCCTTTGTACCATGTATTGTGCACAAACATCTAAACGCTTCAGCGTAAATAATCCCCTATAATAGGGTTGTTCATCTCAGTTTTAATATAAGAGTCCGCACCAAACTAAGTTTGGTTTGGATAAGCTTCAAGGGTAATTTATAGTTCAACGTACATCAACTAAGGATTAGTTGAATCAAAAGTGTAATAACAATACAAAAGTTTGATAACAATGTAATACAAGGTAGTTATGAACCATAAATGAATAATATGATACATCAAAGTCATGCTTTAAGAATAAATTTCAAAGCATTAAATATATGTAAAGAACCTAGCTTGAACAACAATGATAAGCTCAGGTTACATTTTCCAATAAAGAAACAAAATTAAGAACTTACGTAATAATAATCAAGTTAGGGTAAGGAAACTTGCTCAAAGAAAATTTAGGATTAGAGAACTTGCATAAGTATAACATGACAATGAAAATTAAACCTTGCTGAATAATAAAGTAGCAAAGTTTAGGGAACTTGCGTATCAATAACAACTTAACTACTTAATAAGAGATTAAAGATAGAGAACTTGCATAAAGTAAGTAAGATAGGATAAACTCAAATAGAGATTAAGGTTCGGTAACTTGCTCAATTGTAAACAAGATAGGGTAAAGAAAACTTGCCTCGTGCATAGGTTAAATGATCACTACTCATGTTCACCACAAGTCCTACACATACCATATGTATTGACAACACTCATTAGTTACACTAATATTAACTTCATGAGTTTAGTTCACACTTTTAGTATAGCTCATTAACTTAGTTTAAGTTGTTGCTTACTATCACAAATCACATATTACAAGACCAAAATCTCGAATCTTAAGTTTAAACAACATCACATCTTTTTATGAGCATCACATTTTAGCTCTATTACAACTAATCAAATTATCATGCCATTGCACCATAGACACATTAACAACTTGATATAACATCCTATTACATGTTCAACATGTTATCATGATCTTTAGATTATGTTATACTAACACATAAAGGACTGCACTTGTATACGTGCATCCTGACGCCCTCCGATTGCCTTCAAATGCACATCAGTCCTAAAGATGGCCATTTTGACCCCTACTAACGACATCAAATGAAAATAATTAAAGAACAAAAGTTTTAGGTCTACTCGTCCTCATTCCGGATCATCTTGATTCGCATCAATCAGAGTTTGTATGAAAATGTTATGCCCATTTTAGTAAAATATGTCCGGTAAGATTTTCCCCAACTTTCGTAAGTCTGCCTACCCCTCATCGGGGCAGGGGTTTTGTGCGGGGGACAAAAAACACTGGTAAGCCCGCCGAGGCTGGGGTACCCAGTATCAGCTTTTGCAGTTCGCGAACGAACACATTAGAAAGCCAAATTAGGCCTAAAAGCTCCTTTCTAACAACCATTCCAACTTACCCAAGTTATAATAAGTTTACAGAAATATAAACTAATGTTCCTAACATATTTCTAACCATAAAAACATTATAAACATCAAATTAAAACTTTTAATTTCACTATTTTTGCTATTTCTTCCCTTTTGGACATTCTTATCGAAACAATTCACTGTAAATTCGTTTCACAACCAAAACAGTCCATTTAAATCATACTGTTTTCGTTTCTTCATGCCTTTTCACAATCAACAAAAAATTTACATTTTAACACATGAATTGAACATCAATTTTAATTCTAAAGTAAGTCATATCATATATATACCACTTTAATTCATGTTCTTCAATACTAAACATGTTTCTACGAATTTGATTACTCTACTTCATGAATAAATGGTATAAAACATGTTATCAACACTCATTAACACATATAACAACATGTTTTCAAAAATCATACTCAAAACTAATTTATAAAGAATATTTTTATGAAAACTCAAAAACACAAAGAACTAAGAACAAAAGGGTTAAATTACTACCTTAAATTTCTTGGTTAAGCAACACAGATGATAGCAACCTCCTTTGATTTTCTCAAACTCACAAAACTCTTCTTCCTTCTCTCTTTTCTCTCAGTTTTCTTCTTTTCTCTCCTCTACTCTTTCTTTTCTAACTTAACGTAAATAAAACAGATGCGCACAATAATAATACGTATTAACAAAAAAATAAAAACTGACATAATAATAATAACTCTACTTAATATATGAGTTATGTTTAATTTAACTTCAAAAGCCACTAAGGCTTGTTTGGCAAAACCAATTAAAAATAAGGACTTAAAATAAGAATTTCAAAAGTTTTAAGGCTTTGTTTGGTAAAACCAAATTAAACCACTTTAATTTTTTTTAATAACTCATTTATTATATAGTTTAAGCATACACTTTATTTAATTAAATTCTAATATCAAATTCAATTAAATTAAAGTTAACATTAACACAATAAATCAAATTATCACATAATTATAATTCCCATTAAATTATAATTTACTTAACAAATCACTAAATCTCCAATTTAATTATTAAATTAAATTGAAACAACATTATAACAATTCATTTAATCCTTAATTAAATTGGAATATTACCACATAATAATTAATTCATCCCTTCTTTTATTTTAAGTACTTCAAAATACCAAATTACCAATTATCAACTTAATTAACATATTACCTTAATTAAGTTAATTCCCACAACTCATGAATTATTTATTTAACTAATAAATAATCAAATTAAACAAATATTTATTTAAAAATATACATCTACCAAAATATTTATTTATTTCAATAAATATTTGAAATTATAATTAAAATTTTGGATTGTTACAATACGCATTATGTTTATATCAGTTATACGAATTTTACATATTTTGTTCCTAAAGCCTATAAAAACAAAGAAGAACAAATACAGAGAAGAGAGGAAGAGAGAAATTGAGAAGAGGGAGCTTAGAGAAGAAATTCTCTATAATTGAAGAAGAGTTTCAAAATCAAAGAAGGGAGAAACATGAAATTTTTCAAGCTTTATAGCAAATCAAATGTAAAATTTCTAGGTTTCTAGTTTATGGTTTTATTTTTTAAAATTCTTTGTAATTGAGTTTTTGGTGGTTGGATTTATTGAGATATAGTTTATATATATTTTTGGATAGATATAATTTGTTAGTAGTCATCTAGAAATAATTTTGGAGTGTTTAAACTCATGAAAACATTTTAAAAATGAAGAATTGAGTTTTTGGTTGAATATGTACATTTTGGTCATTTTTGAGACTAAAATTAGTTATGAAATCTTGATGCAAACCTTAAATTGACGATGGATGTTGTAAGAACATTGAAAAATGAAAAGAACACAAGTTGAATGAATCAATTTGGTTATGAAAGGAATTCGTAGTGAATGAATTCGCTAAACATGTTAAAACATGAAAGTTTAGTATAAACATGAGTTTTGGGTCAAGATTTAGGTTAGTTAATGGTTCTGTAAATTGTTGATTCTTTGGTATGTTGTAGTTCTATGAATTACGAATCCATAGAATTAAAAAAGGACTAATTTGGATGTGTATAACTCAAGTTATGATGATTAAAAGGAGAAAAGTTCAAAAATCGTGAGAACAGTAAACTGCAAATTATGGCTCTACTAACAGGCGCAGCTGCACTGTGCCCCAAGTCTTTTAGGGCACAGCTGCCCTCTTGGGCACAGTTGCGCTGTTTCTAAGGCTTAATTGGGCGCAACTGCGCTCTAGGTATATCAGGTTTGACTGTTTTGACCTCCTATAGTAAAACAACCATAACGTTTTCATACAAACTTCAATTGAGGAGATTCAAAATTATCCAAAACGAAGAAGAATAGATTTACAACTTTTGTTCTTTAAGTGTTTCAATTTGAGGTCGTTAGAAGGGGTCAAAATGGTCATATTTGGGACAGATGTGTATTCGGAGGCAATCAGAGAGCGTCGGGCATGCACGTATGCAAGTGTAGTTCTTTTGACAATAAAAGATGTTGTTCTAAGTTATAAAATATGAATATTAGTAAATATAATAATGCATAACATTAATAAATGATGTATTAGATAAGTTTTATAAGCGTACTAAGCATACACAAGAGAGACGAATCAGGCGTGTGACGAATGAACGTCGAAATGTCGTAACAAGTGTTAATGAACGTAAAAAATGTTTTAAGTCAAATAAAATGAACATTATAAGATATGAAATGGGGTTAATATAAAACCAATAAGTAGTCCTAGGAAGACTTAAACACTTGAATGAACTTCGAGTGTGACCTAAGAAGAAATATAGTGAGATATAAGTCGAAAGTTAACACAATCAAATTGAACATTGTGTTGATTAATAGGAAGGGTTGTGAGATATAGAGTAAAGTTTATATTACAACTACTATGCGTTTCTATGTGACTAATGGTTGATGTGTATGATTATATAATTGTGTAGGGCACGTAAAGTGCAGATAACTATAAGTTGTTAAACTGTTTTTGATAAACAATGATCAAGGTAAGTCTTTCAGTTCCTATTTGCTATATGAACTTGATGATGAACTGTTTTAAATATTTATTATGAAGAGCATGATGTGTTATATATGTTGAAAGTATGAAAAATTAAAGTCAATTTATGACTACGTTGATTGAGTAAAGAATGCTGATTGAGTAAGGAACTCAATCTTTATACTTGGTATGTGAACTGTAGCATATATGTTATGTTAGTCCAATATATAGTTGAGTAATGAATGCTGACTGGGTTATAGAACTCAACCTTTATTCTATATGTGATGTATATCATGTATAATATGATTAGACATATGTTTATAATGTATAAGATTAGAATGTTATTTATGTGCTACGTGTTTCATGAAAACTGTTAGATTTGTTGGACTGTCGAGCTCAACCTTGAAAATAACCATTTTTGTAGGTTAAGAAGTCAAGGTAACGCTATGTGCTACTTGAAAGACATGAATCAGATTTAATGCTTGAAGTTTTATATACTTTGGCTGAGTTGTTAATGTTTTTGAACCATGAATAAGGTTCCAGATGATGTATTTGATAATGTATAATGTTTAACAGATGTTGAGTTGTAAAGTTTAATTTTATTCAAAGTATAAAAGGTACTGAACCTGGATGTAAGTTTTATTTTAAAATAACTCTGATGAAACGATTCATAAAAATAAATTTGAATCGGAGTTATGTAATGATAAAGGTTTAGATTCAAGGAAGTAAAGAAAGTAGACAGAAAATTTTAAAATTATTCCGCATTTTATTATGTTTAACATCGATTAATGATGTAAAATTAGAATAAAGATGTATTGATAACGACCGAGGTTGAGAGTTAAATTGTATGAATTTTGGGGTCGTTACAATAGGTCACCTTTCATTACCCATCATAACTGTAAGACCCCAACTTTTTTGAATAAAGAATAATTTTTCTCAAAATATATTTTTGAATATTATGGTGTGGATATGATATAATGTTATATTTGTAGATAATATTTGGAAAATTTTTCAAAGTAAGCAAGTTGATATAAAATATTTGTTGTGTCAGAGAATATTCGATTAGTCGGGGAATATTCGTTTTAACAGGGAATATTCGTACGACGACACAATCATTGGTGGACCCCACAACATAAGTATCGTCGTAGTTAAAAAACGACACAAATATCTTCTTACAAAAATAACGGCAGAAGTTTTACCGTTAAACTGTTGAACTACCCGGTGGTAAAAGTACATTAATACGCGTGGTTGCATAGTAGCACACGTTATTGATTATTGATACTTACATGAGAAGTCACTCAATTATACTCAATTATTGCTACAGTAATTGTTGCATAGTATCTCACGTTATTTGATTCAATTATTGTCACATTATCATCTGTATAATATTTTATATTATTAAATCAATAATTGAGACAACAAAGTTATTCATATTATTATTTACAATATTGACAATGTCTAGAAAGTTCTATCGAGGAGAGGTTTAGTCACCTAATTGCACACCAATAGGGAGAAATCCTTATTGGAAAGCCTCCTCTTTCCTGGGAACGATATGGTTGTTAAATATTGTGAGTTATAATATTAATGATGAATAATTGTTGAAGTATTAAGAATGTGTTTATTGAAGATAAGTGAATTACAAAAGTTAGAGAGGAATAATGCAAACTTGGAAAACTTTAGGGGTACTAAAGTTTAATAAGTTAAATCAATCTAGACCATTGGTGGTGGTTTTAATAGTAAATCAATCTGGACCATTGATGGTGGTTTTAATAGTAAATCAATCTGGACCATTAATGGTGGTTTTAATAGTAAATCAATCTGGACTATTAATGGTGATTTTAAAAGTAAATCAATCTGGACCGTCGGTGGTGGTTTTAAAAGTAAATCAATCTGGACCGTCGGTTGTGGTTTTAATAGTAATCAATATTGACCGTCCGTTCTAATAGTGAATCAATCTAGACCATTCGTGAATTAGTTACTATTTAGTTCATTCTCCTATAAATAGAAGCTTAATTCTTCTTTCATTCTCACCAATTCACTGAGATTTACAAGCGACACTATAGGGAGAGAAACTATAGAGAGCAAGAAGAAGAGTATTCTGCTAATTCACTTTTGCAGTATCCAGCTTTCTATTAAGGTAAGGGGTATTATTTCTTTCGTATTCATAAGGAATACTATTTTTTGTATTCATCCTTTAATATGTCGGAATAACCTGTCTACACGGATTACGTACCGTATGACAGGTGAAAATCTATTTGCAGTTTTCGTATGTTAATTCTTTTCATATTCTTAAATCTAAACTTACTATGGTAATTATTGCTTCTATAATCCTTGAAATTAGTGGAATATCCGTGAGTTTTGCGCTTCATCTAGTATCATTTTATTGGAATATTGATATGAACTTTCTTATTAAATATCAATATTTTCACCTGAAGTACTATTCACGGGTTACTATTCACCAGGTTACTATTCACTATAATATTATTCACTCGGGTATTCGGGGCACTTTTCATACTGAGGTACTATTCACGAGTTACTATTCACCTTATTACTATTCACTCAAATATTATTCACTCGGGTATTTGGGGCACTTTTCATGTCGGGGTACTATTCCCGAAGTACTATTCACAGGATACTATTCACCAAAAAATTTATTTCTTTTCTGTCCAAATTATTTTTGATACATGGATATTATTCTTGAATTTTACTCCACAAAGTAGTATCATGTTGAAAATTTGAACATTATTGAATTCTGGATAAATTAAATTATAAATCTTTAAAAATTTATCCTTTACTTTTTTTAAATTGAATTCTTATATCATTGACATCATCCTCATGCTTATATTGTGATGAAAGTAATCTTTGGCTTACGTGCATAGATGGACTGTTGATTGGTATGATTATGACCAAGGATAATTCGATATAGTCATGACCATTGATGATTACACGAATAATTCTTGGTCTGTAGTGCAAGAATAATTTGTGGACGTGATACTAATAAATATCCTTGGCCCATAGTGCAGGGATGATTCGATGATATGATCTTTTTATTAAGCTGAGTCCCAGCAATAAAGTTAATGATAAACTTTTTAAATCATAGAAGATAGTAGATATCATGCTCTACTTGACTCTTCTAATGGATTGTTTGTTTCGCTGCAGTTAAACTTGTTGTCTATTATATTCTATTCGTTTAACATTGTTGAAGGCTAATGATAACTTATTCTACATTATCTTAGTCATAATATTTCTTACTGAGCTAATTGAGCTCACCCTTTTACTTCCATTGTTCTCTTCATGAAATGAGAACGTAGCCGGAACTAGTCGAGGAACGGAGTGATGGCCCGAGATGGTGTTATAGTAGTCCTCACTATTCTATAAAATAGTGTGACAATAAATGTAATGAGGAATCTATTTGAGTTTGGATATTGTCTAGATGACAATATTCGTGTAAAAACTCTCAACTCATGTTGTATAATTAAGTTTGTATTTGTATTCAGTACCATGTATTTGGCGATCCAAGATGGGTGATGTATACCTATTTTGGGGGCGTTATAGTTGGTATCAAAGCTTAGGGATATGATCCCTGGCTGAGATGTGAGACAAGAACTAGGAGGGGAGAGATGGGGAATTCCTTCACTAGTATGACCTACCTAAGTTTATTTGGTATTTAATTGGTCGGTCAGAGTATATGGATAATATGTGATATGTTAATTAACCCTTGTTTTGTGGCAGTATTTGAAAATGGCATCCGAAAATGTTGAGATAAGCAATGATGCACATAAGACCGTGGTGTCACCACAGATCAATAATCAAGATAATGTGCATTAGGAAGGTGACAATCCTCATGCAAACAACAACACTGACCATATGAGGAACGATGGAATGTTCAGAGGCTTTATGCAATTCATGCAACATCAGGCGAGAGCGGTTCCTGCCCAAAATGCAGGTAGAAACACTGGAAACTCTCGGACGGTCACCGCTAAGCAGTTCAAGGAACTGGGACCACCAGAGTTTTTTGGAGAGCCAAAACTACTTAAGGCGGAGACGTGGATAAAGCAGATCTGCAAGATATTTGATGTCTTGGGATGCTCCGAGGAGCAAAAGGTTCCCTTTGCCACCTTCATGTTATGAGCAGCAAAGGATTCATGGTGGGAATCGTAAGGCGTGCAACTCGACCGCCAGACCGAAGATAACTTGGGAGAAGTTCCAAGAATTGTTCAACGACAAGTACTTTCCCGAAAGTATTCGTCACATGAAAGAGGTAGAGTTCATCAAGTTGAAGCAAAACAACATGACCGTGTCGCAGTACGAAGCCAAGTTTACCGAGTTGTCCCGGTTCGCATCCCATTTAGTTGATAATGAGGAGAGAATGACGAGAATGTTTCTATGAGGTTTGAGACCCGAAATACGTTAATACCTCATTTCACATAAACTGTGTTTGTATTTAGATGTTGTAAATAGGGCTCAGTTATTGGAGAGCAATAATGAGTCAACCCAACCAAGAGAGAGCAGCCAGCAAGTCGATAATACCAGTGGTAGCAGTCATCGAAACGATGACAACAAACATGGAGGGAATCAACATGCAAGAAATGGTAACCACTCTGGTGGTAATCATGGCCAAGATAATAGAAGTGGTCACTCCGGTTCTACCCATTCTTTTATTTCTCCTACTTGCGCTCAACGTTTAAATTTGACTCCAGAGAAATTAGACTTTGATTTATCTGTTGAAACTCCGTTGGGAGAAACCTTCATAACATCCATTGTTTATAAGTCTTGTTTGGTTCAAATCGGTAACTGCACGTTACCTGTCGATCTTATTTCTTTAAAAATACTAGCATTCGATGTGATTTTAGGAAGTGATTGGTTGACTACTTATCATGCTAAAATTGATTGTTTTTGTACGGTTGTTAGCTTTCATATTCCTAACTAACCTATTATGTAAATTTAAGCAACCAAACCATTAAAGTCAATTATTGTCATCTCAAGTCATAAAGTTATTCGTTTATTGAAAAATGAATGTCAAGCTTTCTTAGCCAAAAATACGTCAAATTTGAATGATATTTCCATTGTTAATAAATTTCCTGACGTATTCCCTGAAGAACTTCTTGGCCTACCCCCAGAGGGTGAAATTGAATTTTGTATCGACCTTGAACCCGGTACAAAACCCATTTCCAAAGCCCCATATCGAATGGCTCCTATTAAACTTCAGGAGTTAAAGACTCAACTGCAAGAATTGTTAGACATCGATTTCATTCGTCCTAGTGCATCTCCTTGGGGTGCTCCTGTTCTCTTTGTAAAGAAGAAAGATGGAAGTATGCGACTTTGTATTGATTATCGGGAGTTGAATCATGTCACCATCAAAAATAGGTACCCGTTGCCACGCATTGATGACCTATTTGACCAGTTGCAAGGCGCCAAATTCTTTTCAAAGATCGATCTTCATTCCGGATATCATCAGTTAAAGATTAAAACCGATGACATCCCAAAGACTGCTTTCAGAACTCGGTACGGGCATTATGAATTCCTGGTCATGAAGATCATAAGTAACACTTGAGGCTAATACTCCAAAAGCTTCATGAAAATAAGCTTTATGCCAAGTTGAAGAAGTGCGAGTTTTGGCTTGAGGAAGTAGCATTCCTTGGGCACGTGATATCAAATCATGGAATATCTGTTGACCCAGCAAAGATTAAAGCAATTCAAAGCTGGGAGCAACCTAAATCAGTGACTGAAGTACGTAGCTTTCTCGGCTTAGCTAGTTATTATCGGAGATTCGTAGAAGGGTTTTCTCGAATTGCTACTCCATTAACTCAGCTAACTCAAAAAGATACAAAATTCAGTTGGAGCGAAGAATGTGAGAAGAGTTTTCAAGAACTCAAGAGGAGACTCATTTCAGCACCTGTTCTGATAATACCATCTGGTTCGGAGGGATTTATCATCTACAGTGATGCTTCAGGCAAAGGTTTAGGATTTGTTCTCATGCAACATGGGAAAGTCATAGCCTATGCCTCACGACAACTCAAAGAATATGAGAGAAATTATCCTACTCATGATCTAGAGTTGGCAGCTATCATTTTTGCGCTTAAGATTTGGAGGCATTACCTGTATAGAGAGAAGGTGGAGATTTATACGGATCATAAAATCCTCAAGTATTTCTTCACTCAAAAGGAACTCAACATGCGGAAAAGACAATGGCTTGAGCTGTTGAAAGATTATGATCATACCATTCAAAACCATTATGGAAAAAGTGAATGTAGTAGTTGATGCATTGAGTAGAAGATCATATGCGGGTATGAGTACGATATTGTTAACGCAAAGGCCCATTTTGTATGACTTACAAAGGATGGAGATACAGTTAAAGACTCTAGGGACCCATATGATGATGGCGAATATACGAGTAGAACCGACTTTAATCGATAAAGTTAAAGCTGCTCAAGCTACAGACCTGGAGCTAACGCGTATGAAGAAGAAAGTGCAAGAAGGTGCTATTCCAGAAGCAAGAATCGATGAAGAAGAAATACTTTGAGTCAACTCCAGACTTTGTGTTCTTAACGATTCTAACTTGAAATATAAAATTATGATGGAGGCGCATAACACACCGTTTGCAATCCATCCTGGGAGTACCAATGTGTATCATGATCTTTGACATACATTTTGGTGGAGCAATATAAAGAGAGAGATAGCGGGGTTTATCTCAAGGTGTCTAACTTGTCAACGAGTCAAGGCGGAGCATCAAATGCCAAAAGGTCCATTGCAACCACTTAAAATTCTAGAATGGAAGTGGGAGCACATTACCATGGATTTTATTACTAGTCTTCCCAGAGTTTCTCAAGGCATAGATGCAATTTGGGTCATTGTTGATAGATTAACCAAGTCTGCTCATTTCTTACCAATACGAGAAACTTATACACTTGAACGTCTTGCTCGTATGTACATAAACGAGATTGTAAGATTGCATGGTATGCCAGTATCTATAGTTTCTGATCGAGACCCAAGATTCACTTCAAGATTTTGGGTTAGTTTGCAAAAAGCTATGGGCACGGATTTACGATTTAGTTTGGCGTATCATCCTCAAACGGATGGACAATCAGAGAGGACTATTCAAACTCTTGAGGATCTATTAAGACTCTGTGTCCTTGACTTCAAAGGAAGTTGGGACAAGTTCTTACCATTGGTGGAGTTTTCCTACAACAACAGTTATCAAGCAAGTATTGGCATGGCTCCATTTTAGGCGTTGTATGGAAAAAAGTGTCGTTCTCTAGTATGCTGGGATGAGGTAGGTGAAGCAATGTTGTTGGGACCGAAGTTAGTACATATGACTACGAAGAAGATTCAAACGATCCGACAACGTATAAAAATCTCACAAGATCGATAAAAGAGTTATGATGATCTTCATCGAAAGGACGTGGAATTCAATATTGGAGATCATGCGTTGTTACGTGTTGCTCCATGGAAAGGAGTTACAAGATTTGGAAAGAGAGGAAAGCTCAATCCTCGATTCATTGGCCCATTTGTAATCCTTGATCGAGTAGGAACTGTGGCCTATAGACTCGCCTTACCGCCAAGTATGTCTCGTGTTCATAATAATTTTCACATATCTATGTTACGTAAATATGTGAAAGACCCGAACCACATTATTGAATTAAAACCAGATGAGATAGAGGAAGATTTAACGTATGAAGAGGTAGCTGTTAAAATCTTGGATAAGAAGGATCATATTCTACGCTCCAAGGTTATACCTCAAGTCAAAGTTTTGTGGAGAAACCACGATGTGGAGGAAATGACACGGGAGTTAGAATCGAAATGAAATCAAGGTATCTCTCCCTTCGACATATCAATCGTACGCACTAATTTCGAGGATGAAATTTCATAAGAAGGGGAGGTTGTAAGACCCTAACTTTTTTGAATAAAGAATAATTTTTCTCGAAATATATTTTTGAATATTATGGTGTGCATGTGATATAATGTTATAGTTGTGGATAATATTTGGAAAATTTTGCAAAGTAAGTAATTTGATATAAAATATTAGATTTGTGTCGAGAATATTGATTGGTAGGAAATATTCGTTTTAACAGGGAAATATTAAATGCGACGACACAATCATTAGTGGACCCCACAATGTAAGTATTATCGTAGTTAGAAAATGACGTAAATATCTTTTACAAAAATAATGGCGAAGTTTTACCGTTAAACCTGTTGAACTACCCAATTGGTAAAAAATACAAGAATGTCTGGCGTGGTTGCATAGTAGCACACGGTATTGATTATTGATGCTTATGTGAGAAGTCACTCAGTTATACTCAATTATTGCTACAGTAATTGTTGCATAGTATCTCGAGTTATTTGATTCAATTATTATCACATTATCTGTGACACCCCCAAATTCGGGCACTTCCATTTCCTCAGGATTTGGTGTTCACTGTACAAATATCATCTATCTATCTACCCATAAATAAATGCAACCCATGCAATAGATAGAAATAATAAATAAATCTCCTCTTATGAGGTTACATCAACTGCATAAAAATACAATCCTAGGTTACTCTAACCTTAAACATCTGTGCGGAATCATAAACAATAACAAGTCTTAATAACATCAAGTCTGAAAAATAAATACATAAGAAAAACAAATCTTCCTCATTTGTTAACCTTTCCCTTGCCTTTGCTAGTGGAAGGCTTGTTTGATCTTTCGTTCTTAACTGCAATGTTATTATTACTCAAGAGTGAGCACGATTGCCCACAAGTATAACAATATAATAAAGAAATAATAACATGCAAATAAATTAAAGGCTTCTGAAACATGAAAGCTTAGATTTTGAATCAAGAATGAATAACAAGAAACAAAAGAACTTCTAAGGGTCATAAGACCTTGAACTATGTCCTAGGTTGTCAAGTATTTATACTTGAAACCTTTAACAGTCATAAGACTATGGACTCTTCTTCTCGTACTTAGGGGGATCAGCCTTCAGTACCATATCTTGCACATAATATCTTAACGCTTAACGATAAGTAATCCCCTATACGTGGTTGTTCATCTCGGTTTGACATTAGAGTCCGCACCAAAGGAAGTTTAGTTTGGATAATTCATCAAGGGTTCTGAAATTTAGAACGCTCATCAACTATGAACTAGTCGAATCATTAAGGGTTCGCTAGTCTAACAAGATTCAATAATAACTGATATTTAAATCGAATTACAATCTCAAGAGAAATACAATAGAATAATTATTGTATAACAACATCGTGCTTTGAAAGATTAATATACTTTTGATATAACAAAATGGACTTGATCAATAATAACAAGAATTTGCTTGATGTAAAGAGACAACTTATAACTTATATAATAATAACGAGTAGGGTTAGGAAACTTGCCTCGTGCGTAGATTACACGTTATTTTATACACGTTCCTTGATTTAATCCTGCATACCATTTACATTCACAATACCGACCAATTATAACGAATCGATCATCGCGCAATTTCATTCTTTTTGTCTAACTCGAATTCATGACTATACTTAGTCAAACTACTACACTAATTGTCACACAATTAACACTTCATGAACAATAAGCTAACTATGCATTCAATCATTCAATTTACACATAAATGTGTTATTAACATGCTAAGAGTTTATTTTAACAGCTCATTATATGTCTAACAAGTTTTTATGTTCATTAGATTAAGTTACCAACACATTGCTAGACTTAAACATTTTAAAAACTCATTTCTGGACCATTCGCTAAAGTGGCGCCATGGGCGCCATTTGTTATACTAGGTCTTGATGTTGCGGTATAGCAGCATCGCTGCTGGCTTGGATATCTCGATGTTGCGACATGAGTTTTAGGCTCGAGTTCAGCGCATGGCCACGAAACTCCGATTTCAATTTCGATTCGCGAAAAACACAGAGTCAGGCGAATTTGTCATTTCATGGTCATTAAATTCATCAAATTAAACATACCCATATACTAGAATTTGTACATAATCATTACCAAACCTTTATAGAGTAATTTTAACCAATTAAAACACATAATCACAGAATTGAAGCATGTAATTTCGCTGTTCTTGAAGGTTTTGAGCATAAAACATAAAATTTAACACTACGGATTCGTTATAACACCAATTCCATCCATTCAAGTTTTGTTCTCTTCGTTTTAACATGCATAATTATATAAAAGTGTAAAATTTAGGAATAATATATGATTGACACATTAAATTTGTGCGTAAGGGCCATATGGACATAATTCAACACTCTGTAATTTTTAAGCAATTATATACGACATATTTTATCAAACTGATAATATGGAATCATACAATATATCTAGTAAAACATGCTACCATGACATAAGATCACGTATAAATTCACATAGTCAAAACAATCTCCAACTATAGAGATTTTACAGAAATTTGAGAGCCATATTATATAAAAATTTTAACAACGTAATAATAATGGGTTGAAAAATTTACCCAAAGCGTAAAGTGTAAATTAGTAGGAGATGAATTCCTTCTCAACTCTTTTTCAATCACACAATCACAATCTCCTCAAAATTTCTCAATCTCTCTCTGTGATGCTATGCCAGACTTAGAAAAATGAAGAAGAAGAAGACGTTTATAATGCTGAAAAAGAACTGACGCGTTGAGGTCAGTTACCCAATCATGGGTAACTGCTATCAACTCCCTTTAGGGCTTTGTTTGGCTAGCAATTATAGGTTTCAAAACCAATTAATTTTATAAATCTCTTATACTATAGTTTAAATTATGTCACACCCAATCAGATAATAAATCAAACATCTAATTTAATTTATTCTAAATAACATATAACAATTTCTCATTAATTCACATAGTCACATAATTAAATTTCTCATTTATTAATAATGTCAAATTATTACATCTCTAATTAATTATTAATTTAATTAAAATAACATTAGGCTTATTAAATATTCCTTTTAATTCAATAAGCTCACATAAACACATGCTTCGAATAATAGAAATTCTTCACGTTAATTTAATAAATATAACACATATAATTAAATTAATCTACCACAACTTTATCAATTAATCATTTAATCTAATAATTATTTCATCGAAAAAAAAATATTTATTTAATTCAATAAATATTAAAAATTAAATTACAAAATCTCGGTTGTCACATCTTTCCCCCCCCCTTAAAAGGATTTTGTCCTCAGAATCACAACTTAAACAATTCGTCCCGTTACATTCTACCCCCTTACAAAGATTCTGTCCCTAGAATCGCTTATACTAATCTAAGTAAATAAATGAGGATAATTCTTTATCATATTCTCTTCGAGTTCCCACGTTGCTTCTTCAGCTTTGTGGTTCTTCCAAATTACCTTAACAAAAGGTATTACTTTATTTCTTAGAACTTGCTCTTTTCGGTCGACAATCTAAACAGGAATTTCTTCGTAAGATAAGTCTTTGTCAAAATGTAGGGGTTCATATTCAATCTCGTGCTTGTAATCGGGTTTGTATGGTCGTAGAATTGAAACCTGGAAAACATTGTGGACATTCTCTAGAGCTGGAGGTAAGGCTACCTCATAAGCAACTTCTCTGACCCTTCTTAGAACTTCAAAGGGTCTAATGAATCTTGGGCTTAATTTTCCTTTCTTTCTGAACCTGATCTTTCCCTTCCAGGGAGAGACCTTTAAGAACATATAACTACCCGGTTTAAACTCAACATTCTTACGGTGTGGATCGGCGTATTTCTTCTATCTATCTTGGGCTGCTATCAATCTTGTTTGGATCACTTTGACTATTTCTGCTGTCTGTTGTACCAATTCTGGGCCTAGTAATTGTCTTTCGCTGACTTCATCCTAGGATAACGGAGTTCTGCACTTTCTTCCGTATAATGCTTCATAAAGCGGCATGCCAATACTAGCGTGGTAACTGTTGTTGTAGCCAAACTCTACGAGCGGTAGATGGTCATCCCTATTTCCTTTAAAGTCCATTATACAAGCTGTTAACATATCTTCCAATGTCTAAATTGTTCTTTTACTCTATCCATCTGTCTGAGGGTGATATGTTGTGCTCATTCGTAACTGTGAACCCATGCATTCTTGTAGACGTTTCCAGAAGTTTGACGTAAAGCGCGGATCTCTATCTGAAACAATTGACACTGGAACTCTGTGCCTTAAAACAATCTCTTTCACATATAACCTTGCCAACTGATCTAAGTTGAATCTGATTTTGATCAGAAGAAAGTGTGTAGATTTCGTCAATCGGTCAACAATAACCCATACTGCGTCGTAACCTTTCTGAGTTGTCAGCAGGCCAACCACGAAATCCATCATAATATGTTCCCATTTCCATTCTGGAATCTCTAAAGGTTGTAGTAACCCACTCGGTCTCTGATGTTCTACTTTCACTTTCTAACATGTCAGGTACTTGGCAACACATTCTGCAACCTCTCATTTCAAATTCAGCCACCAAAAATGTTGTCGAAGATCTTGGTACATCTTGCTACTACCAGGGTGAATCGAATATCGTGAGTTATGAGCCTCGCTCAAAATTTCTTTCTTAATCTTTGGTACTGGCGGTACCCAAATTCTATTCTCAAATCATAGTATTTCGTCCTTATCCACCTTGAATCTTGATTCGGTTCCTTCGGATATCTTCTTTTTCACTGTTTTACATTCATCATCCTGATGTTGAGCCTCCTTAACCTTGTCTAGTAGAGTTGTACCAGATTGTATCTGAAACAGCTTCTCGTCTATCTCCATAGGACACTTCACCTCTAATTCTAGCTTTTTCATAGCTGAAATTAACTCCTCCTGTTCAGTCAACATCATTAGTTTCTCCCGACCCTTTCTACTTAAGGCGTCGGCAACCACATTTGCCTTACCTGGATGGTATAGAATCTCACAATCGTAGTCCTTAATTAACTCCAACCACCTTCTTTAGTGCATGTTCAAGTCTTTCTGTGTAAAAATATATTTCAGACTCTTGTGGTCTGTATATATTTCACACTTCTCCCCATAGAAATAGTGCCTCCAGATTTTCAAAGCAAAAACCACTGCAGCTAACTCCAAGTCATGGGTCAGATACCCCTTCTCATAATCTTTTAGTTGTCATGACGCATACGCAATGCTATCATTCTGCATAAGCACACAGCCAAGTCCTTTATGCGATGCATCACTATAAACCACAAAATTTCCTATATCATCCGAAAGAGATAATACAGGTGTTGAACTCAACCTCTTCTTTAATTCTTGAAAGCTTTCCTCACACTTCTCCGTCCAAACAAATTTCACCGATATTCTAGTCAAATTCGTCAACGGAGTTGCGATCTTGGAAAAATCCTGAATGAATCTTTTGTAATAACCTGCCAATCCAAGAAAACTTCTTACTTCCGACGGCGTCTTCGGCTGATCCCAGTTAATCACAGCTTTGACCTTGGAGGGATCCATTGAAATTCCATCCCTATCGATCACATGCCCAAGAAACTGTACTCTTTCAATCCAGGATTCACATTTCAAAAACTTAGCATATAACTTCTCCCTCCTCAATGTCTCTAACGTCACCCTCAAATGCTCTTCATATTCTTCCTTGGTTTTCGAATATACCAAAATATCATCTATAAATACCACTACAAATTTGTCCAAAAAGCTTGAACACTCCATTCATTAAGCCCATAAATGTTGTAGGAGCATTCGTTAGACCAAATGACATTACCAAAAATTTATAGTGACCGTATCGTGTTCTAAACGCTGTCTTCGGTACATCCTCTGGTCTCACCTTCAGTTGATGATAACCACTTCTCAAGTCTATCTTTGAAAAGTATCTTGCTCCCTTTAACTGATCAAACAGATCGTCGATTCATGGTAATGGATATTTATTCTTAATCGTGACCTTATTCAGTTCTCTATAGTCGATGCAGAGCCGCATTGTCCCATCCTTCTTCTTTATAAATAAAATTGGCGCTCCCCACGATAATACTCTTCGTTGGATATACTTTTTGTCCAGTAATTCTTGTAGTTGGACCATCAGTTCTTTCATCTCTACCGGTGCCATTCAGTACGGTGCCTTCGATATTGGGGTCATTCCTGGAGCCAAATCAATCACAAATTCAACTGCTCTATCTGGAGGAAGTCCTGGCAAATCATCCGAAAATACGTCTGCGAAATCTCTCACCACTGGTATCTCCTCTATTTTCGAATTTTATTTATGACTATCGACTATGTAAGCTAGATATCCTACACAGCCTTGCCTTAACAACCTCCTGGACTGCATCATTGTCAGACAACTCGCTTGTCTAGGCGACTTGCTACTATAAAACACAACCTTTGACGGAGTTGTAAGGTTAATACGCTTCTTCTGGTAGTCAATTACCGCCCCATAATTGGATAACCAATCCATACCCAAAATAACGTCGAATTCTCCAAGTCGAATAGGGATAAGATCTACGTTCATGATATTACCCTTAATATCCACTCTACAGTTCTTATGCACGTACTTAATAGGGATGATTTCTTTATTCGTAATTTCTATGTTCATGGGGTATTCTAACTCGTCCTTAAGCAATTCTAAGTTCTCAGCAAAGTCATCGGATATAAATGAACAAGTAGCACCCAAATCAAATAACACATAAGCATTAACTTTATTGATCAGAATGATACCTGACACCACATCGCGAGACTGCACTGCATCCTGTACTGTCATGTTGAATGTTCTGGCGATCAGTCGGTTGGTTATAGTTGGTCCGGTGATAGTCAGAGTGCTTCCACCACTGTTTCCTCTATTCCCTCCTGATCCTGTTCCTCTAGACCCCTTCTTAGGACAATCCCTTGCAAGATGATCCTTTGAACCACAAATAAAGCAGGCACCCTTCTTTGGGTTAGGACAGTTAGGTGCTATGTGGCCTTCCTGACCACAATTGTAGCATACTCGTTTTCCCTTCAAGAAAACTCCCAGATGAGCTTTTCCGCAGGTTTGGCACGCCTCGATCTTCTTCTTCTGCCCTCCTTGTTGACTTCCAGCCGACGAGTTATCAGACCATTTTCTCTTCTGATTATGACTACCTCCCGTGATACTTCCACCAGTCTTGTTAACTCCTTCATTCTCACTCTTTTTCTTCTTCTAATCCTGATTATATTTAGTTACCGCATCGCTTCCACCCTCAGATCAATTGGAACATTGACACCTTACTATACAACTAGGGCTTCAGTCCCTGCTCGAAATGGCTTACCTTCCTCTCATCAGTATGAACTTGGTATGTGGCGAACCTAGCCAACTCGTTAAACCTTTCCGTATAATCTACTATGGACATACTTCCTTGCTTCAATTCTAGAAACTGAACTTCCATTTGGTTTTGTGAACTGGTCAGAAAATACATCTTGAAAAAAATCTCCTTAAACCTCTCCCAGGTTATTACACCTTCTCCTCCCCGTACTTTGTTTGCCTGCCACCAATAGCTGGCTTCAAACTTCAGCATGAATGTTGCATATGCGGTTTTCTGGTCTTCCCTTACTCTAGTGACATCGAACACCTTCTCCATCTCCATAACCCATGTTTGAGCTTTAATTGGGTTTATGGAACCTTTAAACTCTGGCGGTTCCACCGCCTTGAAATCCTTGAACGAGGTGTTTGGTGGAGCTTGAGGTTGATTGTTAATTTCTCCGGCTAATAAATTCACCAATTGCTGAACAGGGTTAGCATTGGCGTCGTTGTTGTTATTCATTGGTTCTTCCTGAGCTTGTTGAAGGTTTTGTCTTCTTCTAGGCGGCATATTTCTATTAAGAATATACGCTTATTAGGTCTTTATTCAATCTCTTAAACATTTAAGGCTTAACTAAAACATTTAATCATAATTCCCTTAACACATCAATTCAAATAAACTCTGACATTTTCATTTAATTCAAAAGTTTTAACATCAAACGATAGCATCACTGCTATTTACATCAACTATCCCGAGATAAAGAATCTACAGGATTTAAAACATTAAAATATTCCTTTGTTTATAAACACATCGGAATTTACATCTTTAACTACCAAATAGTTTTCACATAACTAAACTAATTCTATCACTGCATGTTAAGGCGCTGAATAGCCTTTCCACGTTCCTCTTCCATGATGCGAGACATCGTTCTGCGATCTAGCATATATGATGGTAGATCTTCAAACTGGATTGGATACTTCCTAACTCGATCCTGGACCGCATCCATTGCATTTTGAAGTGTAGAGTACGTCTCCTCAAGTTTAGCCTTCTTCGCACGGCAATTATCTTCTACAAGATCAGCACGACGTGACTCTCTTACCCAACCCTCCTCTGCTATGGCAAGCCTTTCTGAGCTCTCTTTCAGATCCTTCTTTAACTTTTCTATTTCTTTGGACTTCTCCTCGGTTTAACCCTTCTCATGAACCAAATCCCACTCCACGTTTCCTAAACGTGTGTGAAGAGTCACAATTTCCCCATCCTTCTGTTCGATGGTTATACATTGGATAATGACCCTCTCTTTCAAACTCTCTCTGAGCGGTGTCTTGCAACTCTATGTTACGATCATAAAGCGCATCATACATCTCAAAGATCAATGGAGTTGGTGGGAACTCCTCTTCCTCCTCTTCTTCATCGTAATCCTCCTCCGGATCGGGTCTCGTGCTCATGCTCCCGACCAACAACAGTGATCAACGGAGATGGCTCTCTCTGTACTAACCTGTTCCTCGACGACATGAATGTCTCTGGGGCTCCTCCTCTCAGAGGGTACTGGGGTTCCTCCTCCCACTCGACTAGGTCCTCCAACATCCGACATCCTGACAACAAAATTTTAAGTTTTAGTTACTAATCCGTACTAGCGAGCACATAATTTAACACATAAGCACATAAAGTCTTTTATTATCTTCAAGGAATTAAGAAATTCATTTCTTATAACTTGATAAGAGTTTACCACCACTATGTTATCAATCTTCTACAAGGCTACTACCTAAGGTTGTTCCCCCACCTAAGGTTCATAACCTACAACTTTGATACCAACCTGTGACACCCCTAAATCTGGGTACTTCCATTTTCGCAGGATTTGGTGTTCACTGTACAAATATCATCTATCTATCTACCCATAAATAAATGCAACCCATGCAATAGATAGAAATAATAAATAAATCTCCTCTTATGAGGTTACATCAACTGCATAAAAATACAATCCCAGGTCACTCTAACCTTAAACATCTATGCGGAATCATAAACAATAACAAGTCTTAATAACATCAAGTCTGAAAAATAAATACATAAGAACAATAAATCTTCCTCATTTGTTAACCTTGCCCTTGCCTTTGCTAGTGGAAGGCTCGTCTGATCTTTCGTTCTTAATTACAATGTTATTATTACGCAAGAGTGAGCATGATTGCCCACAAGTATAATAATATAATAAAGAAATAATAACATGCGAATAAATTAAAGGCTTCTGAAACATGAAAGCTCAGCTTTTGAATCAAGAATGAATAACAAGAAACAAAAAAACTTCTAAGGGTCATAAGACCTTGAACTATGTCCTAGGTTGTCAAGTGTTTATACTTGAAACCTTTAACAGTCATAAGACTATGGACTCTTCTTCTCATAATTAGGGGGATCAGCCCTTAGTACCATACTGTGCACAATATCTTAATGCTAATGCATAAGTAATCCCCTATACAGTTAGCTAAACTTTATGTTAAGAAAATTATTTTCAGACATGGAGTACCAGTATCGATTGTGTCAGATCGTGATCCACGATTCACATTGAACTTTTGGAGGAGTTTGCAAGAACAATTGGGAACACAGTTGAAGTTAAGCACAGATTATCATCCGTAAACTGATGGACAGAGCGAGAGAACAATTCAGACGTTAGAAGACATGTTGAGGTCTTGCGTCATAGATTTCAAGGGTAGTTGGGATGATCACCTACCACTTGTAGAGTTTGCGTATAACAACAGTTATCATGCAAGCATAGGTATGCCACCTTATGAAGCTCTGTACGGAAGAAGGTGCAGAACACCATTGTGTTGGGATGAGGTGGGAGAACGCCGGATGCTAGGACCAGAATTGGTGCAGCAGACAACGGATGTAGTAAAGTTAATTCGGATGCGTCTCGTCATAGCTCAGGACAGACAAAAGAAGTATGCGGACTCGCATAGATTAAGTTGAGAGTTTGAAGTAGGCTCGTATGTATTTCTAAAGGTATCTCCCTGGAAAGGAAAGATACGTTTTGGAAAGAAAGGAAAGTTAAGTCCAAGGTTTATTGGACCTTTTGAAGTATTAAAAAGGGTGGGAGAGGTAGCTTATATGATAGCATTACCTCCAGACCTAAAAAGAATACATAACGTGTTTCACGTATATGTATTACGTCCGTATAAGCCAGATTATAAGCACGTAATCGAATATGAGACGATTCATATCGAGAAGGACTTAACATATGAAGAATCGCCAATTCAAATCATTGATAGAAAAGAGCAAGTTCTGCGGAACAAAGTAATACTGTCGGTAAAGGTATTATGGAAGAACCACGATGCCGAAGAAGCAACGTGGGAATTAGAAGAAAAGATGAAGAAAAATTTTCCTCATCTATTTGATTAAAGTAAGACGAGATTCTGGGGACAGAATCTTTATAAGGGGGGAAGAATGTAATGACCGAGAAATTTGGATTTTATTGTAAAATGATTTTATTAAATTAAATAATAATAAAATCATATTCTATGTGATATCAAGATGGTTGTCATTTTATAACCTAATGATGTTGGAATGTCGTAGTACTTGAGCTACGTGAAGGAATTAAAGTGTTTGAATTTCTAAGACGAAAATAAAAGTTTTCTGAGAAATTTTCCAAAAAACACTATTCATCGGTATTTGCTCGGGAATTATTTTGAAATTCCGAGAAATACGTAATGATAGAATATCAATGTAAGATGGATTATGTAATAATAATCTAGTATGGAAAACGTAATATTTCACTTGCGGACTTAATTTGAAAATATTAAGGAAAGCGAAGTATTATTATTTAAGTAATAATTGTATGATACTTAGGTATTGTACAAAGTAATGAAAATGAGTATAATACGAAGTATTATACGAGTTTGGACGAATGATGGATTATCGTATATAATAAATTTCTATAAGAGTTAAATACAAGAATGATACATAAACTATATGTATATGTATTGAGTAATGAAAATGGACTTGGAAGATTGGTTATAATTGGTATAAGCCCAAGTAAATTAAATGTGAGGCCCAAATGTTAATTAATGAACAAGTGGTGTTTATTAATGCAAGCCCAAAAAGCTAGGTTAATTTAAGCCCAAGCTAGAATCTATGAGTTGTTTAATCCATGGGGTAAACCATATCAATATGGTTACTCTTGGTAATCAAGTTAATGTGGTGACCAAGTTAATGTGATGACCAAGTGTTAGAAGTAATGACCAAGGCTTAGGTGTGATGATCAAGTAAAAGATAAGAGTTGTGCTAATCAAGTAATGAATAGTAAGGAGGTGACTTAAGGAGGTGGCTTAGCATAATGACCAAACTACCCTAGCTTTGCAAATTCTATAAATAGAAGGAGAATGCTAGCCATTTCTTACTTGTTCAAGCAATTCAACATATTACAAAGTGATTAAGTGTTAGGGAGATTAAGCTACAAATAAGTTACTTCCATAAGCAAGAAGAAGAAGAAGACTACTTTGCAAAGACTTTAAGAGTAAGACTTCTTCTCCAAATTATCTTCTATCTCTATCATGATAGGTTGATAAGAAAAGTTGGATTAAGGAACATGAATGTTAAGAAATAAGAAGAATGAGTAAGCAATACATTTAAATCATATAAGTTAGAAATAAGTCATTTCAACTAGCATAAGTTATAACCTTATGAAGAAGTATGGTAGACTTGTTATGAGTTTATCTTAAGAAGTTGTATGGAAGTAATGAACTTGTATGATCATATGTATCATGTATACATAAATAAAGCTATATGTTAAGAACATATAGGTATGATGATTAAGAAACTTTAATTATCATAAGTCTTGAACAATGAAGTCATAAGTAGTTTATAATTTAACAAGTTATAATCTTTTGAAAGAATAAGTCAAAATCCAACAATGAATATTAGTTGTTGTATTATGTATGTTGAGATGTTCATAGAATAAGTTGAATTCAATTGAAGTGTTGAAAAAATCATAAGAATGAAGATTAGCCGGAAAATGCACGATTGGACGATAATCGTCGAATTCGTGAAATTCCCGGATTAGAAGTTAAATTTTGTGTTTGAACTTGGAAATGTTGTTTCCGATGGAGACAAGTAATATTTGGCATTGTAGAGTTGCAGACTCGAAAATGACCAAATTCTGACTTAGAACGAAGAAACGAGCGTTGAACGTTCACGAACGTTTATCGTTTTTATTAAAAATGAACCAATAGGTGAATTTTTAGCAAAAGAAGTCAAATAGATAAAATTTTTGCATGAACGCATAGATTATGTAATTTGTGAATCGTAGGCTTTTGAACGAGCCAATTCAGACTTATAACGAAGAAGTTATGCGTCCGGAAAGTTCACAAAATTTAAAGTCTGAAAATTTTTTCTGGTGCACAGAGTTGGCGCCGCGGCGCTAACCCTAGGCCATTTGAGTGGCGCCGCAGCACCGTAACAGTGTCCGAGCACACTAGAAACTCACACCGTAATACGAAAAATAGTATAATCGATGGAAAAGGCAGTAGCAATGGCCAATGAACAAATGCATGACTCATCGCAGAGTGGAAAAGCGCATGTCACGGACCATCGAGTAAGGACTCACAGGCACAGGCCAAGTTCAGGGACATCTCATCGTTAACTCAAGGCATTGCAAAGGCGAGATGTAGTATTATGATCAGCGCAGGCTGATCCTTGATGAAGAATAGTGAAGAATAAGCATGAACACAAAGTAAGGGAATGTGATTAATCTAAATTAAACCTACCTTATGGAATTTGAAGTAACATTGTTAAACCTTAAGAGTAGTATGTAAAGGTTGATAATAACCTATTCAAATATGAATGCAAGTATAATGATAAAATGGAATAGATAATAACTAATTCTAATACGGAATTAGATTGAGATGAAGGGTAAGATATAGTCATATACATACTTGATTATATATGACCTAATGTAAGTCGTTATGTGATTTGGTATTGTAGAGACTTGAAAGATTCAATCATAAAGTAATTATACCGTAGCAGACGCTAAAGGCAAGTATTCTAACTCTTGTCTCAGTTCAATCTGAACAAGTTTTTGAAGTTCATATATCCTTACGCATGAATTGATCTACAATGAAGTTAAAGCCAATTCTTTTGGCTGAATTTGATATATTGAGTGGATTATTGATAATCTATTCATCTGTTCTCAAATGTTGTTATCTTTTGTCAACTACTTGATATGGTTTTCAAAAGAAGACTGAGAATGTTAAACAAATGTTTTTGTCGTCAAACGATAGGCACGTGAGGTTGCCACAATTAAACGTACATACGTTTAATGAATGTAGTGTTGATCAACATAGAGTACAATAGGCTGATCACCTAGAAGTACTCATAAGTAATACCAGGCTTACGGACTTAGTTCCAGGTTATCCTTTTCAAAGAAGAATGAAATGCTCAAGGTCTTTGACTAGAGTGAATGTTTTACTGAATATTGTTATTATTGTAAAACATTTTGAATGAAAGATGAAGTTCTATTTTGAAACATCAATAGTACTTCATAACTATTGTTTAGTTATTGAAGATATAAGATTCTTATGTGTCAAGCACGTTTTTTATTGAAATTATCATACTTGTTGAGCTAGTTATGCTCACTCTTGCTTGAACCATATGAATGCAGCTAAGACTGAACGTCCCGAAGGATCGAATAAGGATAAAGGAAAAGCTAAGGCAGATCGTTAATCTGTCTATGTAATAGTATAGGTTAATGTTGTAATGTTATTGATATTATGACAAAGAACCTTTGTAATGGGTTTAGAACTTGGGACAATGTAAATATTATTTTGATAATATAGAAGAGATGTTCGTTCTTTTGAGGCTTTTCAATGGAATGAATGTATGGATGTTAGTACAGTATAGCACCATCTGTTGGGTTGGAAGATAACCGGATTTGGGGGCGCTACAATAACTGATATTTAAATCGAATTACAATCTCAAGAGAAATACAATAGAATAATTATTGTATAACAACATCATGCTTTGAAAGATTAATATACTTTTGATATAACAAAATGGACTTGATCAATAATAACGAGAATTTGCTCGATGTAAAGAGACAACTTATAACTTATATAATGATAAAGAGTAAGGTTAGGAAACTTGCCTCGTGCGTAGATTACACGTTATTTTATACACGTTCCTTGATTTAATCCTACATACCATTTACATTCATAATACCAGTCAATTATAACGTAACTAATCATCGCAATTTCATTCTTTTTGTCTAACTCGAATTCATGACTATACTTAGTCAAACTACTACACTCATTGTCACACAATTAACACTTCATGAACAATAAGCTAACTATGAATTCAATCATTCGATTTACACATAAATGTGTTTTTAACAATGCTAAGAGTTTATTTTAACACCACATTATATGTCTAACAAGTTTTTATGTTCATTAGATTAAGTTACCAACACATTGCTAAACTTAAACATTTTAAAAACTCATTTCTGGACCATTCTGCTAAGTGGCGCTGTGGCGCCACTGTTATACTAGGTCTTGGCATTGCGGCGTAGCATGGCATTAAACTTGGGTATCCGCGTTGCTCGAAGTCTTAGGTTCGAGTTGGGTGGTGCATGAAAACTCCGGTTTGAATTTCAGTTCATGAAGAAACAGTCGGTAATTTATCATTTCATGGTCATTAAATTCATCAAA
The DNA here is from genome assembly GCA_020205615.1 of Panax quinquefolius. Classification (NCBI taxonomy): domain Eukaryota; kingdom Viridiplantae; phylum Streptophyta; class Magnoliopsida; order Apiales; family Araliaceae; genus Panax; species Panax quinquefolius. The sequence goes on from JAINUW010000574.1 coordinate 347,127, forward strand.
TTAAACATACCCATATACTAGAATTTGTACATAATCATTACCCAACCTTTATAGAGTAATTTTAACCAATTAAAACACATAATCACAGAATTAAAGCATGTAATTTTGTTGTTCTTGATGTTCTTGAAGGTTTTAAGCATAAAACATAAAATTTAACACTACGAATTCGTTATAACACCAATTCCATCCATTCAAGTTTTTTTCTCTTCGTTTTAACATGCATAATTATATAAAAGTGTAAAATTTAGGGATAATATATGATTGACACATTAAATTTGTGCGTAAGGGCCGTATGGCCATAATTCAACACTCTGTAATTTTTAAGCAATTATATACGACATATTTTATGAAAATGATAATATGGAATCATACATTATATCTAGTAAAACATGCTACCATGACATAAGATCACGTATAAATTCACATAGTCAAAACAATCTCCAACTACAGAGATTTTACATAAATTTGAGAGCCATATTATATAAAAATTTTAACAACGTAATAATAATGGGTTGAAGAATTTACCCAAAGCGTAAAGTGTAAATTAGTAGGAGATGAATTCCTTCTCAACTTTTCTTCAATCACACACTCACAATCTCCTCAAAATTTCTCAATCTCTCTCTGTGATGTTATGCCGGACTTAGAAAAATGAAGAAGAAGAAGACGTTTATAATGCTGGAAAAGAGTTGACGCGTTGAGGTCAGTTACCCAATCATGGGTAACTGCTATCAACTCCCTTTAGGGCTTTGTTTGGCTAGCAATTATAGGTTTCAAAACCAATTAATTTTATAAATCTCTTATACTATAGTTTAAATTATGTCACACCCAATCAAATAATAAATCAAACATTTAATTTAATTTATTCTAAAAAACATAAAACAATTTCTCATTAATTCACATAGTCACGTAATTAAATTTCTCATTTATTAATAATGTCAAATTATTACATCTCTAATTAATTATTAATTTAATTAAAATAACATTAGCTTATTAAATATTCCTTTTAATTCAATAAGCTCACATAAACACATGCTTCAATAATAGAAATTCTTCACGTACATTTAATAAATATAAATTTGCAATATTGACAATGTCTAGAAAGTTTTGTCGAGGAGAGGTGTGGACGTCGGGATTTTTGAGTGTCCCTTTTCGTTACTTGTTCTTTGGTATTCTCATGTTAATGTGAAATTTGTTTGAAAAAATAAGTGAAATAGGTCTGACATGTATAATGTCGACGATTTGACTTTAAGAGTCGCTAGTTGGTGTATTTAACTGGTTGCACCAACGCAACCGAAAAAGGTGTGCACATTGACCCAGTGATTTGACACTGCTAGACGGGTCTGTGAAACCGAGATTCATTTTGGGTCCGGGAGCTTGATTATGCGGAGGGAAGGTGTTAGGCAACCCATGACATCCGTGTTACCACGGTGACCGCCACTCTTCAAAGAAATTGTTATATGAATGTGTGTGTGTGCGTGGATCAATGTGCAATTATTTGAAAGTAGTGCGACGCCTCGTTCGCACCTATATACACAAGGTTTGAATTTTATAGAAAAATTCAGTTTTAACCAAGATATAGCAATGAAGTTTTGTAAAAGAGGTTTTTCAAACCCTGTGCTCAATAGGAATTGAGACCTTTTCATACTTCCATTTTATTATTAAATGTTCGCTTTGTTTGTTTTATTTTTAGAGATGCGAAGCATTCTAGAAAATAATATACAAGAAGGTCGAACTCCTCATGGGCATGACAACCATCCAAGGAAATTCGATTAATCGTAAAATAATGTACAAGTCGCCATACCAAAAAATGTCCATCATGGGAACCGAATCTAGATTCAAGAGATCGAACTCGTGATCACATGATTCCTAGGCTCACATGATACCGCAATTTGTATGGAAAGCAATAAGCTATATATATATATAAAAGGTGTAATATATATATATATATATATATATATATATATATATATATATATAATATGATCAATATATATACGTAAGTAAACTCTAAAAGGGACAAAATGTAAATAAAGTTGTAAAAGCGATCAACTATCACATTAAGTAAACTCTAAAGTGTGATTTTAATGTAAATAAAGTCGTAAAAGGCCATCAAGTGAACTCCAGTAAACGACAGTAAATGTAAATATATATATATATATATATATATATATATATATATATATATATATATATATATATAAGCAAAGATAAACGTGCATCTAGATGTGAATCAAGCTCATCGAGATATGTATATATATATATATATATATATATATATATATATATATATATAAATATAATAAAAGCACTAGATGTAAATCCGTGCTCATCGATATGTCTCGACATAACAATTATATATATATATATATATATATATATATATATAAGCAATTAAACGCACCGGATGTAAAATCTGCTGTGCTCATCGTATGTAGTCCCATATATATATATATATATATATATATATAAGCAATTAAACGCTCTGCATCAAGTTCAGGCTCAATCGAGGCATAACTCGATAATGTTAGTCCATATATATGAAATATATATATATATATAAGTATATATATATGCATGTAAATGAAAACCACCAACGAAGTCCGGGCAAACGACACACAACACGACTCTCAATGTGTATAACAAGCAGTGTGCTATATATGAGAAGAAGGCTTTATAAAATGTAAGAAGGCTTATAGTGAATACGCCAAAGTAGACTTCTATGACTTTAAATGGATAAACACTACTCCCACGGATAAAAGATAGCTATAAAAGCTAACTAGTGTTTAAAGATGAGGAAACACTCAAAAGATGTGTATACAGAGTAAAATGGAAAGGGCTTCCTCGCCTTTTTCCCTCTCTCTCCTTCTCAAATGGCTGACCCCAAGGCTTGTATATATATATAGATGATGGTCAGCAGGTACATTTACGGCCATGCAGTTGTACCGCTATCGTGGTCGTGATGCATTCCGAGCCTCATGGGGTCGCCGTCGTCTCAGAAGACGTGCACTAATGCACTGTAATGTCCGCTCAAACTTGCAGAACTTCAATCCGAGCATCCGAACGAGGTATATCTGACCTTCTTTGGACCGCTTGTGTCGAGAGTTACGCAATGACATGGATTAGAGGTTGTACGAAGTCGGGAAGAGGGTCTATGCCCATGGTCTTCAAGCTTCAAATTCTATCCAAAGTAATCTTGTCACACGTAATAGTCACCGGATTGTCACTCCCTGGTTCTTATGGGACATTGTTGGATGTATGTATGTATGAAGTGTTGAGACGACGCGCCATTGTCGAAGGGACAAGATGACGTTTGACTTCTCCTCGTCGGTTATTATCGCCGGTTTGAGTTGAAAGTAGATGTTGTTCGGGGTTACAGCTGAGATTGGACTACTTGTTGGTATGTCGCGATATCATCTTGTTGAGACAATAAGATGACATGTTGACTCCTCACCGGGGTTATCGCCGGTTTAAGCGAAAAGCAGACGTTGCTCAAGGTTACATCCGAGATTAGACTGCTGCTTGTTTGTATGTCTCACTGTCATCTATGGGTGTTCCTGTCTGCCCATTGTTAGCTCTGGGTCTGAGGTATATGTGCCTCAACAGGATGTCTGGGGTTGAAGCTGATTGCATGTTTTTGAAACAATCATTTCCAGGGTTATCGTCGGAACTGCAATGGCATCCCTTGGGGCTATCACCAAGGATGGGGTTGCTACTCCCAGTGTTGTCTCTGGGACTGGAACTGAGCATCACGGTGTTATCGCCGAGATAAAACTGTCCTCTTCGGTGTTGTTGCCGGTCTTTTGATCTGCATATCTCGGGGTTATCTCCGAGATTGGAAATGACATTCCTGGTGTGTGTTTCGGGTTGAGATGATTTTCCTGGTTTGTGTTCCGGGTTGGAACTGAACTTCCGGTAGTATCCGGAATGGATGTAAGCCGTCTTTCAGGGTTATCTCCAAAAGATGAATCTACCCTCCTGCAATGTCAGTAATAGGAGTGCAGAAAATTTTGAGTGTCTACAGATGCCCCTCTTTATCATATTCATACAATGCGAAGCATGGATAGGATAAAGAATCCTAGACACTTGAAATGCAAGCAAGATAAACATGATGCTATATGCAGCAACATGATGCAAATGTATGATGAATGATTTTCAGGTAATCTTGTTGGGATGACAATCAGTGATGACTTGGACATGCGATCCAAATCTTCAAGGACGTCGACGTTGGGACTATCACCAAAGTCTTGAATCCTAGACATCAGCTTATATTCCATAGAGGTACCTCTTGTTTTTAAGAGATCTGTGGGGATAAAGCTTTGTCTGTTTGAGGATGTGTATAACATATTCCCTCATTATTCCTTTGGAGTTATCGCTAACAGCTTTTGTTGTTGTGTGGTTGCTCGATCTTTCATTGATGTGTGTATCAACGGATAGATCCTCATTGGGTGCATTATCAAGGTCGCTTGACCTTCATTGATGTATGTGTCAATGGTAGCATTGCGTTGTAACCCCTCCGGGATACATAGCTAAGTTGCTTCGATGGGTTTACTTTGCCATCTATCGATATGGATCATCAAGGTTGCTTGACCTTCATGATGTGTGTATCAATGGTCAGATTACGTTGTAACCCTCGCCGGGGGGACGTAGATGTTTGAAGGATGTATGTTGTGACCCCCATCGGGGATACGTGAGATGTTGATAACTTAAGATTGTAAACCCTCGTCGGGGATACGATAGATGTTGATAACTTTCGACGTTGTAACCCCCCACCGGGAGGTTTGATATATCGTGGTTTTTCAGAACTCCCCCGCCGGGATTGTTTAGGGTTGTGACTCAAATGATTTTGACATCGAACCTATGTGGGGTATTGTCGATCATGGTTTGTGAAAGCTGAGCTCATTGGTATAGTATACCCTGCATTCAAGCGAATACCATTGAGACGACGGGAGTTTAACCCTGACCGACGAGAAACCAGGATTTCAGGCTATTCCGTTCAATTGCGTAGCATTTTTATTCCTGATTTGGCCTTTTTAGGTAATGAGACCGCCTTTACAACTCTAACTGGAGCGAGCCGAAGGTGTGGGACCCGTGTAGGGGGGCCGCAGTGTACTACCGTAGAGCGCAGAAGTTAGCTCATGGCCAACCGTGCCTATATATAGGTGGCCAAAGTTGCTTTTATAAGTCATTTTCAAGTTTAAATCAAGGAAATCTGAGAGCTCTTCTTCGATCTCATTGAAGTTCGGGCAACTTTCTCATATTCTCGCCACCGCATAAGTGTTCTTCACTATTCCGGTAACATATGCATGTATTTTTTTTCCAATTTTTTATCCGTTTGAAAATGACTTATCACATGAAATGCATTTTACACATAGTAGTGAATATGCATGCCGATATGACTTGATAAAAAATATTCAACATAGTAAATGTTAGTATTAAACCATGTTGAATATAATGATGTGAAAAAATTTGACTTTTAAAATAAATCAAATTGGCACCTTTTACGCTCATTTATTATCCTATTCGAGGACAAATGAGTAAAGGCATAAAAGTAAAATAATCCTCGTAATTAGACTACACTTATGATTTTTTTATGTGATGTGATTAATGCATAGGATGTATATGATCGTATGTGTATAGGTGTAAAAGCACTTGAATGGCCACCTAGTCATGCCTATGTTCATGTGGATAGTCCCATTTACAAAGGGGCTATATGGCAAAATTTTCCAAAAAATAGGTATTGGGTAGTCATGCATTTTTAACTCTCATCGTAGATGTATGTTAAAACAATGCATGCATGCATGTAATCATAGAATGCATTTTGAAAAGACTCTGTGTAAGAAATTACCACACCCTTTCTGAGGTGATTTGGAGACTTGTTGTCCAGATATTATGGATCCGGATCAGCCGAGTAGTTCCCGCAGGACCACTTCGTGTATGGAGGAGGGCTTTTGAAGAGCCTCAACGCCATTTCGTTAGATGCACTCATCGTCAAGTGGGGATGATGATACGTCCTATTCGGATTGAAGTGCCGAATGTCGAGGATGAGGAGGAGGATGTACCGTTCGAGGTTCTCGCTCCGGCTGTACGTGTTCCCCATAGGGAATTGCCAGGTATTCAAGTGGCGAACCTAGATCTTCGGGTGACTTGAGTAGGCATCCTTCAAAGATACCGCACGCAAACGAGGTATGAAGTTAGATCTTTAATCTTCCTTATTTCCTATCTGATGAGGAGGAGTCAAGGATTCTGATGTTGATCTCGCATTTGATGTAGGTTCCGCTTCACACAACCCGAGGGAATCGGTTTAGCATCCACTCTATGTATCGTGCCTGCATGATGATGACTACAGAGCGATCGTCCATGGTGGGGATTTGGGAGGTTCTTCTCCATTCTACCCCCGTCGTTGTCCCCTCGGGTTACTCTGGCATTGTCTCGAAAGCGGTGGTTCACCTGCACTCTATCACTCCATTTGTTGGATCGTGAGGTGATGATGACGCCGATGGATCGCTGGGTTTATCATGTGTATGGAGTTTGAGGGGAGCCGGTGCCTCAGACGACGGATATCACCCCTCACCGCCGCCGATCCTTGTTGGGAGTTCCCATGAGGCGCCAAGGGCGTGGACTGTTTCAGACATGTGTCCTTTGAGCGTAGATGCTATGAAATGGATGTTGAGTGAGCCCATACCCGATGATGTGAGAGTCGTGGATCGCATTCTTCTTGATGATTGTTCCCGATGATCATTAGGGGTCGCTTCATAGCAGATAATTCCTCTATGGTGTCCTTCGCTTTGATCAACGCCCACGACACGTGGACCGTATAGAGAGTATGATTGGGGTTCCTACACCTTTGACTACTTCCTCGGGGGAATGCGCATGCGATCGCAGGGCTCGAACCGAGGCGTGGTTAGGATTCTACCCATTTCTCGCTTTGGTGAGTGTTTCTCTTGTCTTTTTTCCCATGTATAGGTTAAGAGTGTCGATCGACAAAGAGATGTTTGCTTTTGTGTTGGCAGCTTTTGGGCCCATGAGAGGCTTCCTTGTTTCAGATCCCGTGAGTGTGTTAGGTTTAGACACCTATCCACGAGGACGGAGATGGCATCATTCCATATCGGGTGAGGTCCCTGTTGCACGAGGGTTTCACTCATTGTCGCCACAGCTTGGAGTTGTTGACAAATCGATGTCATCACATGGATTCCTACTCGGAGAGCATTTGGGAGTTGGTTTTGAGGATGGGTACCGATCGAGTAGAGTACGCCATTTCCACCCGCAGGATTTCTCTCTTCACAGATGGAGGATGGGAGCTCTATTTAGAGAGCGTGTATCAGGAGCACTACTGAGAGAGATCCAGATGCCGATCTTGCCTCCCCGCAGCAGCGTTATCGGGCGTTTTCGCAATCACCCATCATCGACATCCCATTGATGGGGATCGACGGTTTTATATTGTCGAGGGGCCCCCTGTTCTCAAGAGATGTTCCAAAGCATTGGTGGATCCTCGTACTATTGGAGCTCGACACCCGCCGCCACACGCTTTATGGGGATATGGTTCCAGGATCCGTGATGATGACGGATTGGCTAGCCTGTGTCAGAGATCCGACTCATGTGACACAGATTGACAGATTGACTCAGCAGCTGGACCGGTCACATCTTTTCATTCGGCATTTGGGCAGAGATCCTGCAGAGGTAGATACTTTTGATCCTTCCAGCTCTGGCACTGGTCCCTCAGGTGACCCATATGGTTTTGTTGCCGCAGATCCTCCTCAGATCTACCGACATCCCTATAGATAGAGATCCAGTGACTCAGGAGGAGTTACATCAGGTGGACAAGATCGATGATGTAGACATCGTCACTCTTGACTTTTTCTGATATATTTCTCGTTATCTCTTTTGATAGGCCTCTGTTAGCATCTAGGTAGCTTCGCCCCATTCTCGCTATATCTTTTGATAAGCCTCTGTTATATGTTGGGTAGCTTTGCCCCATTTCCCTGTATTTTAGCTATATAGAGATGTATTAGATGATGATATACTTAGGAATGTATGTACAGTTTTCCATTCCCTATATCATATTTCCATCTATTGTATCATGCATGTTATTGTATTATGCATATGTATGTATGTCCGAGATATTCAAAGATTGATTCTCGGATGGTCTTACGACACACACCCCGCATGTATGTCTTCTTCGATAGTTAGTCAGATTGATCATACCCCACCATTTTGGTGGTATTTGTATATGCTTCATGGTATGATAGTATATCACCATCGATATGGTGATCGTAGATGATTTGCGCAAAGATACTATGACCATGTTGATGTTTCGTGTTCCTCCAGATTTGTAGAGGGCATGCTAGAGCACCGGGTATCGAGAGACAGTATTCCGATTTGGGACCCGTGAGTTCGACTCTACTTTGGAGGAGTATACACGGCCGACGATGCCGCCGCCGCTGGACAGACTCTTGCGTGCATATGGTGATGGGAGATGATGAGTAGACAATTCATGACCCTCACCAAGATTGAGGCGTAGAGTGGTCCAGATGAGATTACATCCGCCACGTGATATCCCAAGATTTCCTCGTTGATGTGTTTGGCTCAAGGAGGATAGCTATGTACGACATTCCGGGGATTTCACCACACCGGAGGACCATTGGCATTCAGCCAGAGTAGATGTACTGCTTCTATGCGTATTATCATACATCTTCATGCCGCGGTACATGGATGAGCTGGATATCGGCGTCATTATGGCAGTGAGAGCTCTCAGGGAGGGTCATACCATCATACCGATGATCATTGCAGAGACCTTGAGGTCAGCTACATACTGCTGCACTTATCCGCAGGAGTGTTCACAGGTAGCTCTGGCCATGCCAGATGTGTGGTTTATGTCACACTTGAGACCGATCAGCACATTTAGAGACGGCATAGGGTTTTGTTTCACCCATGATATAGCCATGTCATATTCCTTTCAATTTTGTGGAGAGTGCATGATGTCGATCTTGGTCACTTTTTCCGGCAGTGGATTAGAGATCCATTTGCTATATTATCGTGTTTAGGGCTTAGCTCACCCTACATACTTCATTACTCATGCTCCGGGCATGGATTATCTCCCTCTTGCTGGATTGAGGGGCATGATTACTTACCACCCATCGGCCCGTGATGTGTCGGTTTGACCAGCTTTTAGGATTTTCATCCGTATATGAGGGGCAAGGTGAGTCAGTCGCTTCGTCACACCATTTATCGGAGGATGATCCAGTTGTATGCCTCGTTGGGATCAACGAGAGTCATTGAAGTTTTCTCGTCACCATCCAAAGTTGTTCTCGCAGAGTATTCCGCATGGATGGAGACAGATCAGATCGCATCGGCGCGATAGTATCCACAAAGGTGGGGATTGATTTCGACGATGAGGAGCCTATAGAGGAGGTCTATTATTCCCATCGATGATTCGATCATCTGGGTCGCCAAAGATTTGTGATGGATTCTCCCACCCGAAAGTGCCATCATTACTCAAGATTCAAGACAACATTTGGAGCAGAGCTTACATTTGATGACCTATGAGAGAGATCAAAGCTAGGGTGCAATGATGTCGATGCTCTTGATGAGAGAGATATCGCTCTGTTAGAGAGGGATGAGGCTAGATCACCAGTGGATGCATTGATTAGGGAGCGGGATGCCGCCTTTATCTTGCTAGGGATGTGGCCATTGCGCAGACAAGACTTCAAAGTTGAGATCCCAGATGATGATCATAGTCTTGTCGACATAAGTGCTTACATTGATGAGCATTATGCCACCATGCAGCTTAGCCTCTCGATCCGCTAGCTCGTGTAGATACCCTCAAGGTGAGCTTGCAAAGCTTACTACCTCCATCTTTAGAGAGGGATGCTATGTTAGATCCGATAGTCCGCATACATACAGATCTCGTAGATAGCTTTGTATTTTCCGCATGCATGCACTAGCTTAGCCATTTTGTCATGTAACATACATATGTATATATCAAACAAGATATATATATGGGTGGAAATATATTTTGATTCACTTCCCTTTTAGTTACGCCTTGATACTTGCTTGATATTTGCCTGCTTTTCCGTGGCCTTGTGATCTTGATGCATTCTCGAACTTATCCTCGATAGATGGACATTGAGACATCGCAAGATCTCTCGTAATCGGATCATTGATTTCTTTAAATCCCTACCATCTTTGGTGTCTTGGGACCGTATATCAGATGGAAAAGTGGAGAGGAGGGTGGTTTTTCCTCTCGAGATCGACCGCACTACGATGGTCGCCAAGATTTCTATTTGTGAGAAGCCTAGTTAATTCCATCTCTTATGGGTTGGTATTGCTTTTCGAGGCACGATCGCAGCTTAGATGGTCACCGAATCTTCTATTTGTGAGAAGAGGTTGGGTAATTCCATCCCTTTGATCTAAAAAAACCGATGAAATGGGGCAAATTCAAGGTTGATCCCAATATGCGTGTGACAAGTATGTTGTTCTAGTAGGGGTTAGATCGAACCATGAATGGTCGCCACGCACTCCTATATCAAGAGGAGATCAAGTCGCATAGTTCAAACTCAGTGTAAGAGGTTCAACGCCAATGTGAAAGGCGTATGGGTGTAGAAGTATTTTTGTTGTTTTTTTTTTTTTGTGAAGAAAGGGTAGAAATGTTTTTGTTGTTTTTTCTTTATTGCGACCGGGCCATATAGAATATGGTTGCTCACGCATTCTCTGTATCGTGGAGATCAGTCGACGTAGTTCGCCCCTCGTGATTTAATCGCAATCCAAAGAGAAACGTGAATCCCATGTGCAAAGCTATATCATGGGAGAAGAAAGTTTAATCCCATAATGGGGATAAACCGCAATGTGTGGAAAAAGTTTGATCCCGCCTTTCAGACAAACCGCAAGCGAGAAAAGTTTAATCCCATCTTCTTCAGATAAACCGCAGTGTGAAAGGTTCAACTCCGCCTTTAGGATAACTAAAATTGAGAAAGGTTCAATCCGCCTTCAAGATAACCAAAATTGTGTAAATGAAAGGTTTGAAATGAAATGAAACCCAGTCATTGGGGTTTGAAGTGTATGTTTCGAGGGGCGTAAGAGTATGTAAAAAGGAAAGGGTTCAAAACCGAATGACCGGTGATTTGATGATCAAAACCAGGATGTTTGTTTGATGGTAACTTCGCATATAGTACCATTTCACGGTGTCCGAAAGTTGATAAGTGTGGAAATTCATCGCCATCCATTTCTCGTAATCCGAGAGCACCTTCTCGTCAATACTTCCTTGACAACAAATGGGCCTTCCTAGTTAGGGAGCAAAATTTTCCTTAGATTGATCTTCGTTGTCAATGATCTTCTTCAAAACCAAGTCATGTTGTTTGAATTTCCATAGTCGGACTTTTTCGTTGTAGGATCGTGCGATCCTTTGCCGATATAATCGACCATGGAAGATAGTCATCGTCGATCGCCTTTCGCCTATTAGAGACAATTGGTGATACTTGCTCTTGTACCCATTGGTCTTCATCCAACCGAGCATCCATCAATACTCGAGGGATTCCATTTCCACTTCTATGGGGAGCACCGCTTCCATCCCATAGACTAATGAGTAGGGGTTGCCCAAAGTGGAAGCACGCATGGAAGTTTCAGAGGCTAATAAAGTCGAGGCAAGAGGTCGTGCCATCCTTTTGTGATCGCGACACATTTTTGCATGATCTTTTTGATGTTTTTATTAGCCGCCTCAACAAACACCATTCATCTTTGACTCAGAGATGACGGAGTTAAGATGTTTGATGTGGAATTTTCGCATAACTCCTCCATCATTTTGTTGTTGAGGTTCTTAGCATTGTTCGACACAATGACCTCCGGTTGTCCATATATCGACAAACAACATTATTTCGATGAAAGCAATGATGACTTCTTTAGTAACCTTGGGGAAGGAAGTCGCTTCTACCCATTTTGGTGAAGTAGTCGATCACGGTGAATATGAATCGATGTCCATTATCGATTTGGGCTCGATGGGCCCGATCACATCCATTCCCCATTAGAGAAGGGCCATGGTGAACTCATATTGTGGAGTTCCTCGAGGGGCGTGGATAGCATTCCCATGAATCTGGCATTGATAGCATCTCTCGACGATGATCATCACAGCCACTTTTTGAGTGTAAGCCAATAATGTCCCTGCTCGAGAATTTTTCGACAAGTAGGGGTCCGCCATGTGAGGGTCACATACTCCACCATGGATCTCATCCATGAGTCTCTCGAGCTTGGTCTTTATCCAGACATCCGAGGAGACCTAATCCTCGCATCTCTTTTGTAGAGTGCATCTCCGCCAGTAGAATTTCATAAAGCAAGTCGATGAATCCGCCTTCTTCTCGGTTAGGCTCGCCTCAGCGGGTGTAGATCCATCTCGTAGATACTCCTTGATGTATTGATACCAAGGATTGTGGATGGGATGTAGCTCATCTAATACTTCTCCAATGTAATTCCCATAGACTGGGGCTTTTTGCAGAGCAAACGTGATGTTTGGCATGTTTTCCTTATCCAGTATGTAAACCAAGGAGGCCAACGTTGCTAATGCGTCTACAAAATCATTCCTATTACGAGGAATGTGTAGAAAGGATATTTCTTCGAACTCTAAAGCCATCTATAGAACTTGCCGATGGTAAGGCAACAAATATAATTCTTTGGTTTGATAGATTCTATGGATTGTTTGATTACCAATTCGGAATCCCCAAAGAAGCTTAATCACCGATGCCCATTGAACGGGCAAGTTTTAGCCCCACGATACACCTTCACCTTCATACTCAACCGTGTTGTTGGTGCCGATAAACCGCAATTTGACTACGACGGATACCGCTCCCTGCATCGATATTAAACCGCTCCATCTCCAGAGCCTTCTAAATTAATGTACCCATCAAAATACATTCTCCACGCACGGCATGTATCAGATCGATGTCAGTATCGAATCGTCATTACCCCTTCATCTGGGAAAGTATGTTTCTAAGGGTTTGTAATCCCCTCAAAAAGCGCGTGCCAATTGATCCGCAATTCCTTGACCTTTCGATGACTTTTTTGCATCACGTAGACGATGTCAAATTGTCGTAGGATCAATCGCCATCCGGACAATCGACAATTCAAGATGGGCTTATCGAACACATACTTGAGAGGATCCACGCGGATATGAGATGGGTTGTGTGACCATGGAGGTAATGTTGTAACCTCATGGAAGCCCATGCTAAAGCACAACAAGTCTTCTCAATCGAGTGTACTTGTGTTCACCGATGTCAATCTTTTGCCGAGGTAATAGATAGCTCGTTTCGCCTCTATTATCTTTTTTTTTCCCTCAAAGATACAACCCTATGGCATTATCATTTATGGATGGATGTACATGAACAGGGGAACATCATCCCTGGGAGGTACCAAAATAGAGCTTTAATCGCTTGTTTTAATTGTGAGGAAGGCTTTTCGACACTCATCGCTCCATTTCATGGAGGAGTTCTTCCTTAACAACTTGAAGATGGCTCATGTGTTGTTGTGAGTTGAGAAATGAATCGCTAATGAAGTTGATCCTTCCCAAAAATCCCCGTATTTCCTTCTCTCGTCGAGGAATGGGCATTTCCTTGATGGCCTCGGATTTTGGTAGATCCAGTTCAATCCCTTTGTGGTCGATTAGGAAACCTAGCAACTTGCCTCGACTTAACACCAAAGGCACACTCAATGGATTCAACTTCAAGTCAGTACTTTACGCAACTATTGAAAAGCTTTTTTTGAGATGGTCTAAATGGTCATCCTCCTTCCGGATTTGACAATGATGTCATCCACATAGATCTCTATCTCTTTGTGCATTAAATCGTGGAAAAGAGCCATCATAGCTTCACCGATAGGTTGCCCTCAAGGCCGATGATGAGGCCGAATGACAACCGCTCTGAAAAAAAAAGTTCCCCAGGCGTGATGAAAGTAGTTTTTCACGATCTTCCAAACGATTATAATTTGATGGTACCCCGCAAAGCAATCAAAGAAAGGAGTACATGTCGTATTGCAAAGATTATCAATAAGAATGTGGATAAAGGGCACGGAAAGCTATCTTTAAGGCAAGCTTTGTTCAAATCCCGATAATCCACGCAGACTCGCACTTTCCCCCGGTTTAGGTTTAGCACGGAACAATGTTGGATATCCACTCCGGATATGTAGACACCATGATGATGCCGCTTTGAAATTGTTTCACAATTTCTTCTTTAACCTTTAAACTCCATTTCAGTTTCAATCACCGAAGTTTTTTTGCCTCGACCGGCTTGAATCCTTCTTTAATGGGAAGGCAATGAAGAACAATGTCCGTGGACAAACCCACCATGTCTTCATGAGACCATGCAAACACATCCCGAATTGGGTTAATAGTGCAACCATGTCATTCCATTGATTTGTGGTAAGGTCCGAACCAATTGGATTAGCTTAGGGTTGTCTAAGGTTCCAAGATTGAAAGAAGTGGTTTGATCAAGATTGGTTTTGGGTTTGTCTCATGCGACCCATTCCTTAATCTCTTCGAGGTGTCTCAATGTCCTCTTCGATGTCCATCAAGTCCGAGTCCAACTTTGCATCAAAGTTACAAAACCCTTGTGGAGAGAAGGCACCTCATCGCGCAAGCACATGCACATCTAAATTCGTAGTCCTCAAAACAAAAGATGCTTTCACTTAATATATAAAATCGTTTCGATCATACAAAAGTGTTAGTATGTACTTGATAAAAATATCGCTAATACATGTAAAGAAAAAGTAAGCAATTAAAGTTATCTCCAATTGGCGAGGGGCCCATTTTACCCTCGTCGACCAATGACGGAGTGTCGCTCCAATTGTCGAGGGCAAAGTCCCGATGGATCGCAGTGATGGAAGGATCATCATCATTGTCCTCCTTTTCCGAATGATAACCATGACATCCGGGCAATCATCGTCCTGGGTGTATATGTGTTTGTATGTTCATCATGAACAATGACGCGGATGTCTCGCCATCATCAAGGCAAGGTCATGTTTACGTTTACGTTCCTTTTTTTCTTCCGCTCGGATCAAGAATCGCACCTCTTTAGCTTTGATTGGCACCGGTTTGGGAAACAAAGATAGCCACAACATGGGTGGAACCTTTATCGAGATTTCATCAACTCATGAGGTAAAGGTATAGAAAATCGCCGCAAGCGGCTGAAGCTCGAGGAACTCGCTTGTGCTTATGAGGATTTCTCGTGATCGAATCGCGTAATAGCCTAGTCCTACTGCTCCAATTTGATGGACATTTGGATAGGTGCTTAATACCGCTTATCTTTACCAAGCCCTTGTCCAAAGTTGATGACCCAATGACATCATTTTCGAGTGGCCGACATAACCTCGCAGAAATCTTGGGTATGGGAAGTGGTGCCCAATAGAATGGTATCATGTGTTACTCACTTCCGCAGTATGGAAATCGGCCTGTTCAACTTCTAAATGAAGTCGATAATTGGTAGAGTTCCTTGTTCGTGACATTCCGCTCGCCGTTGACAAAGTGACTAGACTATTGTTGATAATGTATTTGAGTTGTTGATGTAAAGTGGAGGGAACAGCTCCAACCATGTGTATCCATGGTCTCCCCAATAGCAAGTTTTATCCCGAGTATATCTTAAGGACGTGGAAGGATACATTGAACGTATTTGGAAAAATCTCAATTGGCAATTCAATTTTTTCGACGGCATTTCATCGGGATCCATCAAAAGCTCGAATGACCATATGGTTGCTTTGGATCTGCTTGAGATTGATATTCATCTTTACCAAGGTGGCATAAGGACAGATATTTAGAGATGAGCCTCCATCTATCAATACTCCTGCTAACATGTACCCGTAAGATAAAACTGCAATGTGCAATGGCTTTTGAATGACCGATTCCTTCGGGAGGTATGTCATCATCAAATGAAGGATATCACATTGTTGTTGAAAATGTGATCAACCAAATGTTGAAATTTTTCCACATCCACCGATTTTGGCAAGTAGGCTTCTTAAAAACCTTCAATAAAATCTTCCGATGATCTCTAAGAGAAAACCAAGTCCAAAGATTGAAATCGGTGTGGAGCTTCTCGCAAGCTTAAAACCACTTTTGCTTCATTGTGGCCCATAGTGCGGAGGAATTTTTCAATCTTCTCCATGGGAAACTTCCCTTTGCTTCGCAAGTAGGTTTAATAACCCGCCGAGGAAGATATAATGGATTTTCCTTCACATCGTAGCAAAGTAGTAGATGAGACGTGGATCCTTCAACTTCTCCATAATTCCATGGAACTCGTGTAAGTCGACAACAGGATATTTTGGTCGCAAGATAAAGAAATTGGCTCAAAAGTGCGCCACTTTCAAAGGATTGTCAACCCCTTTGAGTTGAATTGGTTGTATGGGAAATACTTTGACAGCAATCTCATCATCCACTTTGATATAATCGCCATCGATCCCTTCCATTTGGTAGGATATACATTCCCACCCTTGAGTTGCACAGTGTAATCATCTCGCTATTTGCAAGACACCGCTATCAATAAGATTCTCGAATGAGATGATGAGTGCCCAAGCATTCTTCTATATGTGACCGCGAGAATGTGAATGATATCGACACATTTCATCGAGGATTGAACCGCCCCGAAGGGGATTGATTGGAGGGAGAAGGAATGTAATTCTTCCTTCATTGATCAACATTTGAAGTATCTCCTCCATAGATTGGCCCAAATAGGTGAATTTCCTTTGATTGGCAAAAAATCTCGACGAGCTTTAGCATTTGCTCCCTTTGCAACCTTATCCTCCATAGCTTCGCTTTCAAGGTGTTGATGGAGCATTCATAACAAAATGGAAGGAGATAGGCATGCTCCTCGCTCGATTAATGGCGTGTGACTTGATGTGGTGGGTCACCGCTCGCCTAATTGCTCAATTTGTTTGCAAAGAGCTTTCATCTTTCGCTCCATGGTAAACTAGAACTTTTGATAATCCCATTTGTCAACACCATCTTTGATGGGTTGGGATGAATCGCCATTAGAATTGGAACTCAGACAAAGGCTCCAATCGATCATGTTAACTCTTCTTCTTCTTTGTGTTGAGGAAGAGGGTTGTCTTGCGCATGAGGTTGATCCGGTTTGGTGACCACGATCTCACCATTGTCTCATCGATCTCGAATCTTATGTTTCAAGGCCCAACAATCTTGAGTATCATGTCCAGTGTGCCCAAGCATGATAAGCACACTTCCGAAAGTAGCATTAAAACCCCTCCATTAGGGTTCGGTGGAAGAAGATGTGTAATTTTTTTTCGAGCAGTCGTAAGAGCAAGAATATTCTCGAGTGAGTCCCCTAAGGGTGTGAACGTCCGAGGTCGCTTTACTTTTCCACTTTTAGGCAATGGAGGGTTTCAAGATTGTCTTTGAAAAGGGAGTAGTTTCTCCTCTGCATGATAGCATGCTTTGATTGCCTTTTTGTCCTTGTAGTATCAAGGAAACATCCTCCTCTTTCTTTTTATGGACCTCTTGGGGTTGTTTCCATAAGATCCGGATCGATGTGCTCAAGAATGACTTTAAGAGCGGCTAGGTCTTGAATTTTACCGGACTTCAATCCCATTTCACCATCTCTCCGTGTTTGATCATTTTAGAGAATGGTTTGCCAATACCAGCTAGAACTCTTTCATAGAAAGGAGCTTCTTATACATCTATGAAAGTCATGACCATTTCTGATTCTATCATGGAAGGAATAACTTGAGCAAAGAAGGCGCTCCACCTTTCGAGCATACTCTCTAAACGACTCATTAGACTGTTTTTTAACCTTAGTAATTTGATACCTGGCCAGAGCCATCCGAGATTGAAAATCAGATTGAGTGAGGAAGGCGTGAGCCACTCTCTTCCCAACTATGGATCTTTATGTTGTCTAACTGGGTATACCATGAACAAGCTTCTCCAATGGATTTTTTCAAAAAAGCTACATTCGAGCTTTTCATTTTCCGCATAAGACCCAAGTTCTCCAATGAACACCTTTAAATGTGTATAAGGATCCCTAATCCATCATATTTCTCAAAATCGTGGGTCTTGAATTTCTCCGGATAATGAACACCGTGAAATATGCAAAGGTCAGAGATATGAAACACCGCCACGTGTTCCAATCCTTTGAGAACACTTAATAGTTTCCTCCATTGAAGGACCTTCTTCCCGATATCACCGGTGTTCAGATCTCCTTTGAGATGGGTGTTTTTTGTGGTCTTTGTTGGTCAGATCCAACCGAGGTTCTAGAATTGTTTTTCGCACCTTGAACTCCTCCTTGTGTAGAGGATTCGTATGTGTAGGTATCTTTTGTACCCTCGAGTGGATGGTGTAATTTTTTTTAGTAGAACAAACCAAGTCTCAATAATTTGTTTACTCAATCTGGCCAAATTCTTCTGGAAACAGATTAGATCGGTCGTGAAGAAGACATGATTGGGTCAGTAGCTCTCGTGGCCTTTTTTGATTTTGAGCGGTAATGTGCCCAATTGCTTCCCTACAAAAAGACTTACGTAGTTTAGTCTTAGGGTAATATAAATGTTATCATAACATGTCCATTTTAGGAATTTTGTCCGCAAAAACCGGGTTGTTAATTGATAACATGTCATGCATGCACAGATATTCTTCATATTTTCCATTACATATGGATGAACATGGAATAAAATTACAAGTAAATGCTTTTTACAAGTAATTGAAAATGGAAAGTATGAAGAGACTTTCCTCCGCATTTGGTTTATCGAGGTCGACCTATCCTAGGTTTCTCTCGCGGCTTTTTTGGCATGAAGGTTCCTGATCATCGCAATCTACTCTGATGGGAAGTTAATCCGGTCTTTCAACCTGAGCGAATCTGAGTGGTGCCTTTTCCGAGCCCCGGGAATTATTCTTCCCACGAGTCCAAAGAATCAAACACCGACAGATAGCCTCCCGTGGAGGGACCACACAACATACATTCACATACAACGTGTCTCACCGTTTATGCAAAATGATGACATGTGTGAAGCACTAATATCACAGATAGATATTTAGCAGTGCAGTAATTGAGATGCATTCGTACACATTCATCATAAATGTAAATGCAACATTCACACACAAGCATATAATAATTTTAAAAATCTTGTAATAGAGGCTTAAGCCCTCTTACTGGAGTCCCCAGCAGAGTCGCCACCTGTCGACGTCGGGATTTTTGATTGTCCCTTTTCGTTACTTGTTCTTTTGTGTTCTCATGTTAATGTGAGATTTGTTTGAAAAAATAAGTGAAAAAGGTCCGACATGTATAATGTCGACGATTTGACTTTAAGAGTCGCCATTGGTGTATTTAATCGGTTACACCAACGTTAATCAAAAAAGGTTTGCACATCGACCCAAAGATGATTTGACATCGCTAGATTCGTCTCGTGAAACCGAGATTCATTTGGGTCCGAGGGCTTGATTATGCGAGGGAAGGTGTTAGGCACCCTCGACATCCGTGTTACTACGGTGACCGCCACTCTTCAAAGAAATTGTTATATGAATGAATGTGTGTGTGTGTGTGTGGATCAATGTGCAATTATTTGAAAGTAGTGCGAGGCCTCGTTCGCACCTATATATACACAAGGTTTGAATTTTATAGAAAAAATCAGCTTTTAACCAAGATATAGCAATGAAGTTTTGTAAAAGAGGTTTTTCAAACCCCGTGCTCAATAGAATTGAGACCTTTTCATACTTCCATTTTATTATTAAATGTTCTCACTTTGTTTGCTTTATTTTGAGATGTGAAGCATTCTCGAGAAAATAATATACAAAGAATGTCGAACTCCTCATGGGCATGATACCATCCAAGGAAATTCAGACACTGTAAAATAATGTACAAGATGCTTATAGCCGAAAAATGTCCATCATGGGAACCGAATCTAGATTCAGTAGACTGAACTAGTGATCACATGATTCCTAGGCTCACATGATACGTAATTTGTATGGAAAGTAAGAAGATATATATATATATATATATAAAAGCGGTAAATATATATATATGAACATGATCAACCGCCATAAGTAAACTCCAAAGGGGACAAAATGTAAATAAAGTTGTAAAAGCGATCAACCGTCACTTAAGTAAACTCTAAGTAGATGTAATGTAAATAACGTCAGTAAAAGGCCACGAAGTGAACTCCTCGATATGTAAATGTAAATATATATATATATATTTAAAATTTAAAAGAACGCACTAGATGTGAATCGTGCTCATCGGATATGTCCGACATATAATATATATATATATATATATATATATAAAGCAAAGTAAACGACCGGATGTAAATCCGTGCTCATCCTGATATGTCTCGACAACAATATATATATATATAATATATATATATATATATAAAAGCAATTAAACGCACGGATGTAAAATCCGTGCTCATTAGATGTAGTTTGACCACAGTTTATATATATATATATATATATATATATATATATATATATATATATATATATATATATAAGCAATTAAACGCGCTCCTGCATCAAGTCTAGGCTCAATCGAGGCATAACTCGATAATGTTAGTCCATATATGAAATATATACATATATAAGTATATATATACGCATGTATGAAATGAAAAACCACTAATCAAGTCTGGCAAAACACACACAACACGAATCTCAATGTGTATAATAAAGGTGTGCTATATATGAGAAGAAGGCTTTATAAAATGTAAGAAGGCTTACAAAGGGGTCGCCAAAGTAGACTTCTATGACTTTAAATGGATAAACACTCACCTCCCACGGATAAAAGATAGCTATATGTGAGCTAACTAGTGTTTAAAGATGAGGAAAACACTCAAAAGATGTGTATACAGAGTAAAATGGAAATGGCTTCCTCGCCTTTTTCCTCTCTCTCTCTCTTCTCAAATGGGCTAACCCCAAGGCCATAGATAGATATATATATGATGGCCACAAGTACACTGCGCTACTGGTCGTGATGCATCCGAGCCTCGCAAGGGGGGGTCCCGTCGGGTCCCTCATAAGACGTGCACTCATGCATCGTAATGTCCGCTCGAACTTGCGTAACTTCAATCCGAGCATCCGAACGAGGTATATCTGACCTTCTTCGGACCGCTTGTGTCGAGAGTTACGCAATGACATGGATTAGAGGTTGTACGAAGTCAGGAAGAGGGGTCTATGCCTATGGTCTTCAAGCTTCAAATTCTATCCAAAGTACTGTCACACGTAATAGTCACTCGGGATTGTCACTCCTCGGTTCTTGTGGAACATTGTTGGATGTATGTATGTATGTATGAAGTGTTGAGACGACGTGCCATTGTCGAAGGGATAAGATGACGTTTGACTCCTCGTCGGGGTTATCGCCAGTTTGAGTTGAAAGTAGACGTTGCTCAAGGTTACAGCTGAGATTGGACTACTTGTTGGTATGCAGCGATATCATCTTGTTGAGACAATAAGATGACGTGTTGACTCCTCACCGGGGTTATCGACGGTTTAAGCAGAAAGTAGACGCTGCTCAGGGTTACATCTGAGATTGGACTACTGCTTGTTTGTATGTTTCACTGTCATCTGTGGGTGTTCTTGTCTGTCCGTTATTAGCTCCGGGTCTGAGGTATGTGTGCCTCGACAGGATGTTTGGGGTTGAAGCTGATTGCATGTGTTTGAAACAAGCATTTCCGGGGTTATCGCCGGAACTGCAATGGCATCCCTTAGGGCTATCACCAAGGATGGGGTTGCTACTCCCAGTGTTGTCTCTGGGACTGGAACTGAGCGTCGCGGTGTTATCGCCGAGATAGAACTATCCTCTCCGGTGTTATTGCCGGTCTTTTGATCTGCATATCTCGGGGTTATCTCCGAGATTGGAAATGACATTCCCAGTGTGTGTTCCGGGTTGAGATGATTTTCCCGATTTGTGTTTCGGGTTGGAACTGAACATCCGGTAGTATCCAAAATGGATGTAAGCTGTCTTTTAGGGTTATCTCCAAAAGACGAATCTACCCTCCTGCAATGTCAGTGATAGGAGTGCAGAAAATTTCGAGTGTCTACAAGAGGTTTGGTCACCTAATTGCGCGTCAATAGGGAGAAATCCTTATTAGAAAGCCCCCTCTTTCATTGAAATGATCTGGTTGTTAAATATTGTGAGTTATAATATTAGTGATGAATAATTGTTGAAGTATTAAAAATGTGTTTATTGAAGATAAGTGAATTATAAAAGTTAGAGGGGAATAATGCAAACTTGGAAAACTTTAGGGGTATTAAAGTGTAATAAGTTAAATCAATCTGGACCATTAGTGGTGGTTTTAATAGTAAATCAATCTGGACCATTGATGGTGGTTTTAATAGTAAATCAATCTGGATCATTGATGGTGATTTTAAAAGTAAATCAATCTGGACAGTCGGTGGTGGTTTTAAAAGTAAATCAATCTGGACCGTCGGTGGTCGTTTTAAAAGTAAATCAATCTGGAGACCGTCGATGGTAGTTTTAAAAGTAAATCAATCTGGACCGTCGGTTGTGGTTTTAATAGTAATTAATATGGACCGTCCGTTCTAATAGTGAATCAATCTGGACCGTTCGTGAATTAGTTACTATTTAGTCCATTCTCCTATGAATAGAAGCTTAATTCTTCTTTCATTCTCACCAATTCACTGAGATTCACAAGAGACACTATAGAGAGAGAAACTATAAAGAACAAGAAGAAAAGTATCCTGCTACTTCACTTTTGGCAAAAGATCCAAACTTTCTACTAAGGTAAGGGTATTATTTCTTTTCAGATTCATAAGGAATACTATTTCTTGTATTCATCCTTTATTATATTCTAATAACTCGTTTCACGGATTACGCATCGCATTTATGACATGTGAAAATCCATTTGCAGTTTTCGTATGTTAATTCTTTTCATATTCTTAAATCTAAACTTTTTATGGTAAGTATTACTTCTATAATCCTTGAAATTAGTGGAATATCTGTGGGTTTTGCGCTTCATCCAGTATCATTTTATTAGAATATTGATATGAACTTTCTTATTAAATATCAATATTTTCACCTGAAGTACTATTCACAAGTTACTATTCACCCAGTTACTATTCACTATAATATTATTCACTCGGGTATTCGGGACACTTTTCATGTCGGGGTACTATTCACCTGATTACTATTCACTCAAATATTTTTCACTCGGGTATTTGGGGCACTTTTTATGTCGGGATACTATTCACGGGGTACTATTCCCGAAGTACTATTCACATGGTACTATTTACGGGGTACTATTCACCGAAAAATTTATTTCTTTTCTATCTAAATTATTTTTGATACATGGATATTATTCTTGAATTTTACTCCACAAAGCAGTATCAAATTGAAAATTTGGACATTATTGAATTCTGGATAAATTAAATTATAAATCTTTAAAAATTTATCCTTTAATTTCTTTTAATTGAATTCTTATATCATTGTCATCATCTTCATGCTTATATTATGATGAAAGTCATCTTTGGCTTACGTACATAGATGGAATGTTGATTGATATGATTATGACTGGGATAATTCTAAGATAGTCATGACCATTAATGATTACATCGAATAATTCTTGGCCAGTAGTGCAAGAATAATTTGTGGACGTGATACTTAATGAATATCATCGCCCATAGTATGCGAGGGGATGATTCGATGATGTGATCTATTTATTGTTTGAGTCCCAAAGAATAAAGTTAATGATAAACTTTTTAAATCATAGAAGATAGTAGATATCACGCCTACTCGACTCTTCTAATGGATCATATTCTGCTGCAGCTTAAACTTGTTGTCTCATTATATTCTATCGTTTAACATTGTTGAAGGCTAATGATAACTTATTATTCGTATTATCTTAGTCATAATATTTCTTATTGCGCTTAATCGAACTCACCCTTTTACTTCCATTGTTTCTTGAGTGAAATGAGAACGAAATTTTAACTAATCGGGGAACTAGAGTGATGGCCCGAGATGGTGTTATAGTAGTCCTCACTATTCTATAAAATAGTGTGCCAATAAATGTAATGAGTGACTCTATTTGAGTTTGGATATCGTTACAGATGACAATATTCGCAGTAAAAACTCTCATTTCATGTTTTATAATTAAGTTTCAGATTTATATTCAAGACTACGATTTGGCGATCCAAGATGAGTGATGTATACCTATTTTGGGGGCGTCACAGTAACCATCAATGATAATCTTAATTGACCTAATTATGTGACTCATACATTCCGTTCTATGGTCCTTTTAATCATCTAATACTACTTACTGCCAACAGACTCGTTAATATATCTGTTCCGAATTGTTCTTTAATAACTCTATGACTAAGTGGTTACTTTGGCATCCTCCAGTTTAGGTCAGTGTTTGGGTTTGCTCTTTACAGTCATCTTTATATTTTTAACCCTTCTCTTTCATCTGAATCGATCAACCTCCTCTTGGACGTGTATATATTACTTTGGTAAGGATCGAGAAGCGACTCAACAATCATAGGACAAGTTTCGAAGTGCCCAATCAAATATCTACAACTCACTAACCCACTCAACAACCTGATGAGACCATTATACAATCGGTGGATTCTTGCCGTAGTTTGGTGGAGTCACTCTATGATTTATTCTACGCTCGATGATACTAAGGCAAGGCTTTTAATATTTTTTAATGAAAGAGACATTCTCCTTTTAGAGAGTTCATTCAGCTAAGAAATAATACTGAGTTACTTGATTTTGAGTGTTCGGTCGAAGAATATTATGACCTAATATAGAAACTAGAGTTTCAGACTTTGGGCTGCCGGGCCACGATATTTACTCCTCCTACCGAATTAATCCAATTAATATATTTAATTAGTCCAGTGGAGCTTTACTATTGGGTCTTAGGATTTTTGGGCCTAATCTTTGTATTTACTCTTGAATAGTCCTTAGGAAATCGGACCGGGTAGATGGGTTGATCCATTAGATATTTTAATATCTATTATTTTGATTTCAGAATGATTTAAAAAGTATGATAGTTGATCGTCAGAATGGCTATGCATTAATGTGGATGGGATCATGGCCATTTGGCCTGAGTAGAAAATAGTGACAAAGGTAGTGGGTAGATTGCATGCGATACAGAACCCATCGATCAAAACGTATCATGTAGACCAGAAGTGGGTGGCACGATAAACCGCGCAAGAGAAAGATAACTTAAAGAAAAAGGATTCTTCAAGAGGAGTACGTTCACATATACATTCAACTAAATATTATTATTTCTCTCAATACACTGTACATTATCATCCTCCATTGTTAACCTCATGAACACCGACATCGACTCTCACGCTCGAAGTTTATCCCCACTGGCCGAAGTTCGTCAAGTTTTTAGTGTCTTATCGCGCATTGTGCAGAGGATCGTGACGTCTTACGCGACGTGGGCGTTGGAGAAGATCTTGACGTTAACAGGAACCAAACTCTAGTTATGATTTAATGCATTCGGGATCAGGAGTCTGGTCTTGATGAGTTTAGGAACTTGACTTCAAATCGGTTTATGATTAAGACGTAAGATACTTATTTAGGGAGTATGGTTTGACACAGGGTCATGTACATTTAGGAAGGTTAGGGTCTAGTACAGAACCAACCCAAAGTAGGTATTAATACCTTCGGTTTGAGAGTTCGACTTGGATGGCCCACTAACTTATGTAATTTGACTTTAGATCCCACTTCGGGAACCTCTTCGTGGTTCAGGGTCGAGCTTATGTTTGGCATCAAGAGTAAGGTTCGGGTTTAAACTTACTTGTTGGTTTTAGTAATTTGGTTCTATTTGTCTTTGAAGATTTCATCAGGGTTTTGAAATCAGACAACGAACTCCAATTTGTCTTGATGACTACAGAAGTCAGGTGTTTGGGGCTTCGACTCGGATGACAAATATGACGTTTGACTTCATTACTTTAGTTTAGGGGTTCAGCGTTAGATGGCGAACTCTACCGGGATGGCTTCGACATTCTCGATACTAGTAATACATGAGGGCTAAAAAATCAAAAACTTTGACACCATTTACACTTTACATTGATTTTAGTCATACTTTGGTTATAAATCCAACGGTCATCATCTACGTTCTGCATAAATGGTAAACTCGGAGTCTTAGACTTGTTAAGACTTTATACCGACTCTTGGTATCATCTAGGTAAGATGACTACGGCCATTATTATAACTTTGGTTTAAATTTATTATTCAGTTCGACATATATAACATCCAGCTTCTGTACCACTGACTTGTAATTACAGAGTTTGAACATTATTCTCATACTAATTATCTTATACTCAACTCATGCTTTTATTATTCTATAACTGATTCAAACTTATGGTAACATAGAGGTTTAGAGTTATGCACCTTTTATAATCTCTTCTATTTAGCAAGGAGAATCAGGATAACTTCTTCTTCTTAGACTGCTCTGAATACCGAACTGTAGAACTTCTCCTTGGTTTCTCTCTTACCCAAACTCTGTCTACTATCCCCCACTCTCAGACTCTTTCTGCCTCACCAAAAATCATGAACTCACCTTAGGATTTTCTTTTATCTCTCCACTCACAATATCCCTCTCTTTATCAGAACTAACAATTTCAACAAGTTCTACAAGTGTATCAAGGGTCTCTATTTATAGGGAGACGTTTGTCCAGTCATTAGTCATTACTCAGATCTTTGGACTGTTTCCAACCGAATTAACCGTTGGATATGAGAGGTTTGGTGAAAATTTCTCACCAACCCCAGCTTAACCCATACCTCCCATAATCATGCTGTGACACCCCCAAATTCAGATACTTCATTCCCACAGGATTTGGTGCTCACTTATCAAAAACTATTACATCTAACTACCCATAATAAAGGATAAAGACATAATTAAAATAATTTAAACAATAATCTCTCCCATTAAAAGGTTACATCATCATTTCAAATTAAATCTCAAGTAATCTAACCTTAAAATTATTACATAAGTTTGCGGAATACAACACATATTTAAAACAAGTCTTGAAACATAAAATATTTAAATAAAATTATCATAAGTCTTCATCATTTGGACATCTTGTCATTGCCTTTTGCTAGTCGACTACTCATCAACTTTCTCCACTTTAGTCATAGTGAAGATTGCAAGAGTGAGCAAACAAATGCTCACTGATATAGAACGTAGCAATGATAATAACATGAGAGTGAACAACAAAAGCTGAACAATAAGGAACTTGTTCTACAAATCAAACTAGAAAACAAGTTCGAACTTTAATTATCTGAGGGTCTTAAGACCACGAACTATGTCCCCGGTTCTTAGGTATTATTACCCAACCTTAATAGTCATTTAGACTATACGGACCCTTCTTATCGTACTTAAGGGGATCAGCCCTTTGTACCATGTATTGTGCACAAACATCTAAACGTTACACGTACAAAATCCCCTATGTTAGGGTTGTTTTTCTCAGTATTTTGAATACAAGTCCACACCAAAGTAAGTTTGGTTTGGATACATTTCAAGGGTAATTTAGAATTCAACGGTCATCAACTAAGGATTAGTTGAATACAATATTGATAACATCATGCTATGGAATAATCATAACTAAATCGACACTGAAAATTAAGGTCATGCTTTAGGAATAAACTAACAGCATCAACATCGAATAATTATAATATGCCTTGCTTGAACAATATTAAGCCAAGGTTAAAACCTTATTTAGAGTTGAATCTTAAGCATGCATAACAAATAATAAGTTGAATGATAAAACTTGTTCAACATTAGTGTGTTAGAATGTAGAAATTTGCATGCTAATTAACAAGTTAAAGATTGGCTCAAAATCAAGAGATAAGGTTTAGGAGCTTGCACGATATAATTAGGGTTAAGAAACTTTCACAAAGAAAGCTTAGAGTTAGGAAAACTTTCTTAAAGATAGTTAGATACTTGCACAATTATAAAAGTAGGGTTAGAGAACTTGCCACGTGCGTAGGTTAAACAATCACTACTCACGTTCACCCAAGGTCCTACACATACCATATGTATTGACAATACACATTAGTTATACTAACATTACCTTCATGAGTTGCTTTCTTACTTTTAGTATAGCTACTAACTAAGATTAAGTTTAAACAACATCGCATTTTTTCATGAACATTACTTTTTATCTTTATTACAACTACTTAAGTGATCATGTCATTGAACCATTTATACATTAACAACTTGATATAACATCCTATTACATGTTCAACATGTTATCATTAAGTTATACTAACACACAAAGGATTGCACTTGCATTCGCGCATCCCGACGCCCTCCGATTGGCTCCAAATACACAACAGTCTTAAAGATGGCCATTTTGACCCTTCATAACGATTTCAAATTGAAAACCTTAAAGAATAAAAGATATAGATCTATTCGTCCTCTTTCCGAATCATCTTGAATCACCTCAATCGGAGTTCGTATGAAAAAGTTATAGCCATTTTACTACAGAAGGTCAAATCGTCCAACCTGAGCCACTTTTTTTCCGACCTTTGGCGCGAGTCAAATGGCGCCGGACGCGAGTTCAAATACCATGCTGGATTCAGCAATTAGCGCGGACTATGGCCCATTTTTATTTCAATAATTTTTACGCTGAGGCGCAAATCAAGCGCCAGTATGCTGAATTTTATTGGGTTCAATTACGTAACACCCATAACCAGAAACAAAATCAAGCTACTATATCTTAATTTCTAACACCAATTAACATGTATAACATATGCAAATTACACATAAACTTCACCAAGCATACAAATACTAAATTAACACAACTTAAACCATAATTCTAGAAAAATTAAATACTAGAATAGCATATTTTAAAACCAAAAATTCTATTTTTGATTTTTCTTCTAGAAATCAACACTGTGAATTCATTAGTTGGCCAAATCAGTCCATTCAAATTACATTTTGTTCGTATCTCAATGAACTACCACATACAAGCATTAATTTACAGATTATTACACCCATTGGACAAGAATTTTGGTACTTTCTATGGACATATCATAAGAACACAAACACTGCTATTTTCTTTTCTTCTTACAATTCAATTTCCACGAATTTGATACTCAAACAACCCTCAAATATGATAATTCACAGTATATAACCCATATATGCAAGTATATGTATTACTCTACATAACTATAGTTTACAGGGATTATCTCCTATGAAATCAAAACATAGAAATTAGAAACAATTATACCTTAAATCCGTGATTATTGAAGCAAATGATATAGAATGACTTCAATTCCTTCCCTTTCCACAGCAAAGCTCTCAATCCCTTAACAACTCTCTCTGTGTTTTTCCCCTTTTTCTCACAAACTCTCTGTTCTTAGCTTAGGCAAAGAAATAAGACGCGAAAAAAAAAATATACTGGCCTTCCCCACGTAGTCTTTCAGTTAAAGAACAAAAAGACGCGTCAGTTGAATAATGCCAAAGGCCATAAGGCCTTGTTTGGCTAATCATATAAACTCCCAACTAAATTATTATTATAACATTTATATTATATAGTTTTTTTCCCCTGTCACACATTAATTTAGTCAATTTATATAACCTTAGTTTAGTTAACCTCAATAACCTATAATAATAAGAATCTTATTATTATTGATAAATAATTATATATCTAAATTAATTAATAACTTAGAAACGTCACTCTATTTAATTTATCTATTTTCATTAAATTAAACAATTCATTTAATTTAATTATTTTCTTAAATATTAAGCAATTGATTTAATTTAACTATCTCCTTAAATTAAATCCAGCAAATAAAATTATCATTACTCGATTCAATTAACATTAATTAATTTAGCTACTAAATCAATTCATGACAATTCATCAAATATTTATTTTCCTTAATAAATAAATTATTTTCAATATTTATTTAATTCCATAAATATTTAAATTAAATTACTAATTCATCGATCGTTACACATGCTTTGAACCTATTAATAAGCAATTTAGGAATTAGGCCATTGGCTTATGTCAGCTGAAAGCAAGCAACCGAACTGTGCATTGTCTTTATATATAATATTAATACTACAAGTGGATAACAACTCACCAAGTTGATTACCCTTTTTGAGCTCACTGACCCGGACCCGATGGGTTTAACAAGACTGCCTAGTATCATTGGTTTGCCTATTACCATCTGAACAATTCATGGGACTCTAACAACCTATTTGCCACATCCATCAATTCTTTTGGGCTAAGAACACTACTCGGTTAGACTCAACTAAATTAACTACGCACTTCAGTCCACTACCATTACTCCACCATATTATTAATCCTTTTATAATTTAGTACTAACCCTAGACAATTATGATTAACATTTAATGTAATGCTTAACTTGGATAAAAATTAATTCCTTTTAATTACACTTTTAATTTATTCACCATTAATCATTAGGCCACACAAGGCTCCTTCTTGCAATCCATTCAGGGTACAATTTCATTGCATTAATTAACTCCATGATCACACATTACACATAATTGCACATAATTATGATCAAATAATACTCTTTTAAATTTCTAGGGTATTACAGTACTTCCTCAGATTCTTCTATGGGTTCACTTTCCTATGGTTCCTCCTCTGGGTCTTCTTCTTCTTCTTCTTTAGTTGGAGTTACAGATTCAAGTACCAATGGTATTTCAAATACCACATGTATGTCACGTGATTCCTCTTCTACAGTCCTACTTGGCTCTCCAATCTCTACCATCCTACACAAAGAAAATAACTCTATTAGTATAAATATAAATTCATTATGTGGATGAAAAAAATATTTTTCAACACTTCATAGCTTTCTAGGACTGTTCTGCCTAAAATCTTCTTATAACTCTATATGAGTTTCATCCCTTTCTTCTTATCTCTATCTTTTATAAGGTTATAGCATAAGGATTCTCTTTCCTAAGGTTTATAACCTAAAGCTTTGATACCAATAACGCCCCCAAATTCAAATACCTTTACCTGAACTTTGTGCTCCACGATACCACTCATAATCTATCTAAATATCCATTTCATTGTGAAATAATAATAATTAATACATCATTACATTTCTATCCCAGGTTCTCGTGATCTTAACTAATACATAACGTTAGCTTAGTTTTACACATCATTAATATAAGTCTTATTACAATACTTAATCATAATCATAGAATAATCACTAGTTAAGCTACTCAGTAGCCTTTCCCTTCCCTTTATCTTTTCCCGAGCCATTGCCCCGTTCTGCTTTAACTATACAATTTGTAATAGCAAAGGTGAGCAGCAAATTTTCTCAGTAAGTATAAATAAGTAACAAGTATATGCTTTCACGGTTTATCAGTTCAAAAGTTTGAAGCTTATTAATAATAGTATAAGAAATAAACTGTACAATATGAAGAGTTGAAGAATAATTTATTTCCAAGATCACAACAACAATCAATTCTAAGGGGTCGTAAATGACTATGAACACAGAAGGATTAACAGTGTTAGCATTGAAAACCACCAAAATAGGCATATGTAGTGATCAGCTCCGTCGTACCCACATTATGCATAAAGTTCACTCATAGTGCGCGGGTTGGTTCCCTAATATAATATAAAATACCCCTTATATTAAGGGTTGTTCATCTCAGTTGCCACAAGTCCCATACCAGAACAAAACTGGTTGGAATAATATATCAAGAATCAAGTTGATAAAATCATCATTTCACTAACTGCCCAGCTGAATAAAATGGCATAGAACAAAATCAGTTATAGTTTAGCCATTTCTGAGGGTTGAATACAAAATCAGTTGTAAGTAAACAACCTTATTGAACTCACTAAAACAGAATAGCTCTACTCAGATAGTTGCATAGTAAAATATAACTTATGGGATTTATATAACTCAAGAGTACATGTGAATAAGATATCATGACTACCCAACCTGTATAGTAACATATGATCAACTAAATGAGGAATTTACATCATATTCAGGATTGTTTGCACAATATATAAAGTTGTGTAAGTTAGGAACTTGCACAAAAGAACATTTGATAAGAGTTAGGGAACTTGCCTGATCCGCGGCTACTATTTACTCTAAATCCCTCTCTTTTCAGATAAACTACACATGTCATGATTATTATAGAGGTTAATCTCTATTGATTCAACACAATTATGACTCATAGATAACATATAAAAATCCTAATTGTTTGGTCACCTCTCTTATTACCTCTATATCTTATTGCATTATTCACAATTTTCTTATCAATTTAAGTTACTTACTATATACCAGTCAATGCCTCTTTCTTTAACTTTTTGAGTTTGTTTTCACAACTGCTAATTTGCACCTTTAATGGTCATTCATGCATTCTTAATAGACCTTCCACATTTTAATTAATTGAGCATCTTCTGAACATATATGTCTTTTCTTTAGAATTAGAAATAACTTTGCCATCAAAGAGTAGAACTTAGCCTATTTGGTAGTCTGCAGACACACTCTACGATCTGAGCTTAGAGCTCTACGATTATAGGGTTGAGCTCTACGACTGTGCAGTATTGAGTCACTCCACGATTCAATGGGATGACTCTAGAATAATACAAAAGAATTGTAGGACATATGAAAGTTTCATATGGTCTATAGACTTACTCTACGATTTGTTGAATGTACTCTACAATCAGTAGGAGTCACTCTACGACTGACTCTATGACTCCTCATAGTTAACTCTACGATTGTGCCTAGCACTCTACAACTAAACAGAGTTCACTCTACGATTTCATCTAATAGCTGGCTAGTTTACTCTACGATTAGTTCAATTACTCTACGATTGACTTAGCTAATGACACTATGGTTGGATATATTATTCTACGATTTCTAACTAGCTCAGTCACTCTACGATTCCTAGTTGAGGAAACCTTATGACTTTTTTTTTAACAAAACATTCTTTGTATAACTTGTCATTCAGGGATTATATTGTATGATTTTGACTAACTTACAAACATGACAATGATTCTGACTTTGAACATTTGACTGAAATCGATTTGAACATGTTTATTGATCTAATGGGTCAAGATTACAACAGTTCTTTCGATATCTGAAGTCTGACACAGAATAAACTTGGTTTTGTCACTCTACGATTAATCCTAAACACTAGTCTGTCTGTTTAGGAAGCTGAGATCAAGAAGACTTCAACAGTTTAAGGATTTTGACACTTAGTATAGATACCATGTCAGAGTTGGACCATTCTTATGTTCATTTGTTCACAGTGCTCATATTTTGAATCCAAGTTAGAGTTTAACTCACTAGGTTAGGCCATTAATGACCTTCCAGTCCAACAGATTCACATACAGCTTTGGTAGAAATCTTGAGACAAGATAAGATTAATACCTTGTTGGTTTAACAAAGTTTCATTAATAGATTTAATCATTGATACTCATAGATTTTGAAAGGAAGAACATACATAAATGAGTTCATCTAAGGCCTCTGCTCTGTTTTAAGATTTATACGAGTGACATACATTATGAAATTCTTTATCCGTTTCACTTTAAGTTGTTTACACATTTTAGCGAACATCAGTTTACTCTCCATCACCAGTCACCTTATAACTCCAGAATCCATCACGATTCCCATATGAAATTCATCCCACAATAATTGACTTATACCAGATTGAATTAAAGAGTTAAAGTCAACAGATGTATACCTTCTTGAAGCAATGAATCGTATAAGCTACTCGCTAACTTCTGAACTCAACTGGTTTACAGAAATGCTAAAGTTCCTTTTGGGTTCTATCTTTTCTATCTCTCAGACGCTCTATATTTCTCTGTACTGATCTCAACTATCGAAAGTGACATTGTGAAAGAAATTGAGAGCTCCTATTTATAGAGGAGATCTCATACCTATATTAACCACTCCAAGTACCAGTCATTTCTTTAGCCCAGTCTGAGCTCGTTATGTCCAGCGGTTTCCGGTAATCATTTTTACTTTCTTTCCTTTTGGGTTAACCATTTTAGGCTTAAGGATATTCAGTCGAGCTAAAGGAGTACTTTAATATTACTTAATTAATATATTGATACTTTATGCTTTTGCTGATAGTTAGACCCTTTTACCCGGGTCAACAAGCTTTGGTTTTAATAATTCAATTCCAATTGGGCTAATCATATGATTGTGCGCCATTTTAACTTGGGGCTATTTACCTATGTCAATATTACAGCAGCCCACTTCATTACCCAATTCAAATTTCTTATCATTAACTGATTTTAATAGATTAATCATATTCTCTTCATTAGAAAATAGCCAGATAGCTCCTCTATCCTTTACTTCTCAATCAATTATCCTCACTCGTAATTGATATACTAATACTCAGTTAGCTTACTATTTTATATACCAACTTGTAATTATAATCATTTGATTAACACTTAATTATTTGGTCATAAGCTTTATGCCACACAAGGCTCATTCATTAAGCTTACTTAATTCAAAACTTAAGCTTATCACATTTAAAATTTACAATTTTACTACATTCCTAACTTATGAACACATTACACATAATATACACATTTTATTTCCAATAAACTCATTATAATATCTATTTAATTTTCTCGGATATTACAGAAACCCACAGTGATCTCCATATTTAGGGAATTTTATGCTATTGTAAAGGATCACCACTTGTATACCATGCAAGTACGAGGGAAGACTTTATCCTTCACTAGTAAAGCCATCAATGAGTACTACAACCTTCTGTAACGTCCGAGAAAATCGGATTATTATGTGAATTAAATTTTATTTAATTATTTGGATTAAATGAAATTATATGTTTATTTAAGTGAGTAAGCTATTTAAAGGTCATTCTATGACCTCAAATGTGTGAATGTGGTTAGGATTTTGGTTGTGTGCTATAATTAAATGATTTGAATTTTCAAGATGAACATAAAAGTTTTTCGAGAAATTTTTGAAAAATAACTATTCATCCATTTCTGCTCGGGGATTATTTTTGAATTTTCGAGAAACGCGTACTGATAGAATTCTAAGACGAGATGGAATATCCAATAATATTTCAGTTATGGCAAACTCAGTTTTTGCCCGAGAACTTGAAACCCTAAGGGTTAAGAAAAGTAAATTCTAAGAAAAGAAAAGATTAAGTATAATAAGAATCATTATTATATGTGAGGAATACGAGTATAATACGAAGATTAATACGACGTATAATACAAATATCATATGAAGTATATGCGAAGAGAATACGAGAATTATACGATAAGAATACAATTACGTCGTAATGGACTTTAGCTATTAGACTTGGATAATTGCCAAGCCCAATTAGACCAATGAATGAGGCCCAATGATAAATGATATCAATGCCCAATGATAATTTGAACCAAGTTCAAAGTTAGGCTCGATATGAATTAATTCTAAGCCCGAACCAAGAAACGAACCCGTGGGTCGATTTGATGGGTCAACGGGTGGGTAAAACCTATGGGGCAACCCATGTGGGTCCCCCATAGGGGCACATGGCTGGCTACTTGGTGGCCAAGGGAAGTGGATAGCTTCCTTTAGAAGCTTTGGTGAGGAGGTGTGAATAATAAAGAGGTGATCAAATGACCAAAATGCTCTCACCACATAATTTCTATAAATAAGCTAGCTTAAGTTCATTAGTTTGTTTACAAACATTGAATACTTATATTGAAAGAGAGAGAGAGAGAGAGATAGAAGCATTAACAGGTGATCAAAAAAGAAAAGAAGCTAACTATTCAAGCTAAAAGAACGCGAAGAACGCGAAGGTAAAAACACGTAAACTCAAAATTTCGATTCTTTTTTATTAAGTTTTTGTAGAGAAGTATGAATTGGTGGAGCATGTCTCTTCCGGAGTAATAAGGATGGCTATTAATAGATTAAAATGTTAATAAACCATGAATAAGTGAAATCATAAAAGAATGATTAAGCATTTAATGAAGAAAACCATCAAAACTTAGAATTTGTTGTTGATGGACAAATTTAAAACTATCGCGTATAAGTTAGGTGAAAATTGTTTTGTTAGGATATAGATGATGGACCAATGGATTGATTCAATTTGGTTTTGTTAGGTTTGTATTATTCTAGAACGCAATCAAATTGCATAAATAAAGCGGAAGCGAGATAAAATCAGAGTTTAAAATTTTTACAAACCATATACCCGGATCACCCTTTATGCACAATTATTAATTAAACGAAAAAATAAAGGACAAGAATCATACCCTTGAAGATCCGAGCTTCCTCAGGTACAAGTTCACCTCCAATCCTTTTCGCGTTCAACTTGAATCCACCGGGTTTGGTTCCTTCTTTTGATCAACATTAGCCACCCAAATGTTTGGCCTCTAAAGGTGATCCACCAAGGAAAAATAAAGATTCAAGAAGAAGGGGTGGTTAGCTAAACCCTAGTTTTTCTATCTCTATAGAAAAAGAGCGTACTCTCCAACAATTGGAATTATTACGTATGTTGTAAAAGTCAACAACCACACCACCCATAATAAGACTCCTCTTATTTATTGATGTGGGCAACCCTCCTTAACAATTAAGAAATTGGGTTTTATTTAATTAATTAAATTCTTTTAATTAATTAGGCTCCCTAATCTTATTAGGGATAATTAATTAAACTCTTTTAATTAATTTAACCTCCTAATCTTATTAGGAATAAATGAGAGTACTTATATTAAATTAATTCCTAAACTCTTTTAGAAATTAAAATAATAATAATTGTAATAATATTAATAAGACTCCTCTTATTAATTTATATTTAATATTTCTAAAATATTAAATAATAAATATTAAGCTATTTAATTTATTCTATCACCATAGATTAAATTAAATATACATAACATATTATTACGATTATGCCATTAACTTCTTAAATAATTATTCTTCCTTTTATGGTGTGACCCTTTAGGTTCTCCATATTAAACCTAGGTTGTGAATAAATCAATTAGAACAATTCTAATCTTATTTAAATAAATAAATTAAACAATTAATTTATTTAAATAAATAATATTTATTCTACAATAGGGATAAGCCTCCCTAGCGATCAACGACTTTCGAGATAATATAGATTTCAACATTAATCATAAAAGAACCTTTGAGTAAATAGTTACTGTGCAATTCAATCCTTCCACCATACAATGTCCAAATTAAATATAAGACATGGAATTCTTCACAAGTCTTATTTTATTTAATTATATGTATTTCGATCCTTAAATGCACAACTCCAAATAATGCAAATTAGAAACTCCTTTCTAATTTCATTCGCTATGCCAAGGACTACTGGGTTGTCATTTATCGAATCACATAGGACATTTTTCTTCTTTTATTAGAAGTGGTAGATTCTTTATTGATCATACATTATCTACATGTACAACTTATTATACCCAAGCATACCCTTTGATATACCCTAAGGATCTTAAGGAATAAGTCAAAGTATAACTCATCATACACAAGATACTATGATGATCTCAAGTCCAAGGATTACTTCAGACTACTATCACTACAGGAATTCCTATTGATATGCAAGTAAAACTCCATTAGGTATTCCTTAGCGAGCCACGTTCAGTGAACTTATTCTCTAATAAGCACCTACATACTTGCTTTAGTGTCTCCACACAAATGATCATGAGATCAATCATCCTCATCCAATGAGCAAGCAACGTATGTACCAATCTATCCGGATTCACTAATCCCCAATTTAGCAATCCAATGATTGGGAACTATTTTAGTTTTAAGCTTTCTAAGAATTTAGATCTCATTAGAATGATCATCATCATTATTCTAAAAGCATTGCTTAAAACTATGGGTTTATCACATATTATAAAACAACATCATGTAGATAATTAAAAGCCCTTAATAAATTAATACTTTTTATTAATAAATGAATAAGATTGTTACAAAGTATATGCTTTATCATCAAACATGATTGGCTTGTGTGCATATTACTTTCAATCTCCCACTTGCACTAAAGCCAATCGTCATTGTATCTTATACTCTTCTTCTCTAAGTGACGATTATCCTGCTGTTGGATAAGCTTTAGTTAATGGATATGTAATGTTGTTCATGAGAGTCCACTATCTCTATAGTGATTTCCCATCTTTCAATGATTCTAATAATCAAATGAAAGTGCCACAACACATGTTTAGATCCAAGATGAGACTTAGGAACTATTCCTAGTTCTGTAATGAACTTTTAATCCAAACAATCAACTTGCAACTTCATTTATAGCTATATACTTTGTCTTTATCACTAAACCAAAGAACTCTTTCATTGCTTGGAACCTTTCCAATTCATCGCACCATTGTTCAAGATAACGCTTTTACCTTAAAGTGGATTTTACGTCATCTTGGTCTCGTCTTCGAAAAACTTGAGTGCATTAAGCCCTCTAGTTTTAATTTAGACTCACCATGAATATGATCACATCCTTAGTCTTAGGTTAAGCACTTTAAGATGTTTTTCACGACTCATAGTGAACTTCTCCGCAATATGGTGATCAACATCGTGTCTCGTGATATTTTCATTGCATACATGATAGTCACTCATGCGACCTCTCTTTTCGTGAGTGCGTGGGGACTATTAAGAGAGATACACTCCATAGCTCATCGACATGAGACATCTCTTGGAGTTTGCCATGCTAAACGACTTTAGCATCAAATGAATATACGTTCCTTGGGTCAAGTCGAGCATCCTTTTAAATCTATCTATATAGATTTATATCCCCAATTAAGATACTCTTCCAAATCATTCATGGAGGAATGTTTAGACAACTTTATCTTTTCTTGATTGTAGCATTGGTATGTCATTCCTTATCCGTAGTATATCAATATATAGTACTAAGAATGTCACGATGCTCCCCCTAATCGACCTTTTTGTACACACTAGGTTCATTCTTATTTTGATAAAATCAAACTCTTTTGATTGCCTCATCAAAACGAATGTTCCATATTTGAGAAACTTGTTTCAATCCATTTCTCTCGAAAGTGTCTACAACACTTACCTCATCGTATGTAATCGGATCATCATCTTTATGATGTGTACCTCATCATCATCATCCATGATGAATCCATACCTCCTAGGTATCTTCTGGTACTATTCGCAGTTACTGATTGATTTGTGGTACAATAGGTCTATCTATAGGTTCCTCTTATTTGACTTATATCAGGTTTGTGGTTCTTGAACTTTTCAAGATCTATTATCCTCCCACTAGCCCCTTTTAATGATAAACACCTTTATCTTTAAGGCGTGTTTCATAATAAACACCTTTTGTTAAGTAGGATTATAGAACATTTACCCTAAACTTACTTTAGGATGTCCCACAAATCAGATTTGTCAAATCTTGTCCCAAGCTTATCCTTTGAAACCTTTTCACATAAGTTGGACAACCCCTTATCTTAACATACTTAAGATTAGGAATCCTCCCGTCCATAACTTTTATGGAGTCTTGAAATTTGGATTTTGAGGTTACCTTTTCGTAGATATGCAGCCATTTCTAGGACATGACCCTAGAAGGATACTGGAATGTCGGTAAAATCATTATGGACCACACCATGTCCAACAAGGTACGATTTTTCTATTCAAATACATCAATCAATTATTGCGTATCAGGAGGCGTCCATTATGAAAAACCCATTTGAGATGATCTAGAAACTTATTGCACAAGTATTTATTCCTTGATCTAATCAAAGAATCTTAATACTTTGTCAATTTGTTTCACTTTTGAATTCTTTGAACCTTTCAAATAATTCACACTTGTATTTCAGTAAATATACACATTCAACTCTTTGACTGATCATCTCCTTTTCTTATACTAATTTGTTCAATATGCAAAATCATTTTCATGTAAGTCAAGTATACAAAATTTATTAAGTAATCTTTTCGGTTTCATGACGAAACATTATTATTATAAATAGAACAACAATTGTTCTTAATTATAATACCAAAATTTTATTGTCCAACAATAAAATGGAAATAATGTTTCTAACAAGAATTGGAATACAATAACAACTTATTGACTTAATAAATTTGCCCGTAGGCATTGTTAAACTATAAGTTTCTATGGCTAATATGGCAACATTTGCTACATTTCCCGCACATAGGATTACTTATATTTGTTTAGCTTTTCTACTGCTTGGTCCTTCATAAATCTATATTTATGATAACCAAAGTCGATATCCAATATCTAAGTAGAACCTTGACTTAAAGAAAAATTTATTTTAAATCTTGAACAAAATTGTATTTTGTAACCAAACTTCATTAAGCTTCTTTAGTTAGCAACGCAAGGTGCTTCTCGCATTTCTTTCCGGTTGTCCATGCTTATTGGAGTGGAAGCAAACTCCTTTGCTATCCGTATCAGTTTTGTTCTTATTATCCTTTGTTTTTGCCTTTTCATTTACCTTCTTTGAATCTTTCTTCTTTTCTGAAGATCCTTTGGCCCCTACCAGTAAGACTTGGTCTTTCTTGGTTGGAAAGTGACTCTCAACATTTTTCAACATGTTAAGCAAATCAGCGAGGCTGATATCTAGCTTGTTTATATGAAAAATTCACAACAATTATGAAAGGAGTCTGGGGTGAGTGCAAGATCAAATCTTGGCTCAACTCTCCATCCATGACAAAACCAGTTGTCCTAATTGATCAATCAAATTGATTATGTTAAGAACTTTTTGTCTGTACTATAGTGTCCTTGGCCATTCTAGATCGGAAGAGCTCCTTAGATATCTCGATATCTATCACCCTACTTTCCTCACCATCAACTACTTGATGTGCGGGGAATATAGTAAAGCATCCATAGTTTCATGCCGTTGCTGAAGCTCGTTACTCATGGATGCGAGCATGATGCATTGAGCCAATCGTGCATCATCTTGCCACTTTCTAAAAGTAGCAATGTTTTCCTCAGAGGCATTGTTCGCAACCATTGAGAGGATAGGCGATTA
Organism: Panax quinquefolius; assembly: GCA_020205615.1. Classification (NCBI taxonomy): domain Eukaryota; kingdom Viridiplantae; phylum Streptophyta; class Magnoliopsida; order Apiales; family Araliaceae; genus Panax; species Panax quinquefolius. The sequence continues at coordinate 387,982 of JAINUW010000574.1, forward strand.
AGGACATAAGATAGCTTTTCACTATGAGAACTATTCTCAAATTCCTTAACCAATCCGTTTAATTGATTACAATTAATTTAGCATCTAATATGTTTCGCAGTTGATAGTAATTTTAGACATTGTAAAATTTCGTAAATGAATTTGTAATTAACAACATTTTAACATACATTCTTTTATTAATTACCAAAATAATTTAGGTCTTGTTTTAAATTGGTATCTCCCACTATTTTCTTCAAACTATATTACCTCACTTATATAGTTAAGCAAAATTTAATTAAAGATTTGCTAGTGAGAATAAGGATCCCATTTCAAATGTATATAGCCTTGTGGTGACACAACAAACTATATATAAATAAATAGGTAGACAACTTTTGTCAATTACATCAACTATGCAACTCCTTTTCTTTTGCCTCTTAGATTATTTTGATCAAGTGGTGACACATCCGAATCAAAATTATCCAAGTTAAGTCCGACCTAGCACTCCATATATTCAAAAAGAAAAATATCATCCTTGTGGTGACACAACAAAATAATATTGTTCAATTTTCTTTATAAGCATCAAATGTGATAAATTAACATCTTAAATACTTAATACTTGCCTTGTGGTGACACAACAAACTCATATTAAATATTTAATACTCTATTAATTTTATCATGCTAGAAAGGCGACGTTCGATATTCCAAATATCTTTGAACGCTTAGGACTTAATATAAAATTGAGGGTTTGTTATTAATTTGTCTCATCTTGTTTAGCAAGCATTCACATATATATATAAAATACGCATTATATTAATGAACATCTGAAGCATGTTTGCATAATATATAATATATATAGTATAAGCATGCACATATAGAATACTATATTCTACCCGGATTGATTATGGACTTTTATTCTAGTTTGGTTCACTAGAGCCACCAAGTGAACCAAAAGGTCAAACCCTAGGGGTGCAAGAAATAATATTTAAATATAACTATTACATTTAAACCCGGGCTCCATTACAAACGGGTCTTCAAGCGCTCCTTGCTCCTTGATCTCCAATTTTTCAAAAAATTAATTCTAACTATTCCTATTACAAAACTATTTAAAATAAATAGAAACCTTGATCGTGATCGAGGGAAGTACATAGGAGGGAGTTAGAATTTACATTAAGAAAAAATTAGAGAAGACGAGGTACGCAGACCCCATTTAATAAAACCCATACATTCATGCATCCAACTAAAATAAAATCCAATCATATTGGTCAATAGTCCATAACCAATCCCATTTATTATCATACACATCATCATATGCATCAATAAATAACATTCATCTTATGAATAATAAACATTTAATATATATATTGATATCATTTAATGGGCAAATTTAGTTAGTATAAAATCTAATTTTGAATTAAAATAAACTCCTTTATTTCAATCCAAATTTAAATCAAAATAAAACTATTTTATTTTAATTTATCTAATTTTGAATAAAATAAACTATTTTATTTTAATCAAAATCTTTAATCAAAATAAACTCCTTTATTTTAATTAATTATGGAATCCAATTCCATGTAAAAAAAAAATTTATTAAAGGAAACACTAATTTTCTTTTCTATTCACAAATAAACACTTTTATTTTGAATAATATGAAATCTTATTTCATATCTAAATAAACTCCTTTATTTAAGGAAACATGGATTCTCTTTCCTATTCACAAATAAACTCCTTTATTTTGAATAATATGAAATCTTATTTCATATCTAAATAAACTCCTTTATTTAAGGAAACATGGATTCTCTTTCCTATTCACAAATAAACTCCTTTATTTTGAATAATATGAAATCTTATTTCATATCTAAATAAACTCCTTTATTTAAGGAAAAATATAATCCAATTTCAACTCCAATTAGTTATCATGGAATTTAATTCCAACTCTAATTAGTTAGCATGAAGTTTAATTTTAAAATTAAAATAAACCTTTTTATTTTAAAATTAAAATAAACATTTTTATTTTAATTATAAAATTATTAATATATATATAAATTCCAGTAACTACAATATATATATATATATATATATATTTATTAGTAGTACCAAAACTAAAAATATATATATATATATATATATATATATATATATATATATATATTCGGGACATTCATGCTACAGGTATCACGTGAATTACCAAAACAAGAATCCTTGATTTTCGTGACATCCTGCTTTATTCCTTGAATAACCCACGCAAGACTTTACCCAAGTAATCATATCATTGGAATTTCCTTAATAAAATTAATACATTTTTTTTTTTTTTTTTTTACAAACGGATTTCCGATTTTTTTTTGTTTAAATTTTATATAATAAAATTATGCCCAATTAAATTGTTCTAAAGACATATCAATATACATATCAAATTAATATAATTAATAATTTGCATAAAGGTTTGGCTCTGATGCCACTGTTAGGTTTGTATTATTCTAGAACGCAATCAAATTGCATAAATAAAGCGGAAGCGAGATAAAATCAGAGTTTAAAATTTTTACAAACCATATACCCGGATCACCCTTTATGCACAATTATTAATTAAACGAAAAAATAAAGGACAAGAATCATACCCTTGAAGATCCGAGCTTCCTCAGGTACAAGTTCACCTCCAATCCTTTTCGCGTTCAACTTGAATCCACCGGGTTTGGTTCCTTCTTTTGATCAACATTAGCCACCCAAATGTTTGGCCTCTAAAGGTGATCCACCAAGGAAAAATAAAGATTCAAGAAGAAGGGGTGGTTAGCTAAACCCTAGTTTTTCTATCTCTATAGAAAAAGAGCGTACTCTCCAACAATTGGAATTATTACGTATGTTGTAAAAGTCAACAACCACACCACCCATAATAAGACTCCTCTTATTTATTGATGTGGGCAACCCTCCTTAACAATTAAGAAATTGGGTTTTATTTAATTAATTAAATTTTTTAATTAATTAGGCTCCCTAATCTTATTAGGGATAATTAATTAAACTCTTTTAATTAATTTAACCTCCTAATCTTATTAGGAATAAATGAGAGTACTTATATTAAATTAATTCCTAAACTCTTTTAGAAATTAAAATAATAATAATTGTAATAATATTAATAAGACTCTCTTATTAATTTATATTTAATATTTCTAAAATATTAAATAATAAATATTAAGCTATTTAATTTATTCTATCACCATAGATTAAATTAAATATACATAACATATTATTATAATTATGCCATTAACTTCTTAAATAATTATTCTTCCTTTTATGGTGTGACCCTTTAGGTTCTCCATATTAAACCGGTGTGAATAAATCAATTAGAATAATTCTAATCTTATTTAAATAAATAAATTAAATAATTTATTTATTTAAATAAATAATATTTATTCTACAATAGGGATAAGCCTCCCTAGCGATCAACTACTTTCCGAGATAATATAGATTTCAACATTAATCATAAAAGAACCTTTGAGTAAATAGTTACCAGACAATTCAATCTTTCCACCATACAATGTCCCAATTAAATATAAACACATGGAATTTTTGTCAAGTCTTATTTTATTTAATTATATGTATTTCGATCCTTAAATGCACAACTCAAATAATGCAAATTAGAAACTCCTTTCTAATTTCATTACGCTTTGCCAAGGACTCATTGGGTTGTCATTTATCGAATCACATAGGACATTTCTCTTCTTTTATTAGAAGTGGTAGATTCTTTATTGATCATACATTATCTCCATGTACAACTTATTATACCCAAGCATACCCTTTGATATACCCTAAGGGTCTTAAGGAATAAGTCAAAGTATAACTCATCATACACAAGATACTAAGATGATCTCAAGTCCAAGGATTACTTGTACTTACTATCACTACAGAATTCCTATTGACAAAAAGTAAAACTCCATTAGGTATTCCTTAGCGAGCCACGTTCAAATTGAACTTATTCTCTAATAAGCACCTACATACTTGGTTTAGTGTCTCCACATAAATGATCATGAGATCAATCATCCTCATCCAATGAGCAAGCAACGATGTACCAATCTATCCGGATTCACTAATCCCCAATTTAGCAATCCAATGATTGGGAACTATTTTAGTTTTAAGCTTTCTAAGAATTTAGATCTCATTAGAATGATCATCATCATTATTCTAAAAGCATTGCTTAAAACTATGGGTTTATCACATATTATAAAACAACATCATGTAGATAATTAAAAGCCTTTAATAAATTAATACTTTTTATTAATAAATGAATAAGATTGTTACAAAGTATATGCTTTATCATCAAACATGATTGGCTTGTGTGCATATTACTTTCAGGTTTTGGCGTAAAAATCTCGTGTAACAAAGTTATGGCGAATTTTATGGGAAAAGACATTAATCGTCGAAATCATAGTTAACTAGGATTTCCAGAACGATAGTGAAAAGTCATCATTTAACTTAGAAAGCTAGGTTTTAGGTAGCATAATGAAGAACTATATAATTAAGAGTCGTGGACTCAAGAACAAATGAATTCAGACTTGAAACGAAGAAACGAGTGAAGAACTCTCACAAACGTTTAACGAACGCGTAATGAAAATTTAAATAGTGAATTTGTCGTTAACGGATTCAAAAACTTATTATATTTGGATGAAATTAAAGTAAGTAAGATATATGAGTTAATGGCTTTTGAATGAGCCGATTCCAAGTTATAACGATCGAGTTACGAGCTCGCGAAGGAATCGTATTGAAAAACATAAAAAAAATAAAAATTAAGGGCTCAGGGCAGGCGCCACAGCCGAAGAAATAACATTCATCTTATGAATAATAAACATTTAATATATATATTGATATCATTTAATGGGCAAATTTAGTTAGTATAAAATCTAATTTTGAATTAAAATAAACTCCTTTATTTCAATCCAAATTGAAATCAAAATAAAACTATTTTATTTTAATTTATCTAATTTTGAATAAAATAAACTATTTTATTTTAATCAAAATCTTTAATCAAAATAAACTCCTTTATTTTAATTAATTATGGAATCCAAGCCTAAGAAATTGGCGTTGTGACCTATTGAAATTCGGTCTAATTTCACACCCGAATTTCGTACATCACAGTCACATCTCTTTCCAAACATACATCATTATATAGCTAAATATAACAACATGCATTCTCAAATCTCAGGTTCTAATACCTTATAACCTCGTTCATTATAAATAATGATAATTATATTATTCTTTACATCTTACAAGAGTGACTTTCATCCGTCACAAAATATTCATAATAGTTCATTAAATTTTTCTATAGTTTAATTAAACTATTATACATTACAAGTCTTGGCTTAATCTTCATGCTCATTCATCTACTGAATGACACTTCGTCTGGATATTGGTTAGCTTGATCTTCACGGGATCCTTAAGTTCTTTTATTTGTACGCTTAAAATATTTTTCATTTAAAGCAAGTGTGAGCATTCAATTTCTCAGCAAGTTATAGCAGTTGAATAAACAACCTCAAGAATTTAAAATTTCTTTTAAAACTTCAATAACCGAACAAAGGATATGAAGTAGCTTGAATAATAGGAATAATTCTGATTCCTATCATTTTAAAACATTAGTCACATTCACTTTGAAATACTTTCATTCTTCTACCTTTTTCATACCCATTCCGTCTGGCTAGAATCATTAGCACATACTTAACAATAACGGTTCATGTATAAACAAAATATTTTCATATTGAACCATTTAATCACCGAACAGTTTATCTCATAGAAACACCGAAGTGTTAAAATTATGGCACAAGGCCTCATACATTCTACCACCTTGTACAAATATCACATATTTTCACATAGATAAAACTTCTCATGTTCAACATCTGAGAAGTTTAAAAAACTAGCATTCATATTAAACATGAATGAAGTTAGAAAACTTGCCTTATGCACAGCTATAGCTTACAGTTTACACTGAACTGCTCATCGAAATCCCTATATAACACATAAGGAAATAGCACATACACCAATTAGTCATGTATATTTGACTTACGCATTGGTTTAAACTTAACTTTACTTCTTAAGGTTCGCGTTCTTGCAATCTAAGTTTACGCGACCAACTTTCTTTACCGCTTTACGGCGTTATGACATACGGGGATGTCTTACTCATACGATCATCATTTTTGATGATTTACATTCTTATCTTCTTCTTATAACTCTTTTAGGACTCAACACACATTGAGTCTCTACTAGTATTCCATATGGTACTCTGAGTGGTTTCCTTCAAACAATCAACAAACTAATTTCTCGTCTCATCTACACTGTCTTTCATAGCGAGTTAGATCGGTTGTTAGTTTCGTATATACCTCCGCTCTCTGAAGTAATTGTTTATCTCAGCTCCCATATGTCAACCATTAAAGATTACGATTGTAACACAACCTAAATTTAACTTAACTTATCCAAACCATTAAGGATATAATGTTCTTTAAGTTGATTTCCCATTCGTTATGGCTTTCTAACAACTAAATTACATACCTCATGATTTATTCCTTATCGTCTAAGTCATATAGTCTTTTGTATACTTAGAACGATCATTCAATTTAAAAACTATATGATTATAGCGTTAAGCATTTTACATTACCTTATTCATATCTTATATCGTCTCATTTATTCGACTCAGAACGTCATCCAAGTTATAATCATTAACTCGGCTTCTTAACGTTATACGTCATTGTCTTTAATTCAGTTTCTTCACCGTTCACAGGTTTAATCCTTAATCTTAATTACCTTACAGTCAAACCATACACGGTGTGTAGGTTTTGCCTGTTCAATATTCGCATACACTCAACCGTTACATCGGCTAAAGCGTTTAACGCTTACATTTCATTCTATATCTGACTCATATTCGGACTTTCAATAATTTTATTACCGTTCGTTACGACTTTTTTGATAATTCATATCTTACTACCTTCATCAACGCTTAAGTTATACAACCAATGTATGCTTAGAGCGTTTGCCCGATGCAAATACGATTCACGAGGATTTCTTACGTATTCAGCGTTCACATTGTTCATCTCTTAATCTCTCATTCAATTTTTACCTAAGGTTTTAATCGCTTTCATTCGTTATCCATTACATGAACCTCACATTCATCATTCTTTATTAATGTCGAAGCCATACGGTTCATTGTATGCTAAGACCGATCGTTCATCGCAACTACGTTGCGTTTATAACATTTATACGCTTTACATCTAACTTTCATTATTACCTTATAACATTGAAATGTTATAAGTCACCATCTCCCTACAACTTCTAAGGAATCACCATCATAGCAATCCCTCACGTTCGTTTTATCGCGATATGGTCCCAAGATATCGGTTACGTAATTTGGGCTTACATTCTTTGTCTTTTAATCCTGTTCAATCTTTCCCTTCAACCCTAACTAAAGGTTTAAATCACTTGATTAAGTGTTACATTATGTGAACTATATGTTCATTATCTTTCCTTACACTTCCCCCAGGAGTTGAGCAGTTAAAAGCTCTTCTATGGGTTTTTCTTTGCACCGGCGTTGCAGTGCCGATTTGTTATTAATGGCACTGCAACACATATTAGCAATAGCTGAGTCCCTGGGCTGGTGCTACGGCACCGCTTTCCAAGGCATAACTGGCGCTGTGGCACCAGTTCTAAAACTTAGAAAAAATTTCTAAGTCTTAAACATGTTTGAGACACTTACTTCACAATCTAATAACTTCTTCATTATAACTCAGAACGAGGTCATTCCAAAGTCATTTTCTTAATCTCATTACGTACTTTAACTTCCCTGTGACAAAAATTCATTCTGAATCCATTAACATTCCATTCAATTGGCTTAAATTTCATCATTCGTTCGTTTTACGTTATTAACGTTCTTCGTTTGTTTGTTTGTAATTTGGTCTTCCGAACTTGGAATTCGTTCATTCTTGAGTCCACGACTCACATTTTCTACATTTTCTTACATTGTTATGAAACCCTACACATCGTGTTCATTTACATACTTTCTACTTTTCGTTTGTCTTTTATAAAATTTTCGTCATGACTTTGTTATAACTAAGTTTAATCTGTTCTTCATGAACGTTTCTTTTGTTCCTAACCAAGAAATAAGCATCTAACTTATATGCGATAGTTATAAACTTGTCCATCAACAACAAGTTCTAACTATGATGGTTTTAAATTTGTACATCAACAATGTTCTTCACGTTCTTCGCGTTCTTCATTTGTTCCTCATTTTTAATCGATACTTTGATTATGATTTCACTTTTTCTTGGAATTTGGTGTTATAAAACACCATTCCTTATTTATTTCACCGAATTGTTCATATAATTCATTTGGATCGTTCAAATTCATTAAGCAATTCATACTTCTTTAAGAAAGCTTTTATAAATAAATCTTAAGTTTTTCATACTTCATTTTTTTATGATTTCAACCATATGAAATCATTCTTAACATCTTCTTCTCCTATTTTAATTAAGCTATGTATATTGACATAGAAATCTTAAAGAAAATTTATATTAGACTAGGTTTTGCATTACCTTTCTTCTTTAATCTTCTTCCGTTGGACAAAGTTTGCACACGGCCTAGCTATTCCTCTTCCTTTCTCTCCTCATCTAAATTCTCTCTGTATCTCTCTCTCTCTTAAGTGTTGGTGATTTTTCAAATCACCAACAAATGAGCTAAGGCTCTCATTTTATAGAAAACCAAGGTTAGGGGCATTTTGGTCATTTGGCAAACCACCTTACTATTCATACCTCCTTACTATTCATGAAGCTTCTCCTGGAAGCTTCATTGTCCAGTCTTGCGGAATTCGTCCGACAGTTTCAAAAACTACGATTCTCGGAATCCAAATATTTTTCGATATTTCGTCTTTGCTCTACAGTTTAACTTTTACGCATTCTTCAGAACTTTGAAAAACTGAAAAACACTTTTTGATGATTAGAGTTTTCCTTCACGTTTTCTCCTAACGTAGTTAAACGAATGAAAAGTACATAACAATACTTTTTTATCATTTTTATTCATTCGATTTCTACACATTTTTTGAGAAAAACTTTTATTGGCTAACTTAACTTTTCACAACATATTATCATAAAATCTTTTGACGGAATGTCATTTCGACATACCAAACTCTCAGAAAGGCTTATGTTATTCAAACCCTAAACCCTAGGGTTTCATTGGGTGAATAGTGCCTATTTCGTCTTTTTCCTCAAAAATATTTTTGTTCTCGAAAAAGTTTTATTTTCGTCTTGAAAATTCTTACTCATTCAGTCTAGCTCGTAGCCAGAATCCTCTCATTTTATAATCATCCTAGGTTTTAGAACGATTAATAAACACATAGTAGAGGATATTATTAATAAAAATTCATTTTATTAATTACTAATTCTTTAAACTTAAATTTTGGACAATCAGATTTTTCGAGTTGTCACAGGTGCCACAACGCCTACCCAGGGACTCAGCTTTGCTAACTCGCGCCGCAGCACGGCTATTATAACTGAGAGTGGCGCCATAGCGCCCTTAAGGAAAGAAAATTCGATGTGAGCTTTTGTTAATCCAACTTTTCGCGTGGTAATTATGAGGCATGTATATACTTAATATACATGAAGAAAGAATTCCTAAACAATATGTGTAACTAGGGATTTAGGAATTAAACGTTGATTAAAAATAATCAAATGAAGAATGTAAAATGTAAAAACGTAAACCGTGAAACGTATTCGAGTTTAATGCACGTCTTAAGGTTATATTCGTAATAGACATGCATGGTACAAGAATGATAAGAAATGAAGATAAAACTTATGTAATTTCTATACGGAATCCGATATTGGTAATCCAGGAGAAATATGTCCGAACTAGCTAACCCAATGGGGTTATAACTATCGTGGTACTTAAACGACGATCAATGTGTTAGTTTATGACATGTAATGTTAATAAGCCATCATGAATGTTTATTGTGATGCCCTCAAATTCGGGTATCTTCCAACCGGACATATGGTGCTACATGGTGCTACAGTTCACACATACATACAATTAAAATGCCTCAAAAGAATGAATATGTCTTATATATATTCCGAACAATATTCACTTCCTAGGTTCTTTATAACCAATACATAAGTTCTTTGTCATAATATCAAATACATTACAACATTAGACCTATACTATTACATAGACAATTAAACGGTCTGCCTTAGCCTTCCCTTTATCTTTACCGGATCCTTCAGCCCGTTTGATCTTAGTTGCATTCATATGGTTCAAGCAAGAGTGAGCATAACTAGCTAAGAAAGTACAACAATTCCATTTAAAAGACATGCTTGAAACATACAAATCATATATCTTCAATAACTGAACAATAGTTATGAAGTACTATCGATAATTCAAAATTACACTTCTCTTTTCTTTAAAACATTTTACAATGACAACATTCAGTAAAACATCAGTTCTGGTCCAAGACCTTGAGCATTTCATACTTTCTTTGAAATGGACAACCCGACACTAAGTCTGTAAGTCCGGCATTACTTACGAGCACGTCTAGGTGATCAGCCTATAGTACTCTATGTTGATTAACACTACATTCTTTAAACGTATATACGTTTAAGTTGTGGCAACCTCACGTGTCTGTCGTTTGATGACAAAACATTTGTTTAGCATACTCAGTCTTCATTTGAAAACCATACCAACATAGTTTGGCAAAACACTGACAATACTTTGATAGATTATAAGAAATCCAACATATTGTAAGTCCTGCAGAAAGAATTGGCTTTGACTTCATCATACATTAATTCATGCGTAAGAATACATGAATCACAAAACTTGTCTAGATTGAACATAGACAAGGGTTAGAACACTTGCTTTTAACGTCTGTTACTGTTAATACACTTTCTCTTTAAGTCTTTAAGTCTCTACAATATATGACCACATAATGTAACACATTAGATCATATATAATCTAGTATGGTTACTACTATATCTTACCCTTCTTCTCATTCTAATCATGTTTTAGCTTGTTATTATTGGTTCCGGCTTATCACATTACATTGTTCAAACATTCAATTAATCCTTCATCGACCTTCAATTGTAATACTTAAGGTCTTTAACATCTTAAATGGTGTTACATTATATTTATTAAGGTAAGTTAATTTGACTTAATTACTTTACCTTCTTTCTCTACTTATACGCATTCATTACTATCATTGGTTTAGTGATGGCCATTTAGTTGAAAGTTATTAAGTGGTCGAGGTCTGGGCTCTGTTATGCTGGCTGAGTCCTAGTTCATTTGTCGTCATTGCTGTAAAATAATCTGATGAGTGATGGACATTGCTCAGCATTGCAGTGCCACTTTTTGTCCTTGAAATTTGTGTAGCACTTTCAAATTTCTGCAGGCACTACCTAGAAAAACATAAATTTTGAACTATGCGAACTTCCCGGACTCCAAATTTGATCATTTTAAGTCTGAATTGGCTCGTTCAAAATCCATTAGCTCACAAATCACATACTCTACGTGTTCATGCAAGAATTTTACATTTTTAAATTTGTTAACTCAAAATTCACCTATTAGTCCAATTTAACGAAAATAATAAACGTTCGTGAACGTTCAACGCTCGTTTCTTCGTTCTAAGTCAGAATTCGGTCATTTTTGAGTCCGCAACTCTATAATGCCAAATATGACTTATTCCCATCAAAAACTAACGTTTCTGAGCTCAATGTCAAAATTTGACTTCCATTCCGAGAATTTCACGATTTCAACAATTATCGTCCGAACTCATGAATTTTGCCATAACTTCGTTACTTATGATTTGTTCATCGTTTCAAATGGATTATATCAATCATATTAACATCTTAACATACATATTTCATTGACTTATATACATGATAAGTTCTTACTTATATACATGATAAGTTCTTACTTATTCTTACTTAGTTCATAACTTATATACTTAGGATTTTAATTCACATGATTTATCATGGATTTTAGTCTTCTAACAACCATCCTTGCTTCTTCTTATCATACAAACTTCATTAAGGTAAACATATTACAAGTTCTTCATTAGTTCATAACTTATATATGAATGAATTGCTTATTCAAGGCTTATTATGACTTAAGTCCTTTGATTAACCATTCTCTTTACTTCTTAGCATACATACATCACTAATCAACACTTCTCTATCAAACTAGAATTGAAGAGTTAGAAGATTAATGATATAGAAGTCTTACCCTTGATCAAGCTTTGTTCTTCTTCTTTTCTACTAATGAAAGTCTAGCTTTTTTCTTACTTATTCTCTTTAACAAATAAGTTATAAATGTTAGATGAAATGAACAAGTGTAAAAATGATCCAACACTACTTCTATTTATAAAATTGCTAAGGTTAGGGTATAATGGTCAATAAACATCCCACCTCCTTAAACAAACCTCCTTACTATTCATTACTTAACTATTAAGTTTTCTTGCTTAACACTTTCTTTGCTTAGCCATCACACTCTTTGCTTGGCCACCAAGATCACCCATGTGATCATGGGGCCCACATGGGTTGCCCCATGGATCTTCTTTACCCATTGGATTCTTAATTTGGGCTTTAATTCAATTAGCTTAACTTATGCTTTTGGGCTTGCATTAATCCACTTTGGACTTTACATTAACAAACACTTGGGCTTTAACATTAGTTTGCATTGGGCTTAATCATAATCCCAATTAGACTTTACACTTCCTACACAATACTACAAATCTAATTACATATGGCTTAAAGCCTTGGAACGTATTCTCTACGTATTAATCTCATATTTTAACTTGTATACTTATTTAACATATATGACATACCATCATTCATACATACTCGTATAATACTTCGTATCATACTCGTACTCATTACCTCGTACAATACCTACGTATTATACGATCATCTCTTTAACTAGTTAACGCTTTACTTTTCCTATCTTTCTCGAATTAAGTCCGCATGCGAAAAACTACGTTTTCCATACTTGAATTATTATTACATAATCCATCTCACCTCAATATTCTATCATTACATATTTCTCGGAAGTTCAAAAATAATTCCAGAGCAGAAATTAGTGAATAGTGTTTCTTGGAAAATTTCTCGGAAAACTTTTATTTCTTCTTGGAAATTCAAACACTTTAATTCCTTCACGTAGTCAAAATACTACAACATTCCGATGTTTCTAGGTTATAGAACGACATTCGTCTTACTAACACATAATAATAACAAATAATATAATTTTATTCATTATTTAATTAAATAAAATTATTTTACAATAGATCTGAATTTCTCGGTCGTTACATTTATAAGCAGTAATGAACGTTAAATAAGCTTAACGAATATTATTAGTAAAGTAAATTTGATTAAGACATAGAAGAGAAAGAAGTTGGTATAAACAATGTGTTTAGATTATTTAGTAGCTAATTTCAGTGTGTTATATGAATATATCATGTAGAAACTATAAAGACCGAGAACGGTTGAACTTAACGTAGAAGGCCCTTGAAGGCAAGTTCTCCTAACACTTGTCTGACCTTCGTGTTAGCCAAGTTTCTGTAATTCTTGTTATATTATACATGAGTTATTTACGAAAGAGTCGATGTCATTTTTAACTCGGCTAGACTAATCTTGAAAGTTGATTAATTTATTTACAAGTCTTTCAAAGTAGTATTGATAACGCTATCCTATGCCAATTATTTGGTACGGATTCAAAGGTAAGCTTGAGTATGAATAAACAAAGGTATTTTTCAACGTTTATTCGACAAGCACACGAGGTTGCCAAAACTTAAATGTAAATACATTTAACGGATGACTGTTGATCAACATAGAGTACTATAGGCTGATCACCTAGAAGTGCTCGTAAGTTATATCAGATGTACGGTCTTAGTGCCGGGATGTCCTTTTTATGAATGAAAACGGAATGAGAATGTTCAGCGTCTTTTGACCTACTCAAAATTCTTAAGTTACTGTATGTGCTTTGAAATTATTTTAAGAGAATGAAAATTGCTATTTTGATTGTTCATAGTACTTCATAACTTTTTGTTTAGTTATTGAAGATCAATCATATGATTCTTGATTTTGTGGTTGCTTATATATTGTTAGACTTGTTGAGCTAGTTATGCTTGTTTCTTGCTTAAATTATATGATTGCAGCTAAGAACGAATGGACCAAAGGTTCCGATAGAGATAAGGGCAAAGCCAAGATGGATAAATAAGTTATCCTATAATAGAATAGTATATTTGTATGTAATAGTTAACAAAACATAGGAAGAATTTATTATTATTGTAATAAGAATTTAGTAAATATGTTCATTTTGATGCAGTTCTCATATGAATGAATATATAGTTAGTAGTACCATGTAGCACCATATCTGTGGGTTAAAAGTACCCAAATTTTTGAGCATCATAGCTTCCAAGGATAGATTATGATGATTATGCTCAGTATGTGGAAAAAGATCCAAAGTATGAGTTGAATATTCAGAAACTATGTCAACCGAGTACAACTTGGAAGATATTTCAATAGGCATTTATGCAATTCCCACAAGCTAACTTAAGTCGTTATGGAAAACCATGGTTTGCCTTTATTTATGCTAAATTAATTCCATCCACACATGTCAGTGATGTCTCCAAGAAGAGGGAGGTCTTGAAAGTAATATGCACACAAGCCAATCATGTTTGATGATAAAGCATATACTTTGTAACAATCTTATTCATTTATTAATAAAAAGTATTAATTTATTAAAGGCTTTTAATTATCTACATGATGCTGTTTTATAATATGTGATAAACCCATAGTTTTAAGCAATGCTTTTAGAATAATGATGATGATCATTCTAATGAGATCTAAATTCTTAGAAAGCTTAAAACTAAAATAGTTCCCAATCGTTGGATTACTAAATTGGGGATTAGTGAATCCAGATAGATTGGTACATACGTTGCTTGCTCATTGGATGAGGATGATTGATCTCATGATCATTTGTGTGGAGACACTAAAGCAAGTATGTAGGTGCTTATTAGAGAATAAGTACACTGAGCATTGGCTCGCTAAGGAATACCTAATGGAGTTTTATTTGCCTGTCAATAGGAATTCCTGTAGTGATAGTAGTACAAGTAATCCTTGGACTTGAGATCATCATAGTATCTTGTGTATGATGAGTTATACTTTGACTTATTCCTTAAGACCCTTAGGGTATATCAAAGGGTATGCTTGGGTATAATAAATTGTGCATGGAGATAATGAATGATCAATAAAGAATCTACCGCTTCCAGTAAAAGAAGAGAAACGTCTTAAGTGATTCAATAAATGACAACCCAATAGTCATTGGCCAAGGCATAATGAAATTGGAAAGGAGTTTCTAATTTACAATATATGGAGTTGTGCATTTAAGAATCGAAATACATATAAAAATATAAAATAAGACTTGATAGTAATTTCATGTCTTATATTTAATTGGGACATTATGTGGTGGAAGGATTGAATTGTACGGTAACTATTTAATCAAAGGTTCTTTTATGATTAATGTTGAAATCTATATTATCTGGAAAGTCGTTGATCGCTAGGGAGGCTTATCCCTATTGTAGAATAAATATTATTTATTTAAATAAATTAATTATTTAATTTATTTATTTAAATAAGATTAGAATTGTTCTAATTGATTTATTCACAACCGGTTTAATATGGAGAACCTAAAGGGTCACACCATAAAAGGAAGAATAATTATTTAAGAAGCAAATGGCATAATCGTAATAATATGTTATGTATATTTAATTTAATCTATGGTGATAGAATAAATTAAATAGTTTAATATTTATTATTTAATATTTTAGAAATATTAAATATAAATTAATAAGAGGAGTCTTATTAATATTATTACAATTATTATTATTTTAATTTCTAAAAGAGTTTAGGAATTAATTTAATATAAGTACTCTCATTTATTCTTAATTGGATTAGGAAGGAAAATTAGTTAAAGGAGTTTAATTAATTATCCCTAATAAGATTAGGGAGCTTAATTAATTAAAAGAATTAATTAATTAAAACCCAATTCCTTAATTGTTAAGGTGGGTTTCCCACATCTATAAATAAGAGGAGTCTTATTATGGGTGGTATGGGTTGTTGACTTTTTTAAAAAGCACGTAATAATTCCAAGTTGTTGGGAGTATGCCTTTTCTATAGAGATAGAAAACTAGGGTTAGCCATAACACCCATCTTCTTGAATTTTATTCTTCCTTGTTGGATCACCTCTAGAGGCCAAACACATGGGTGGCTAACGTTGATCAAAGGAAGGAACCAAACCCGGTGGATTCAAGATTGAACGCGAAAGGATTTGGAGGTGAACTTGTACCTGAGGAAGCTCGATCTTCAAGGGTATGATTTTATTCTTTATCTTTTCGTATAATTAATAATTGTGCATAAAGGGTGATCCGGGTATATGGTTTGTAAATTTTTAAACTCTGATTTTTACGCGTTTCCGCACTTTTTATGCAATTTGATTGCGTTCTTGAATATTACAAACCTAATAGGTCTTACTCTATTGCTTAGTACGGGGTAAATCTATTGAGCTGGGAGAGGTAATAGAAAAATCAATACTTTGAGTTATTCAGTTGGGAACCAAGGTAGGCCTTCCACACCCATCTTTAATTTATGGATTGTGTTATAAGGTTGGAGTTAAGTGGGGTGATGATGAAATTCTTTTTTCCTCTAATGCCCCCGATCAATCACGCGTTTATTATGCGATACAAAGTTTGAGGGATGGGGAATCTCACCCAAGGGGGTTAGGTTTTATCATTCCACAGTCAGAACCCCAACAAGATAAGGATCCCATGGCCACATATTCTACTCTTGCCGCTGCTTGTCGTGTTGTTTCTCCGGAGGTGGAACTATAAGTTAACAGATGGATTTATCGATTACACGATCAGAATGTTCGCCTCGCTGCCCATCAAGATGTTATCTTCTTTTAAATGTCAGCTTCAACAATGCCCTGATTGATATGTTTGCCTAGATGAACCCTATAATGGAACAAGCTCAGTTGTCAGTGCCACCCACATTGCCAGTTCCCCCCCCCCCTTTGATCAAGAAGATGATGGATGCAATGACGAGGCCGATCACGATGGTTAACCTACTCAGGGAAGTCCTCCGTTTTGAATTTTTTTATCTTTCGCATAAGGACATTGCTTCTTCTAAGTTTGGGGGTGTTTGTTTATATGTTCATATGTTTGCATATTCATAGTAGGATATTTATGCATTTAGGTTATGTTTATATCTAGTATCATATTTATTTTTTAGTTTTGCATGAGGCTTTGCATAGTGTGTTTGCATATATTGCATGTAGGTTTAACTTGAGCATGATGAGATATGAAACCATTTATGTGACATCCCCAAATCCAGGTACTCCATTCCCACAGGATTTGGTGTTCACTATCCAAAACCATTACATCTAACTACCCATAACGAAGGATAAACACATAACTTAAATAACTTAAACAATAATCTCTCACATTAAAGGGTTACATCATCATCTCAAAAATAATCCCAGGTAATCTAACTTTAAATTTATTACATCAGTTTGCGGAATACATCATAAAATAAAACAAGTCTTTATCATAATTTATTAAAATAAAATTCTCATAAGTCTTCAGCACTTGGACAATTTTCCCTTTCCTTTACTAGTAGATGGCTCATCAACTTTCTCCACTTTAGCTGTAGTGTTAATTGCAAGAGTGAGCAAACAAATGATCACTGATATAGAAAGTAGTAATGATAACAACATGAGAATGAACAACGAAACTGAACAATAAAGAACTTGTTCTATGGATCAAAATAGAAAACAAGTTCGAACTTTAATATTTGAGGGTCTTAAGACCACGAAATATGTCCCCGGTACTTAGGTATTATTACCCAACCTTAACAGTCATTTAGACTATACGGACCTTTCTTAGCGTACTTAGGGGGATTAGCCCTTTGTACCATGTATTGTGCACAAACATCTAAACGTTAAGACGCAAAAGAAAAGAAATAAACTGATATGGCTTAACTCTCCCACGTTCTCTTTCAGTTAAAAAAAACAATGCACCTTCATCAGTTAAGTTAGACCAAAGGCCACAATGCCTTGTATGGCCATACACCCATTCCCCCAACTAGATTTTTTTTATATTATTATATTAAATAGTTTCATGTGTCACACCTTTAGTTAATTTAAATAATTTATAATAACAATAATTAACAATAATTATAATCTCATTATAATTATATTTATAATTAATAAATAATTATATATTTAATTTAATTAATAAATTAGAAATATCACTTTATTTAATTTATTTATTTCTTTTAATATTAAACAATTCATTTAATTTAATTATTTTCTTAAATATTAAGCAATTGATTCAATTTAATTATTTCCTTAAATTAAATCCTTCAGATAAAATTATCATTATTCAATTTAGTTAACATTAATTAATTTAGTTACTAAATTAATTCACCACAATTCATCAAATATTTATTTTTCTCAATAAATAAATTATTTAAAATATTTATTTAATTCAATAAATATTTAAATTAAATTACAAATTTCTCGATCGTTACATCCTTCCCTCCTTAAAAAGATTTTGTCCCCATGATCACAACTCAAAAAAATTATTCGTTACATTCTTTCCTCCTTAACAAGATTCTGTCCCCAAAATCGCTATACAAGATCAAGCAATTTACTGAGGATAATTCTTCATCATAACGCTTTCAAGCTCCCACGTAGCTTCTTCAGCATTGTGGTTCCTCCAGATTACCTTAACAGAAGGTATCACCTTATTCCTCAGTACTTGCTCTTTTCTGTCAACAATTTGAACATGGATTTCTTCATATGACAAATCTTTCTCAAACTGTAAGGGCTCATATTCTATAACATGTTTATAGTAAGGCTTATATGGTCTCAATACCGAGACATGGAAAACATTATGAATATGTTCCAACTCCGGAGGTAAAGCTACCTCGTACGCCACTTCTCCAACTCGTCGAAGCATTTCGAAAGGTCCTATAAATCTAGGGATCAATTTTCCCTTCTTGCTAAACCGAATTTTCACATTTTAGGAGATACTTTCAAGAAAACATAACTACCGACATCAAATTCTCTATTTTGTCGATGTTGATCGGCATATTTCTTTTGTCTATCTTGTGCGGCTATTAATCTGGCTCGAATCACTTTGATGATCTCGACAGTCTGTTGTACCAATTCTGGACCCAATAGATGTGATGCCCCCAAATTCGGACCTCCACTTGGTCTCTCGAATTAGGTTCATCACGTTCTCATGGCAAAACCATAATAACTAAAGTAACGCATACACAACGGAAAATCTACTTTAGAATAATATACAATGATTTATTATAATAATTCCCCCAAGTCTCGCAACCTACAGTGCTTAAAAGATTACATAATAATATCTAATAAAGACTTATTACATAATCATACTTAAGCTTAAACATAATCTGAAATAGTCTTAATACATCATAATAGACTTAAAACATAAAAAGGACAAGCTAGTCGGTTGCGTTGCCCTTGTCTGTTTCAGAGACACCTCCATGTTCCTCCTTAACTGAAAGGTTTTAAATAAGCAAGAATGAGCACAAATTGCCCAGCAAGTAATATATAACAAGGGTGTAGGATATAATATCACAAGGGTTGAAATATCGAAGTGTTATTTTCTAGGATAGTTCAAAGTATCAGAATAACATCATGAATAAGGGATATGACAATTCAATATAAATCAACAGATATATATGAATTCAACGGCTAACAATGTATCCAACTGGGTAAGCAATTTATACTGAGCAGTCACTAAGGACCATTGAACTTTCACTTAGAGTTACCAATACTAAACTGATAACCAAAAATAACAAGTACTATAGATGATCAGTCTACAATACTTTACGGTATGCATAACACCACAATAATATTTATTCATGCGTTGGGATTTCCAACAACATACACTCCCCTTACCAAAAGGGTTGTCCAACTCAGTTTTCAAGATTTTCGCACCAATCAATTGGTTTGGATAGTTTTTATAAACATGCATATAGTCTAGCCGAAACAAATGACATCGACTATCTCACAATATTCAAGGTCAATATTAAGTTTAACATGAATAATAACTTTCACAAGGGTTTAAGTATATTAGCTCTTATGAACGAAAAAGTAATCTAACTTGTGTTCAAAGGGATAAGTTTACGATATTTGTCGAATAAAATATTGCAATGATATTGCACAACAATAATAATAGGGTTCAGATACTTGCTCAATAAAAGTAAGGTTCAAGGAAACTTGCTCAATAATAATTAGAATAAGTTTAGGGAACTTGCCTTAAGCGTAGTTTATCCGCGTTAATAAATCAACACTTTCGAATCCTAATTATAACGCATTATATGTTCAAGATTTTAATTAGCTAACACAGTCTTTAATCAAGCTTGACACGATACAAGTATGCACATAGGGTAAAAAATCAGTTTATAAGTCATCATGAATCTACTAATTAGTTACTTCACAAATAAATCAAGAATGCTGAAGGTTAGGACCTTCTCTACTCATGGACTTTTCATTTCAATGCAACACCGACGTATCAACTAAGCATCACACATATATATATATGTACATCAGTAGATTTTAGATCACATTTAGCATTATAAGTATCATGTAAGTTATCTTGTCAAAAGACCGTAATCCATTTTCGGGATTCTAGATCGGCGCAATTGCTTACGGCTAAGTTTCAGATAAATAGCAATGCTGCTTGGCCCCCGACCCTACCAAGACTCAATTTCTTGCCTTGTGGGTTCATGCGGTCTCGAACGCACAATTATACATAATGTATTTTGACATGTTAAAGGCTTTCACATGCTTCGTAGATCAATCTAGGTCCCTTCTTTCATAACATGGTTCTAAATTTGATCATTTCAATAATTTAAAGTCATTCAAGGTCATGAAACCACAAAGTCTAGCATGCTTGCTTTCAAAATCATACAAGATAGTTATAAGACTCATACTTGGCATGCTTGTGTGAATTCATAACACATACGTGAAACAAACACCGCTTTAGTTGAAAATATGCTTTGTTCGTGCTTTATTTGAAATATAACATACAAGCGTAGTATATCCATGGTTACATGACATGAGTTAGTCTAAGAGCATCATCAATCATGATCACAATGTCAGATTCTAGTCTTTAAGGTATCATGACAATATTCACATTCTAAACTTACTAGCGAGTCCAACTTGTTCATGTTTCTTTGCTAATCACTTAAGCACAAGCTAAAGGTTTATTCATGCATGTCTAAGTCACATTAACATGCTTTGCAAAGTTAGAATATACAACATGTAGAAATCATGTAAGCTAGCATACTAGTTTAAGTCTCTTATTGAAAATATTTCTAACATAAGGCTTAACAAGCTTGATCATGCTCAACGGACTAAGTACACTATAACATGCTCATCTATGTGCAAAATCAGTCATGTATAGCTCACTAGGTTCATAAGTTGTAGAACATAATCTTTTAACAATGTTGGTTTTCAAAACTTAAGGTTCAAATCTCTATTTAAACCATATGTCTCCAATAATCATGCAAGTCTATGAAAACATGCTCACATTAGGTTAACGTATCCATATATACATTATACACATGCTTACATGTTAGTTTGAGTCAAAAACATCTAGCTACTAATGATCAGATTGCAAAACAGAACTAAAAAACTAAACTTCGAGAACTAAGTAGCATTCTGTACCGCACCTCAATACAAATGTGGCGTGAGCTTACAAGTGTTCGGTTCAAAGTAAGAAGCGCCTGCTTCGCAAGTAACTCTAGCCCAACCTCAAAATTTACTCACGAAATTACTCCTAAACACTTATAAATCAATTGCAACATGCTTATAAGGTCATATAGCATCTTTATAACCAATAACCAAGCTTAGTAACATCCAATTCCACCAAATCAATAATTTGATATTTCAAAACTTAGTTGTACAAAGAATGAAATTGAAAGTATAGGATGGAATTATACCTTTGCAATATGTATGAAACTTGCTCCAATAGAACTCCTAAGCTCTAAGAATGCTTGTAGGCTCTCAACCTTACTACTTAGCAAATTCAACAATAACAATTGAAGAAGGAGAGTCCATATATATATAGAAAATCCATTACACAGATAATGCAATTTCCCATTGAATCAAACCCATGGATTGTAGGATTGTATGAAGGTTATGGAGGAGTTGTTAGATTGGTTGTTGGAACTCATCATGATCACCACTCCCCCATGATCATGAGATAGAGAGTTGGAAGAAAATGAAGAACATAGGCTAGCCTTTTTGAATTACACGTGAATGAGGAATGAGCAAATGGGTCAATCATTTTGGACAATCCAATATAACTAGCATTCTTGTATACTCCTACACATCCTCACTCTTATGCTATATTTTTAATACACATCTCAACCATATATTATGATTAAATGTCACACTTAATAATTAAGGTTTCAATGTAGTAGATGAAATATGGGAATGTAATATACATATAACCCATGTACATTTATCACAATGGTACACTTTAACAGTGCATAATATATTATTTCCATACATGCCCACATACATATTGTCACATACACATTTCATGATATATTTATACCATATAGTTTCAATATGTTTAATTACCACTTAATATAATATAGTCTCTTAGAACTTAATATATTGACACATAAATGTCATAATCGCACCATATAGTTATTTTTGTATTATTGTTCACATGTACATAACTACCAATATAATATTATTATATTAACAACTCACTTAATTAGGTTAAATAAATTAATCATGCACTTTCTTAATTAATTAACACTAATATTAATTAATCCAATCATTTATGGGTTTTCCATAATCATTACTATTTGTATTTTTATCACCATGCCACACAAGGCTTTCAACGAGTTTACCATAAACTCCACGTATTCTCAACTAATTAATTATTCAATATAATTGAGTTATCTTAATTCATAACACAAAATTGTTCATATTCACGTAAATATGTATTTCCATTAATATATTTATTTAATAATAAGCGGAAATTCTCGGGTATTACATCCCCCCCCCCTTAAAAAATTTTGTCCCGGAATTGTTACAAGGTTACACAAACAGATTGGGATAATCCCTCCTCATTCTATCTTCTAACTCCCACGTTGCCTCCTCGACATCGTGGTTACGCCAAAGTACCTTTACAGAAGAAATAAATTTGTTTCTCAAGGTTTGCTCTTTCCTATCTAGAATTTGGACATGAATTTCTTCGTACGCTAACTTTTTCCCCACTTGAATGGGTTCATAAGAAATCACGTGCTTGTAGTCAGGCTTGTACGGACGCAACACAGATATGTGAAATACGTTATGGATGTGCTCCAACTCAGGTGGTAGTGCAACTTTGTATGCTACTTCGCCCACTCGTTGTAGTATCTCGAATGATCTTATGAATCTTGGACTCAGCTTTCTTTTCTTGCCGAAATAGATTTTTCCCTTCCACGGAGACACCTTTATGAATACAAAACTGTCGACTTCAAAGTCTCGGTCTTTCCAATGCAAGTCTGCGTACTTCTTTTGGAAATCTTGAGCTACTACAAGTCTGGCCCTTATCACTTTCACCACGTCTGCGGTTTGTTATACTAACTCAGGTATGAGTATTCGTCGTTCTCCGACTTCGTCCCAACATAAAGGCGTTCTGCACTTCCTTCCATAAAGAGCTTCATACGGTGGCATGCCGATACTCGCATGGTAACTATTATGATACACAAATTCAACTAAGGGTAAGTGATCGTCCCAATTTCCCTTGAAATCCATCACGTAAGTCCTAAGCATGTCCTCTAGCGTTTGTATAGTTCACTCACTTTGTCCGTCTGTCTGAGGATGATAAGCAGTACTCAGTCTCAACTGTGTTCCCATCCTCTCTTGTAAGCTTTTCCAGAATGTTGACGTGAAATGCGAGTCTCGGTCAGAAACAATCGACACCGGCACTCCATGTCGTGAAACGATTTCCTTTACGTACAGACTCGCTAATTGATTTAAATTGTAGCGGATCTTGATCGGTAGAAAATGTGCAGTCTTCGTAAGTCGATCCACGATGACCCAAATGGCGTCCAAACCTTTTTGTGTGACTGTAAGTCCTACCACGAAATCCATCGTAATATGCTCCCATTTCCACTCTGGTATTTCCAACGGTTGTAGTAAACCACTCGGTCACTGATGCTCTGCTTTTACACGTTGACACGTAAGACATCTACTAACGTACTCCGCAATTTCCCGTTTCAGATTTGGCCACCAAAAATGTTGCTTCAAGTCCCGGTACGTCTTAGTGCCTCCCGAATGAATGGAATACGTCGTATTATGAGCCTCGTGCAAAATCTCCTCTCTTATCTCGGCCACCGCCGGTACCCATACTCTCCCTTCGAATCTTAAGATACCATCTTTATCTATTCGAAATTTTTCTTCCTCTTTTTCCATGATCCTTCATCTGATTTTCTCGCACTCTCCATCCTTCTCTTGGAGTTCCTTTACTCTATCCAACAATGTCGGACAAGCTTCTATTACAAATAACATTTCTGCAGACCTCTCGGGTCCCCTTACTTCTATTTCCAATTTCTCCATATCTCTTGTTAACTCTTCCTGAGTCGTCAGTCGAAACAATTTCTCCCTTCCTTTCCTGCTCAGAGCGTCGGCAACTACGTTTGCCTTCCCCGGGTGATAAAGAATTTCACAGTCATAATCTTTGATCAATTCCAACCACCTTCTCTGACGCATATTCAACTCCTTTTGTGTGAAGATATATTTCAGACTTTTGTGGTCTGTGTATATCTCACATTTTTCTCCGTACAAATAATGCCTCCATATCTTTAACGCAAAAACTACGACCGCTAACTCTAGGTCATGAGTAGGGTATCATTTTTTGTAATCCTTTAATTATCGTGATGCATACGTAATAACCTTGCCGTGTTACATAAGCACACAACCAAGTCCTCTATGCGACGCATCACTGTACACCACAAATCCTCCCGTATCATCTGGTAATGATAATATAGGTGACTCACTTAATCTCCTCTTCAGCTCTTGAAAACTCTCCTCGCATTTGTTGGTCCATACAAATTTCACCGTCTTCCTCGTCAAATTAGTCAACGGGGTTGCTATCTTAGAAAAATCTTGGATGAATCTTCGATAGTACCCAGCTAACCCTAAGAAACTTCTCACATCCGTCGGAGTTCTCTGTTGTTCCTAATTACTCACTGCTTCGACCTTTTCGGGATCTACTGAGATTCCATTCTCATCCACCACATGGCCTAAGAATTGAACCTTCTTCATCCAAAATTTGCACTTAGAAAACTTCGCATACATCTTCTCCTTTCGTAGTGCCTCCAAAACAATCATCAGATGTTCGACGTGTTCTTCCTCCGTCTTTGAGTAGATCCAAATATCGTCAATAAAAAGTACCATGAATTTATCCAAGTATGGCTTGAAAACTCGATTCATCAAGTCCATGAATGCTGCCGGAGCATTAGTTAAACCAAATGACATTACCAAAACTCGTAATGTCCATAACGGGTTCAAAACGCAGTCTTTGGTATGTCCTCATTCTGTACTTTTAGTTGGTTATATCCCGTCCGCAGGTCAATCTTCAAGAAACATTTCGCTCCTTTCAGTTGATCAAATAAGTTGTCTATCCTCGGTAGCGAATATCTGTTCTTGATCATTACTATGTTTAATTCACGATAATCGATACAAAGCCTCATCGATCCGTCCTTTTTCTTAACGAATAACACTGGTGCCCCCCATGGAGACACACTCGGTCGAATGTAACCTTTATCCAATAACTCTTGAAGTTGTATCATTAGTTCCTTCATTTCTACCGGCACCATATGATATGGAGCTTTCGAAATCGGTGCCGTTCCCGGTGCTAAATCTATTACGAATTCAATTTCTCTGTCTGGCGGAAGGCCAGACAGATCGTCCGGAAACACATCCCAAAATTCACTCACTACAGGTATATCTTTAATCTCTATTCCCTTTTTTTGAATATCCACAACGTAAGCTAAATAACCTACACATCCTTTCTTTAACAATTTCTTGGCCTGCATCATCGTAACGCAACACGAGTGCTTAAGCGATGAGCTACCATAAAACACTACCTTAGACTTACCCAAAGTCTGAAGGTTCACACATTTGTTCTGACAGTTAATTACTGTTGCATGGTTATATAACCAATCTATCCCCAGTAATACGTCAAACTCTCCTAGTCTAATAGGAATCAAGTCTACGCTCAGTTCATGTTCTCTAATGTTTGCGCGATAATTTCGATAAACGTATTCTACATGGATTATTTCCTTATTCGCAACTTCTATGTTCAAAGGATCTTCTAAACGTTCTCGGGATGTACTAAGTTTACTAGCAAATTCTTCAGACACAAACGAACAGGTGGCACCTGAATCAAATAATACATAAGCATTTATATTATTGATTGGGATTATACCTGACACCACGTCCTTTGCAGCTATGGTGTCTTGGACGGTCATATTAAAGGTTCGAGCGGTCGATTTGTTGGGTTGCACAGGTCCACCAATCATCAACTTACTTCCTCCTCCTTGGATTCCGCCGGCTCCACCGCTTCCTTTCTTCGAACATTCCCTTATCTGGTGCTCTGTTGATCCACAAGCAAAACATCCTCTGATTTTCTTCGGCTTCGGGCAATTTGGCGATATGTGCCCCTCTTGGCCGCAATTATAGCAGGTGTTCTTCCTCTTCCAACATTCTCCCTAATGACTTCTTCCACATTTGTTACAAGCTTCGGTCCTCTTCTTGAAGTTTACTTGGTGATTCCCACCTTGATTGTTGCTTCTGTTGTTGTTATTTTCCCATTTCTTCTTTCCGGAGTTACTCCCTCCACTCTGCTGCTTCCTCCACGATGCTCACTACCAACGTTCTTATTCTTCTTCTCCTTATAATACAGACTTAAGGCCTCACTGCCACCTTCTGCAATGGTTGCCTTCTCCAACAATGTCATAAAGGAATCAATCTAGAAGACTGATACCTTGTTGTACAACCACGGTTTTAACCCTTTCTCAAAACGTCTCGCCTTCCTCTCCTCATCCACCACTTGGTGTTCTGCAAATCGCGCTAGTTCATTGAACTTAGCTGCGTACTGTGCCACCGTCATATCACCTTATTTTAATTCTAGAAATTTTACTTCCATCCTACTCTTCATACTCTTCGGAAAATAGTTCTCGAAGAACAGTGTTGTAAATCGCTCCCATGTTATCGTTCCTTCCCCCGCTCTCTGTTGATTAGTTTCCCACCAATAGTTCGCTTCGCCCCTCATCGTGTATGTGGCAAATACTGTCTTCTGGTCTTCACCCACGCGAGCTATAGTGAAGGCCTTCTCGATCTCCTTAATCCGTGTTCACATGAACTATCGGTCGATGGTTCCCCATGAACTCTCGGGGTCCTACACTCTTAAAATCTTTGAAGGTCGTTACTGGGACAGCTTGGGGAATGGGTTGTACGGGTTCGTTTCTTCCCCTCAGAGCTTCTCCCAATAAATCTACCAATCGTTGTATCAGATCTACAGGCCTATCTCATCATTAACTTACTCTTCGGGGACAGTTAGTTTACGCCTGGGCAGCATTTTTTGCATCACAAAATTTTCATTTTATTATCTAGTTATAACTTAGACATTTCTCAATAGAACGAACTACAAGTTTATAACACGTTTCTGAAATAAGATAATTTATATTCATATGCCAAAGGGTTACATTACATGCTCTTTCCTAGCATACTGCTATAAATGATAACACATATCCCCTAGTATCACAAAAGACGGGGACATACTAACTTACTACTGTTAGGTTTGTAATATTTATGAACGCAATCAAATTGCAAAAAATGCGAAAGCGTGTAAAATCAGAGTTTAAAAAAAAATTTACAAACCATATACTCGGATCACCCTTTATGCACAATTATTAATTAAACGAAAGGATAAAGAATAAAATCATACCCTTGAAGATCGAGCTTCCTCAGGTACAAGTTCACCTCCAAATCCTTTCGCGTTCAACTTGAATCCACCGGGGTTTTGTTCCTTCCTTTGATCAACGTTAGCCACCCATATGTTTGGCCTCTAGAGGTGATCCACCAAGGAATTATAATGATTCAAGAAAAAGGGTATTTGGCTCAAACCCTAGTTTTCTATCTCTATAGAAAAGGGTACTCTCCAACAAATTGGAATTATGTCGTTGTAAAAGTCAACAACCCCCATCACCCATAATAAGACTCCTCTTATTTATAGATGTGGGCAACCCACCTTAACAATTAAGGAATTAGGTTTTATTTAATTAATTAAATTCTTTTAATTAATTAAGCTCCCTAATCTTATTAGGGATAATTAATTAAACTCTTTTAACTAATTTTCCTTCCTAATCCAATTAGGAATAAATGAGAGTACTTATATTAAATTAATTTCTAAACTCTTTTAGAAATTAAAATAATAATAATTGTAATAATATTAATAAGACTCCTCTTATTAATTTATATTTAATATTTCTAAAATATTAAATAATAAATATTAAGCTATTTAATTTATTCTATCACCATAGATTAAATTAAATATACTTAACATATTATTACGATTATGCCATTAACTTCTTAAATAATTATTCTTCCTTTTATTGTGTGACCCTTTAGGTTCTCCATATTAAACAGGTTGTGAATAAATCAATTAGAATAATTCTAATCTTATTTAAATAAATAAATTAAACAATTAATTTATTTAAATAAATAATATTTATTCTACAATAGGGATAAGCCTCCCTAGCGATCAAATCGACTTTCCGGATAATATAGATTTCAACATTAATCATAAAAAGAACCTTTGAGTAAATAGTTACCGCATAATTCAATCCTTCCACCATACAATGTCCCAATTAAATATAAGACATGGAATTACTTGTCAAGTCTTATTTTATTTAATTATATGTATTTCGATCCTTAAATGCACAACTCCAAATAATGCAAATTAGAAACTCCTTTCTAATTTCATTACACTTTGGCCAAAGACTACCGGGTTGTCATTTATCGAATCACATAGGACATTTCTCTTCTTTTATTAGAAGTGGTAGATTCTTTATTGATCATACATTATCTCCATGTACAACTTATTATACCCAAGCATACCCTTTGATATACCCTAAGGGTCTTAAGGAATAAGTCAAAGTATAACTCATCATACACAAGATACTATGATGATCTCAAGTCCAAGGATTACTTGTACTACTATCACTACAGGAATTCCTATTGACAGGCAAATAAAACTCCATTAGGTATTCCTTAGCGAGTCGCGTTCAGTGAACTTATTCTCTAATAAGCACCTACATACTTGCTTTAGTGTCTCCACACAAATGATCATGAGATCAATCATCCTCATCCAATGAGCAAGCAACGTATGTACCAATCTATCCGGATTCACTAATCCCCAATTTAGTAATCCAACGATTGGGAACTATTTTAGTTTTAAGCTTTCAAAGAATTTAGATCTCATTAGAATGATCATCATCATTATTCTAAAAGCATTGCTTAAAACTATGGGTTTATCACATATTATAAAACAAAGATCATGTAGATAATTAAAAGCCTTTAATAAATTAATACTTTTTATTAATAAATGAATAAGATTGTTACAAAGTATATGCTTTATCATCAAACATGATTGGCTTGTGTGCATATTACTTTCAATCTCCCACTTGCACTAAAGCCAATCGTCATGGTATCTTATACTCTTCTTCTCTAAGTGACGATTATCCTATGTTGGATAAGCTTTAGTTAATGGATATGTAATGTTGTTCTTGAGAGTCCACTATCTCTATAGTGATTTCCCATCTTTCAATGATTCTAATAATCAAATGAAAGTGCCACAACACATGTTTAGATCCAAGATGAGACTTGGGAACTATTCCTAGTTCTGTAATGAACTTTTAATCCAAACAATCAACTTGCAGCTTCATTTATAACTATATACTTTTGTCTTTATCACTAAACCAAAGAACTCTTTGTTGTTTGGAACCTTTCCAATTCAATCGCACCAACTGCTCAAGGTAACCCTTTACCTTAAAGTGGATTTTTTCTCGTCGTCTTGGTGCATGCGAAAAACTTGAGTGCTGTTAGGCCCTCTAGTTTTAATTAAGACCCACCATGAATATCATCACATCCTTAGTCTTAGGCTTAAGAACTTTAAGATGTTTTTCACTGACTCATAGTGAACTTCTCCATAATATGACTGATCAACATCAGGTCTCGTACATTTCATTGCATACATGATTGTCACTCATGCGACCTCTCTTTTCAGGAGTCTGTGGGGACTATTAAGAGAGATACACTCCATAGCTCATCGACATGAGATATCTCTTGGAGTTTGCCATCCTAAACGACTTTAGCATCAAATGAATATACGTTCCTTGGGCTAAATCGAGCATCCTCTTAAATCTATCTATATAGATTTATATCACCAATTTAGATACTCTTCCAAATCATTCATGGAGGTTATGTTTAGACAACTTTATCTTTACTGATTGTAGCATAGGTATGTCATTCCTTATCCGTAGTATATCAACATATAATACTAGGAATGTCACGACGCTCCCAATCGACCCTCTTTGTACACACTAGAAGTCTTACCTCATCGTGATGTAAACTCGGATCATCATCTTCTATGATCGTACCTCATCATCATCATCCATGATGAATCCATACCTCCTAGGTATCTTTGGTACTATTCGCATTTACGATTATCTTTGCCAGGTACAATAGGTCTATCTACAAAGTTCCTCTTATTTGACTTATAGTGTTTTGTGGTTATTGAACTCTTCAAGATCTATTATCCTCCCACTAGCCCCTTCAATAATAAACACATTTATCTTAGAATGCGCCGTGTTTTCGCAACAAACACCTTTTGCTAAGTAGGATTATAGAATATATACCCTAAACTTACTTTAGGATGTCCCACAAATTGTACTTGTCAAATCTTGTCCCAAGCTTATCCTTTGAAACCTTTTCACATAAGTTGGACAACCCTTATCTTAACATACTTAAGATTAGAATCCTCCCCCATCCATAACTTTTATGGAGTCTTGGGGCGGATTTTGAGGTTACCATTTTCAGAGATATGCAGACCATTTCTAGGACATTATCCCGGTAAGAATCTTGGAATGTCGGTAAAATCATTATGGACCCGCACCATGTCCAACAAGGTACGATTTTTCCTTTCGGATACATCAATCAATTATTGCGTGTCGAGGCGCCCATTATGAAAAACCATTTAAGATGATCTATAAACTTATTTCACAAGTATTTATTCCTTGATCTAATCAAAGAATCTTAATACTTTGCCAATTTGTTTCACTTTTTGAATTCTTTGAACCTTTCAAATAATTCACAATTGTATTTCAAACAAATATACACATTCAACTCTTTGAATGATCATCTCCTTTTCTTATACTAGTTTGTTCAATTTGTAAAATATATTTTTCACGTAAAGTCAAGTATACAAAATCCATTAAGTGATATTCCAATCCTATACAAAACATTATTATTATAAATAGAACAACAATTGTTCTTAATTATAATACCAAAGATTTCATTGTCCAACAATAAAATGGAAATAATATTTTTAACAAGAACTAGAATACAATAACAACTTATTGACTTAATAGATTTTCCCAGTAGCATTGCTAAACTATAAGTTTTATGGCTAATATGGCAACCTTTGCTACATTTCCATACATAGGATAACTTATATTTGTTTAGCTTTCTACTCGCTTGGTCCCTTCATAAATCTATATTTATGATAACCAAAGTCGGTATCCAAAACCCAAGTAGAACCTCGACTTAAAGAAAAATTTACTTCAATCATGAACAAAAAACTCAGATTATAACTGAAACTTCACTAAGCTTCTTTTGTTAGCCTCGCAAGATGCTTCTTGCAGCTTTCTTTCCAAATGTCCAAAGCTTATTGTAGTGGAAGCAAACGCCTTTGCCATCCATATCAGTTTTGTTCTTATTATCCTTTGTTTACGCCTTTCTGTTTACCTTCTTTGAATCGTTCTTCTTTTCAGAAGATCCATTGGCCCCTACCAGTAAGACATGGTCTTTCTTGGTTGGAAAGTGACTCTCATCATTTTTCAACATGTTAAGCAAATCAACGAAGCTGATATCTAGCTTGTTTATATGAAAAATTCACAACAATTGTGAAAGGAGTCCGGGAGTGAGTGCAAGATCAAATCTTGGCTCAACTCTCCATCCATGACAAAATTAGTTATCCTAATTGATCAATCAAATTAATTATGTTAAGGACTTTTTGTCTGTACTATAGTGCCATTGGCCATTCTAGATCGGAAGAGCTCCTTAGATATCTGATATCTATCAGTCCTACTTTCCTCACCATCAACTACTTGATGTGCAGGAATATAGTAGGAGCATCCATAGTTTCATCTTCGACGCCGAAGCTCGTTACTTTCGTGGATGCGAGCATGATGCATTGAGCCAATCTGCATCTTCTTGCCACTTTCTAAAAGTAGCAATCTCTTCCTCAGAGGCATTGTCTGCAACCATTGCAGGGATAAGCGTATTAAGGACATAAGATAGCTTTTCAGCCATGAGAACTTTTCTCAATTTCCTTAACCAATCCGTTTAATTCGGTCTAATTAACTTAGCATCTAATATGCTTCGCAGTGATAGTAATTTAGACATTGTAAAATTCTGTAAATGAATTTGTAATTAACAACATTTTAACATACATTCTTTTATTAATTACCAAAATAAATTAGGTCTTGTTTTAAATTGGTATCTCCCACTATTTTCTTCAAACTATATTACCCTCACTTATATAGTTCGGCAAAATCTAATTAAAGATTTGCTAGTGAGAATAAGGATCCCATTTCAAATGTATATAGCCTTGTGGTGACACAACAAACTATATATAAATAAATAGGTAGACAACTTTTGTCAATTACATCAACTATGCAACTCCTTGTATTTTGCCTCTTAGATTATTTTGATCAAGTGGTGGCACATCCGAATCAAAATTATCCAAGTTAAGTCCACACCTAGAACTCCATATATTCAAAAAGAAAA